>CM053627.1:134324314-134351640 GCA_028646595.1 Phalanger gymnotis
CTCTAGGATTAAATAGAAACTCCTCTGTTAGGTTTTCAGAGCTCTTCATAACCTGTCCTGAAGCGATCTTTTGAGCTGCATTGTATTTTACTCCTCTTATTGCACTCTGTGATCCAGACAAATCAGCCTTCTCTCTGTTCCTCACACATGATCCTTCACCTCCCATCTCCATGACTTTGCACTGGCCATCACTCATGCCTAGAATGCTCTCTCTATTTACTTCTACTTCATAAAATCCCTTTTTTTCCCTTCAGGTCATAGCTCAGGCACCACCTTCAATGTGAAGCCTTTCCTGGTACCGTCAAAACTGGCACACTCCTTCCCTAATTATCTTGTATTGAACTCTTGTGTTTGTTTGTATTTATACTTACTCATTATTCTCTCCCTCTCCCTCCTTCTCTCTGTCTCTCTCCCTTCCCCCCTCCCCCTTTCTTCCCTTGTCTCTCTCTCCCCCTCCTTGTCCCTGTCCCTCTTCCCCTTCTCCTCCCTCCTCCACCTTGATAGAAATATATATAGATATATCTAATCTTTTTATCTATCTGCTATCCTCACTACTTTAGAATGTAATATTCTCCTTGAGAATTGAAATTATTTCATTTTTAAAAATTTGCCCCCTGATGTGCAGTACCTGGAGCATAAAAAGTGCTTAATATATGCTTGTAGATTGATTGATTCAAGGGGGAAAAGGCAAAATCTGTCTTAGAAAACTGCAGTGACTTTGAAAATATTAAAAACCACTGGGGTGGGAGAAGCTTTAGGAAAGGGATACAATTCACTTAGTGAAGCCACTCGCAAGAAAGATAGTGGAGTCATACCAATACTGATAAATAATAGCTTTCACTTATGTGGTATTTTACAGGTATAAAGTAATTTATTTACATTACCTCCCAACATCCTTATGAGTTAGGTGTCCCATTTTGTAGAAGATGAAACCGAGGTTCATAAATGTCCAGAGACTTATCTAATGTTCTGTACATAGAAAATGGCTGATCTGGATCTGAGTTTTCTGACTTCAAATTCACTTTTCCTCCCATCATACCTGTCTTACAGAGTTGTTTGGACCATTGACTATGAAAGAGCTTCTGAAAATTGAACAGATTCTGATTTAGTTACCAGTCTGGGGTGCGGCGCGGCAGGCTTAACAACGTTTTTCATAGTGGTACCTTATGCAACAGATACTGGTTTTGTTACGAGAACATGAAATTGCAAAACATCCCAAAAAGATTAGTGTAGGGCTGCAAGTAACCTTAGAGGTCAGCCATTCCAACCTTCTCATTTTTATAAATCTTGTAACTTATCTCAGTAGAAAATTGTTGCCAAGGCAGAGCAATTTGTCTTCTATCCAGAAAGAATGTTTGGCGTTTATTTGTGTTTTGGATAAATGCAGGTCATACAGTTTTGGCTTGGATTTTACCTTGTGAAACTCAGCAAGCATTTGGAGTCAGGTTGGAATCCTGGCTCTCTGCCGCTTAGTGACTGCTACTCATTAATGCAGGTGAGTAACACTGCCTTTCCAGAAAATGTTTACCATCTACAAAATTAAGGGATTGGACTGATCATAGCTAGGCTCCCCTCCAGGGATCCCCAACCCTGATCTGAATTTGATATGGTCCTAGAAACTTTAGAACTTTCAAATGATCACTCCTGGTTGGGAAAAATACCTAGATGTCTTTTCTCATGAAAAACCTAGGAAAAGTGTAAAACTCCATATATTTAATAAATATCCTAATTAAATAGATATTGTCCTTGGGATTGTGCCAAGAAGGCTACTATATTTGGAGGGGGGGGGGAGGGCACAGAAAGATATAGGGAAATTCCTATTTTTAATATGTCCTATGACTAATAGATGATTTAAGGTCCTTCATATTTAAAAAAAAAAGATTGTAATGTTTGCAATAGAAAGGCAGAACCTCCTTGACCATAGGGATGCCACATTTTGCAAAATGTCAAAAAAACAAACAAACAAACAAACAACTGATGGGCATGTCAACTTCAAGAAAGAGATTAAATCTTTATAATTGTTCTTTTTTAAGAATATTTTTAAGAACTTAAGAAATAACAACAAACATGAATATATCAACAAAGAAAGAAAAGAGAATTGTGAACTTTTATTGCATATCATTTGGAGTGTAAATTAAACTTAACATGATAGTGACAAAGCCACCCTACTTTTCCATATCCCCTTCTGCACTGCTTTCTGTTCTTTTCTCTGTGTGCAACATTTCATTAATCTTTCTCCTCCTTCTCATTCTTCTCCTTCTCTTCCCCCTCCACCTCCTCCTTCTTATCACTCTCATTCCTCCTTCTCTCAATAGAAACTCTTTCTTGGCTTTTGTAGAATACACATTCAATAAGACAACACATTGGTCATGTCTATAAATGTATGTCTTTTTCTGCACCCATAGTCCCGTCACCTCTTTGCTAAGATGCTATCAGTCTTCTGAAGTTAGGATTGGCCCATTATACATGGAAGGAACCATGGAAATCATATCTAGTCTAATCTCCTGGCAATGTGAGGAAATTGATTATGGTGAAAGAAGAAAAGTAGAAAGAGTGCTGGGCTTGGATCCAAGAAAAATCTGGGTTCAAATCCTGGCTGACAACGACTGTGTGACTTTGAAGAAGTTATTCCATCTCTCTGATATATAATTTTTAATATGTAAAACAAGGATAATAATACATGTATTACTTAGTTCACAGGGTTATTGTGAGAAGAGTTCTCTGTGATTCTCCCAGTTCTCTATAAATGTGAATTATTATTTTATCCAAGGTCACACAGCTGGTTAATGTCAGTTCAGTTCTCTTGTCTCTGAGTCCAGTTCTTTTCATTATCCTGTGACTGCTTCCTTAATGAAGCCATTCATGAGAAAGAAACAGGAAGAGTCTGGTGGAACTATGGAAAAAGAAAAGAATAAAAATGTCTAAGATTATAATTTAGTCACCCTTTTAGATACTTCAATGGATCCTGTGTTTTCACTGAGTTAGGTACCCCATCTGTTGATGTAAATTGCAGCCAACACACACCTTCTTACCCTGAGCAACCTATGTCCGTGATTTCCCATTAATTCTCTGTGAGGGCAGGAGGAATGGTATTGCATCCTAAATTATGTGGGTGCCAATGGAATATGAAGGCTGTCTATTAGTTATATTACACACTTCCAAATCTCTTTTCCAGTTATACTCTTCCTCCTGTCTTCTCCCACCCCTTCTGCTTTCTCTTACTCCTTCTCTCTTACTTGACTCTTCCAATTGTATGTTTTTATTCCCATCACCTAGTCCAGTGCCTGGCACATAGTAGGTACTTATAAATCCTTATTAATTGATAGTTGCCTCATTGTGGACTTTTAAGAAAAAACATGTTGAAAAGATAGGCCTTTAGAAAGCAATTGTTAGTTTTTCTTTAGGCCTTTGTCTATAAAGGAAGAACTATTTGGCTAAAGTCATAGAGTTTCAGCTTGAGATTAGTGCGGAAATAAAGTTGACATGATGAGTTGATTGAAATTTTTTAATTTCCTTAGATGATGTCTTGGCTAGACTGTTTCATTATCAATTTCCATTCTACAGTGAATAGCATTATAATGAATCTGGCCAGAGAATACCTCTATATTGCTGGGGGCCTCCAGTTCTCAGAAATGCCATCTCCTTGTCCATTTTTTCCATGCCCAACAAAAAAAAAAGAAAAGAAAAAAGTGTTGGAGCTGAGATTCTAGGAGAGTTCACTCAATTTATTTTCAACGTTGTGGGATTAATGCAATGTTACAAGACATGATTTTTTAATCTGTAAAACAGGGATAATAATACATGTGTTACTTAGTTCACAGGATTATTGTGAGGAGAGTGCACTGTGATTACAAGACTGTCTGGGGTACCCTGGTTCTGGAAAACAAAGGCACAAGTCTCTTTGGTGTTCTATGATATTACAGTGAAGGCAAGGCAGTGTGATATGCCTGAGTGCCTAGTACTTTGCATCAATCAGAATTCCAATGGTCCTAATGCTAAGAACAACAATGCTAACATCCTAATGATAAGAACAAAGCAGGGATGAGGATGGAACTCTTATTGGAAAATAATCAATTTTTCTCTACTTTGAAAACAAAATTAGAAGTACTGAAAGATAATATCACAAGAATAAATGATTGGAATGGGTTTGCTTATACACTATTCCAAGCACAGGCACACATGAGTTAGATGAGCAGGAGAGTTTAATCAGTCAATTAATCAATCACCAGGCATTTATTAATTACTCTGTGCGAGACTACCTCCTGCTATTCTCAGCCAACTATCCTGAAGGTTCTTTACCCCTGGCCTCCTTTTGTGGGTGAGAATTATTTCTCCTTCTTTCTCCATAGCAACAGCAATTCTCTTTCAGAAAGTATTTGTCTCACTCTCCAAGCAGTAGTCTTAGTCATTTGGGGATGGAGTGGGCTGGGGTTCAGGGTGGAAGAGGGGTCAGCTGGAATGATTTAGAGTGGCAAAATCTCATGCAACCATGGCACATTAGACTACATTATCCAAATTATTAGCTGATATGAAGCATACTAGCCAAGAAGAATCTACTCCAACCTGAAATTTGACTACAACCATCAGAAATGAGAAAATTATGAGGCAAAGGGAGAAAATAATGTGGGGTTGTATGGGTCTTTGTGTGTTCATACTTCACAATGGTTATGTAGATTCATTGGAAACTGATCACAAAATCATAGAACCTAAGAGCCTAAGAAGGGACTGTATCCTGCAAACAAGGGAGTGACTTGTCTATCAGTGATGTCACAACCAGAAGTAAACTTAGAGGGAAGGAATGTTTGTAGCAGCCACTTTAAATTTGAGCCAATTCTCCACATGGGGGTAGCATGGAGAAGTGTGCCCCTATCGAGGAGGGATGTATTTGTATTTCTATTCTTGTAATATCACTTTAGTAAATGTTCTTTTTAAAGATTTTTTAAAAAATCTTTTTGGAGGGGGAAGGCAAGGCAATTGGGCTTAAGTGACTTGCCCAATGTCACACGGCTAATTAAGTATGTCAAGTGTCTGAGGCCAGATTGAACTCAGGTCCTCCTGACTCCAGGGCTCTACTCACTGTGCCACCTAGCTGCCCCCAGTAAATGTTCTTTTTGAAAGGCTAATCGATGTTGTTCAGTCATGTCCAATTCTTCATGACCCCATTGGGGTTTTCTTGGCAAAGATACTGGAAAGGTTTGCCATTTCCTTCTCCAGGTCATTTTACAGATGAGGAGACTGAGGCAAAAGGGTCAAATGACTTGCCCAGGGTCACACAGCTAAGAAATGTCTAATTTGAACTCAGGGAGATGAGTCTTCCTGATTCCCAGACCAGTGCTCTATCCACTGTACCACCTAGTTGCCCTCAGTGTAACTATATCCCCCCCCACATATATGTATATGTATGTGTGTCTATGTATGCACATATACATATGCATGTACATATATATGCATGTATATATATGTGTGTATATGTACATGTATATGTATATATGTTGTTTTTCCCTTCCCAGGGGTAAATATAAGTTCTTTGAAAGCAAGGATTTTCCCTTTTTATCTTTGTATCTCCAGTGCCTAACACAGTGCTTAGCTCAAAATAAGGTACTTGATGAAAGCTTGTTTTACAGACCAGGTAACTGCATTGGGCTGTTGGTACTGGCTTTACTTGTGGAAATATCGACGAAAGTGTTGCTATTCGGCAGCTTCTCTCCTAGCTCAGTCTTGGTTCTGGCTTTAGTTATGTTTTCTGCACAGATCAGCCATTTGATCTTCTTTTACTCTGTTTTTGTGGTGAGGGTTTTCAGGGTGAATAAGGAAGGGGGCAGTGAGGGGTAGTGAAGAGACAAAGGAAGTGATTAAAAATTCACAGAATGAGTTGAAGAACTTTATTTAACACATCTGGCTGATAAAGAACAAAGAGTCAGAGTGTAGAAATTCTATTAGGAATCTGGGGGTGGGGAAATGGGATAGTGATGAGGCAGGTTGCTAAGGTCTTTTGGTCTCAAGGTCTGTAGCAGTAATGAAATAAGAAAAAATGGTATTTTACTTTACAATTTGTAATATTTTTACAAATGCATTTGAAATGATAGATACCCTAATTCCCAAAATAAATTTTAATGAAACAGTTTTGCAGAAAATTGATTGAATGACCTTGTCTGACATGTAGAGACTACATTCTACCCTCAAATTACCCTGCCACTCAAGCAAGAAGGGAGAAGTATATTTCATCATGTTTTCTCCAGATTATTATTCATCTTTTTTTGGGGGGAAAACCTGTTTGACTGATGTATTTTTTCTTTACATGGCAGTCATTGCCCACCCCAATGCCCTCCATTGAACTCTCCCTTGGGACAAAGGAAACCATTAGGGAAAGACTTTCAATACAAAAATCTTGTCTGATCATGAATAGCAATATTCTTTCCCAGTAGTTGGTTCCATCTTTCTTCTATGAAGAAGGAGGTAAATTTCATTTTCTCTTTTCTGGATCGTTGGTTTGTAAGTAGGAATAATTTCATTCCTAGTGTTTGTATCCTCAGCACCTAGCCAGGTTCCCGGCACAAAGTAGTTACTTAATAAAAATTTGTTGATCGATCAGTTGGTGGATTGTATTAGAGTTCAACTTTCTTTTAATGATCTTTTCATTCATGTTGTTATCATTGCTGTGAATACTATTGTCTCCGATCTGCTGATTTTGCTCTGTATCAGGTCCTAAGAATCTTATCTTTATTATCTTTTCAGTTATTCAGAGTTTTACTTCCTTTTAGTGATCCTTGACAAGTCACTTAAACATGTCTGCCTCAGTTTCCTCATCTGTAAAAGGGGATATAAATAGCACTTAGAACTTAAGATTGTCATGAGGATAAAATGAGATAATATTTACAAAGTCCTTTGCAAACTTTAAAACATTATATAAACATTAGTTACCATCGTTCTTATTTTTTCACCCACATTGTTGTAGTCTTGGGTTTTTCTTTTCAATCTAATTTTTTATTTTCTGCTCTGGATAGATTGCATTTCACTTTATCCAGACAGTTTGGCAATAGTATTTTCTGCCCTTAAATGGAATTGTGGGCACTGGATTTTGGGAAGTTTTCAGCCAGGAAAGTAACCTACTTCAAAGTTATCAGTAGCAGCAGGCAAATTCCTTCTGGAACATATCATGTTGATCGGAGATTTGAAAGGGAGGGCAGCCCTCAATACCAAGTACTTTGAGATGGATTGTTTTAACCATTTGATTCATAAAATCTAGGCAACAGCACCTGCAAACCTTTCTGTCAGCTCCTCTGATTTCTTTCAATTTCCAGACTTAAGAAGGCTTTGTGTTTGAGTCACTCTCTCCTAGGAAGCCCTTTGAAAAACACCTGGTCTATAGGAATTGTGGTACACTGGGAGCTTTTGTGCTCTTTATGTGAAGGTGGTACTATCTCCATTCTTTTCTCTGGCTTTCATCTCTACTACACTTTCTTCTCCCCTCCCTGCTTCAAAGTACTTGAATCTTAAGTATTTTTCTTCCTGTGGCAATTTCCCACAACTCCCACACTTGCTGAAAAAAAGATATCAGACTTGAAATCTTGTCTGCCAGTCAATATAGGTAGAGAAGGGTTCTTTCAATAGGAATAACAATTTGTTGTTGTTCAGTTGTTTCAGTTGTGAATGGCTTTCCACGATCCCATTTAGGGTTTTCTTGGCAGAGATATTGGAGTGTTTTGCCATTTCCTTCCCCCGATCATTTTATAGATGAGGAAACTGAGGCAAAGTGAGTTCAGTGACTTGCCCAGAATCACATGGCTAGTGTCAGACTAGATATGAACTCACGAAGATCAGTCTTTCTTACTCTAGGTTTGGCATTCTATCCGCCATACCACCTAGCTAGCACTTATATAGTGCTGTAAGGGTTGCAACTTTCTTTATATATTTATCCTTATTTGATCCTCATGAAACCCTTGTGAAGTAGGTGCTATTATTATCCCCATTTTAGAGATGAGGAAACTAAGATAGACAGAAGTTGAGTCACACAGCGTAAGTGTCTGAGGCAGGATCTGAACCCCTATCTTCTGGATTCTAAATCCAAACTGTGGAACTGAATGTGCTCAAGCACTTTGGGGAGAGCATTTGTCCAACGAGATTGTTTCTCCTGGGATGTGCAGCTCACTCTACACTTCTCTATGTAGCAATGGAAAAGACCATCTGTTAAGGCGAACATATCATTCAGGGCCTAGTCTAGGTAGGGTGTGATGTCAGCAGGAAACAAGGTAGGTGAAGACTTAGCTAGCTTGTTCCCATTTACCCTTCCTTCTGGAAATAGTATTTGTATATAAAGTATATATGTATATATATATTTATATATATATAAAAGTATATATGGTAAGTTATCTAGCAGATTGGCATGATGAAAGATTCTCTTTTCTTTTCCCTTAACTGGATCTGGACTTAACAAGCATGAAGAAAAGGGACCTGCTTATGAGACACCAGACAAGACCCTACCCCGTAAACACCCAAGATGAACTTTTTCTACTTTACTCTGAACAGAAGCCAACCATCATCAGGCATTTATTAAGTAACTGCTGTGTGACAGCCACTATGCTAGCCACTGGGGACATAAAGACAAAAATGAAGATACAAGTTACCCTCAAGGAACTTATATTAAGTTATTAACTTATATTACACATATAAGTATACGGTAGGGGGCAGGCATTTATTAACCACCTCTTGTTGTTGTTGTTCAGTTGTTTTCAGTCATATCTGACTCTTCATGACCCCATTTGGGGTTTTCTTGGCAAAGATACTACAGTGACTTGCCATTTACTTCTCCCGGTCATTTTACAGATGAGAAAACTGAGGCAAACGAGGTTAAGTGATTTGCCCAGGGTCACACAGCTAGTAAGTGTCTGAGGCTGGATTTGAATTCCTGAAGATGAGTCTTTCTGATTCCAAGCCAAGTTGCTTTCTACTGTGCCATCTAACTGTCCATTAACCACCTACAACAAAAAAGTATAGAGAAATTATGCTGGGAGGAAAAGATAATGACTTTCATCCTTTGAATGGGGTGTCACTGATTTTGCTCCTGTAGGTGGCTTGCTTCGTTTTTTGTTGGCTAGGTACTGGACAGTTGTAAAGAAAGAATTCTGCTTCATGAAAATAGAGAGACATGATCTGTGGAAAAATCTCTGAGTCAAAGCTGCCGCATTCAGTCAAACTAAACTATTTGCTGTTTCTAGAACTCTATCCTCCATCTCCAGTTTCTGTGCCTTTGAATAGGCTCCATGTCCAGAATGCACTAGCTCTTCACAGCTGCCTTCAAAGCTCTTCTAGTGACTTTGCACAGCCTTCCCTCGGTTAAATCCAATTCACTTGCACATCATGGCATCACTTTCCTGATGTCATGGTCCTCTTGGAGAACAAAAGACAAACAACCTCTTTCGTGCTATATACAGGAAACTTTTTCTGATGCACCTATTCACTAATTACTTTTTCTATCTCATATCCTCAAATTATCATCTTCACTCATCAGTGCACTTGTTGTAAAGCCCATGAGAATGTAAGGTCCTCGAGGGCGAGAATGTTTTTGATTTGTCTTTGTCTCACCCCCCTCCCCAACTTCCCTCCCCCCCTTCACTGCCACTCCCCAGCAATGTCTAGCATAGTATATATACTAGGCACTTAATAAATGCTTATTGACTTGGATTGGAGATTAGGAGAGTTGTAATGATGCAGTGGCTACAACAATTTTTCTCCAGTATGCTTGCAAAGGGAAATCCTTAGCATCTGGAGGGTCAGCAGCAAAAATGTTCCATTTCATCAGCCTGCCTAACACAGCCTCAACAAAGAGGTTTGTAATTCATGATCCCATGAAAGCTGCCTCTGTGGGCCACTGACCCACAGTTTTAATTACCCAACCCAGGCCTCAGTGGTTAATGATTTGCCACATTTTTGAAACATATCCAGAAACTACTCAGACAAGTTCAATTCTGTGAGAAAAGCAAAGGTCAGGAATGAATGATCGCTTGTCAGCTATAATAGTAATCTGTTGGATTTACTTCCCCTAGCCTTTCAACTGACCCATATTAAATTCATTATCATACTAGACATAAAGAAACACTGTGTGGAGGCTATCATTTGAGATGCTCCCCTAAAGATAAAGGAAAGGTGCCCTATACTCACTACGCATGGGGACAGTGAAAATAGGTGAGATAAGGAGATGGACAGTAGAGAATATTCATGTTTTATTTTGTGTTCCCTCCTGTATAGTGGACACATTCCATCAGAAAACTGTAGAAATTTATTGTTGTTTGTTGTTCATTTGTTTCAGTCGTGTTTGACTCTTTTTAACCCTATTTGGGGTTTTCTTGTCTGAGTTACTGGAGTGGTTTGCCATTTGCTTCTGCAGCTCATTTTGCAGATGAGGAAACTGAGGCAAACAGGGTTAAGCGACTTGTCTAGGGTCATACAACTAGTAAGTGTCTGAGGCCGGATTTGAACTCAAGAAGATGGATCTGCCTGATTCTAAGTCTAGTGTTCTATCCACTGCTAGAAATGGACAAAACATTAGGTTATCAAGTTATTCTTTTCAAGAGTGACATTGTTCTGTATATATTCCCTCTTAGGATGCGGAGTAATCTTAAAGGTCCAAATTTTAATAATGTGGACCACTATCTCAGGAGATGACCTCAGTGGATAAACAAAAACCCCCGGGTATCATCAGGACCATCCAAAGCATTTCAGAGTTATCCCCGTGATAAGATCTTGGCAGACATGCTCCCTACCTGACATTATCATCTACAAAGGCTGACACATAAATAACTTCAACAAGGAACAAATCCTGAGTTAAATAATTTTCTGCATTTGCACACTGTAAATCTGTTAATCCATTGAATGGCTGTCCTGAGTTACCACAGTTCTTCTTGACATTGATGGACCTTCCTCATTCCAGAGGACTCTGTGCCTTGGTGAACTCTGCAATCCCCTCCAGGGACTAACATTGATCAGGCAGCTGTGAAATGACACTCTCTTCTACTTACCTCATCCTTTTGAGGTCAGTCTCATTTTTATTACTCGTGCTACCATCTAGACTATTCTTCACTGGGAAATAACACAAAAAAGTTGGTGGGAGAGAAAAATAGAATCCATACCAGTAAAAAAAAATACATCATTATCATCATAAATTTAAATATATTTAGCATCATGGATTTACATCAAAGCTGACCGGGGCATCTGAGAATATCTAGTCTAAGTCCTTTCATTTTATAGATCAGGGAAAAAGTCATAGAGGAGTGGCTCGCCTAAGGTCACAAAGGAATTAAATGGAAGATCTGGGATTCAAACACAAAGCCTCTTCAAATGGAATGCTTTTGCATCTCACTATTTCCTGACTATGTTGTTGTTTATTCATTTTATGTGTGTCCAACTCTCTGTGACCCCATATGGGATTTTCTTAGCAGAGATACTGGAGTGGTTTGCCATTTCCTGTTCCAGCTCATTTTACAGATGAGGAAACAGGCAAAGAGGATTAAATGATTTGCCCAGGGTCATATAGCTAGTGTCTGAGGCCTGATTTGAACTCAATAAAGATGAGTCTTCCTGACTCCTGGCCGGGCGCTCCATTACCACACTATAGTACCACCTAGCTACTCACAGCCTGTTTATACTTGACTGGATACAGTACAATACCTTGTCTGTAGAGTAGGGGTAGTGGGATGGGAAGAGGAAAATAAACATTTATATATTACTTACTGTGTGCCAACCACTGTGATAAGGGTTTTTACAAAAATTATCTGATTTGATTCTCACAATAACCCTTCAAGGTGTGTGTGTGTGTGTGTGTGTGTGTGTGTGAGTGAGTGTGTGCGGTTATTATCCTCATTTTATAGTTGAGGAAACTGAGGCAAGCAGAAGTTGAGTGACTTGCCAAGGATCACACAGCTAGTAAATGTCTGAGGCTGCCTTTGAACCCAGGTCTTCCTTACTCCAGATCCAGCTCTCTGTCTACTGTGTCACTTAACAAGCAGTTAATAAATATTCAATTGAATTGAATTCTTTAAAATGTTGCCATTATCACTGGGTTTTTCTGTAAGTGCAACATTAAAATGGAAAGTATCACAGAACAAGGCAAAAGGTAAAGAAGTGTCCAGTTGTGCTCTTTGAGGTGGCACAGTATCCAGATGCTTCTCCCGGAGTCAGAAAGAACTGAGTTTAAATTCTGCCTCAGGAACTTTCTAGCTATGTGACCTTAGGCAAGTCATTTAACCAGTTTGTCTCATTTCATTCTCTATTATTGTCATTGCTCAGTCATTTTCAGTTGTGTTACATTCTTCATGACTGCATCTGGGATTTTCTTAAAGTTTTTTTTTGCAGGAGGAGAGGGGTAGGAGGAAGGGGAGGGCAGGGCAATTGGAGTTAAGTGACTTGCCTAAGGTCACACAGCTAGTAAGTGTGTCAAGCATCTGAGGCCGCATTTGAACTCAGGTCCTCCTGACTCCAGGGCTGGTGTTCTACTCACTGCATCCCCTACTGCGCCCCCCCCCCCCAATCTGGGATTTGTTATCAAATATCCTGGAGTGGTTTGCCATTTCCTTCTCCAGCTCATTTTACAGATGAGGAAATTGAGGCAAACAGGGTTAAGTGACTTGCTCAGGGTCGCACAGCTACTAAGTGTCTAAGGTCAGATTTGAATTCAGGAGGCTGAGTCTTCCTGATTCCATAATTTTCCCTAGAAGGCTTTCTTAAGAAAAAAAAGTTGTCGCTCACAGTATGTTATCATTTTTTTTTGAGGCTGGCTTTCCCTCTTTTCCTCAGGCTGGAAATGCAGCATTCAACTCATGATCTGGGTTCAGGAGTATATTAGAGCCGGCTCAAACCTGCTTGTGAGAACAAATAGTTACATTTTCAGCATGAGTATTTACGCCCAGCATTCTACACACCGTGTCTCCTCTAGAAAAGAAGGATGATAATAACACCTACCTCCCGGGGTTTTTTGAGGATCAAATCAAATAATCTTTATAAAGTACTCTGCAAAACTTTAAGCATTAGGTAAAAATGCTTCTCGTTTTTGCTGCTATTACCGACAACCAAGAGACTGGTTTTCTCAGGTCGGCTGGAATGAAGATTTTGGAACAGATGGCTCTCCATATAAAATATCTCAAATTAAACGGAGCACTGTTATTAGGAGGGGGTGCATAGCTGGTCTCTCTCTGCTGTCCAGGTTGTAAAGTTGCATAGGAATTAAAGGTGATAGTTCAAGCTAAGGACTCTTACACATAAATACAGTACACACAGGCTCAAAGACAGAAAGAAATTCAGCCAGAAGTCCTAAAATTAACAAACAAATAGGCTGTGGGAAAGTAAGGACTATAAAAGGAAAATACCCTCCTTCCCCCAATAAACTCTGGACTTCTAGCCAGGAGGCCTTACTGTGGTCTGATATCACTGTGGTCACTGTGGTGACTGAGGAAGGGTAGGGAAGAAGGAACGGGAAATATTTAGCAATAAAATAGATTTCTCTGTACCTCTGTAGGACAGCAAGGATGTATATATTTAAATGATTTTTAAAAAGTTAAATGGATTTGATTTTTATCATACCATGATCTTACAGAAGGCTATTTTTTTTAAAGTTCTACAACTGAGGGACATAAATATCTTGCTGTGTCTAATGATGTCGATTTTTTTTAAAAAAACATTTGATTCTAGAACATAATTTTCCCTAGAAGGCTTGCTTAAGTAAAAAAAAGTTGTTGCTCACAATACATTATTTTTTTTTTTGAGACTGGGTTTCCCTTTTTTGCTCAGGCTGGAAATGCAGCATTCACTCATGAACTGGGTTCAGGAGTGTATTGGAGCCGGCTCAAACCTGCTTGTGAGAACAAATAGTTTATCTTTTCAGTGTGAGTATTTACACCTGGGATACCAGCAAATTATAAGTCAGCTTAATTTGTTGTTTTGTTGACTTCTATAGCTAATAAAATGATGGAGACAAAGCTAGTAATATAGATTAGCCTTAAAAGGGAGGTAGGGAAGAAAAAAAATTTACATGAAAACTTTAATATAGATTTAAAAGGAATAGCAAGTTGTACATAGTAGATTTGTAGTTTCATGGGCAATCTTTTTAAAAATTATACCATATTATAGAAATGCTTGTTCTATTCCATAAATTAAAAAAAATAAAAAAATTTTCAAAAAGGATGTTGTGTATACTTTTTTTTGTATAGTTGTTAAATATTTACCAGCATACCCCTGGCTGATCTGATAGGCATAGATGACACAGCCTACTCTGTTTTTTTCCAATCTAGGCTGCTTTGCCTTTCCATAGGCAGCCTGGGGGCCCTCTGCACCCCCAGGGGCTCACCATTGTAGTACCAGATCTGGTGTAGATATCAGATCAGCTTTTGCCCTCCTGCATCTTAGACCTCCAGAGCATAAGCAATCAAAAAGCCTCAGTCTCCCAGTAGTGAGGATTACAAGCCTGGACTGCCACACCCAGCTATTTTATTGGACTCTCTTATATATAGATCTGTACTATCTGTAACACTATCTATAATATTAATCTCACTTACGAAGAGCAAATGAGATCATGCAAGTGGGAGCTGCACCTTCAGAGAGTACATCATGCTCTGCCTGCTACCAACCCTCAAGGTAGAGGCTGTGGAGCCTCCTTCTGCTAAGACATAATGCCGTGTAATAGAAGGGTCCTGCTTCCTAATTCAGAGCAGGCGCAGGTACTGTTTCCAGGCTCCTTACCGTGTGAAGAACATTTTGTTTTGTGGCTGAGCTGGAACTGAAAATGCATTCAAAAGCATTAACCAGGCACATATTTCCTCTTCTCTTCCTGCCCATGTTTCAGTGAGGAGATAAGGACTTCTGTAAGTCCTCGGTAGGGAAAGAGGCATCAGGTCTTTATCTCCCCATCACCTTGTGGCCCATGAACACATGACCCTGCTGTTGTTGCTTATGTCTGTTGTCTCTATTTTTTTCTTCTCTTAGGTGTAGGAATATTGGAGATGCCGAGGGCCTGACTCCAGGGGATCCAGCTTATCAGTGTGAGTAGAGATAAGGATGCCAAAGAGCTTATAAAGTATATGTATATATAATATATATAATGCTATATATATTATATATAAAGCTATATATATAACATAATGCTATATATTATATATAATGCTATACATATACATACATACACATATATCATTTTGAAAGCTATAAAGCACTACATTGTCAGTTATTATTCTTATTATTATTTTGGTGAGGTTATAGGTACCCCAGTGATAGAGTACTGGGCCCGAAGTCAGGAAGACCTGAGTTCAAATCCATCCTCAGACACATAATAGCTGTGTGGCTACCTGGGCATGTTGCTTAATCTATGTCTGCCTCAATTTCCTCATCTATAAAATGAGGATAATAGTAGCACCTATCTCCCAAGGTGATTGTGAGAATCAAGTGAGATAATAATTACAAAGCAATTAGCATAGTGTCTGGTACATGTTTTGTTATTCAGTCATGTCTGACTCTTCATGACCCCATTTGGGGTTTCCTTGGCAAAGATACTGAAGTAGTTTGCCATTTCCTTCTCTGGTGTGTCCCCATTTTGCAGATGAGTAACTTAAGCAGATAGGGGTTGAGTGATATGCCCAGGGTCACACAGCTAATAAGTGTCTGAGGCTGCATTTGAACTCAGGTCTTCCTGACTCCAGGCCTGGAGCTCTATTCACTGTACCATTATGTGTAATAAAAATGTTAACTATTACTATTATTATAATTGAGTTTGGAACTGTTACCCTTCATTCACCTACTCAATTTCCTCCACTGTGCAACACAAAGTGGGATGCGAGCACCTGATTGTTGCTGGCTTGATGAGGATCAAATTAGGGAAGAATTCTTTATATTATATTAAAGAAGAATTCTTTATCATCATGAAGTACTTCATAGGTATAAGCTTATTGTTATAAATCTTCCCCTCCTGACATACCCTATATACTAGCTTCTTGATGTAGGAGAAAGAATGCTGGAGTTAGCAAAGCCCTGGGTTTGAATCTTGGCTCTGTGTGAGATCTTTGGAAAGTAATTTCATTCCTTGGAGCTTTAGTTTATCCATCTTCCATAAAGGGGAAAATAAGCCTGGTAATACCAACTTCACAAGATGTACCTAAGGCAGCACTCTGCATTCGAGGTTGAGGGTACACCCCATAATTCTAGGCTCTCCTTATTCCCTACATACCTTGCATTTTCTTGCCTTTTATCCATACCTTTCTCTCATTCAGTAGTATGGAAACTCCCTGAAAGGCAGGAACCTATTTCATTTTTGTCTTGGTTTCCTCAGTGCCTAGAACAATTACTGGAAGATTTAATAAATATTTGTTATTATTGGTGAATCCCAGTGAGAAATGACATCAATTGATAATGTCAAACGGGGAAACATATATTACCTAAAGTAGCCATGAAAGTTTGAGGAGAGATGAGGTTAGGAAGAGCCTCTGTGGTTAGTGGCATAGTAAGTTAATTCAGGAAGTGTAAAAGGATTTCCTTGCAGGGGTGAGGGCCCAGCTGAGATTTTGTAACATAAATTTATAGTAGGCCAAGTCATCATGGTTCGATCAACAATTTTTTTAAAGTGCCTACTATGTGGTACAGCAGATAGAGTGCTGGGTTTGAAGTCAGGAAGACTCATCTTCCTGAGCTCAAATGCCTCAGACACTTACTAGTGGTATGACCCTGGGCAAGCCACTTAACCCTCTTTGTCTCAGTTACCTCATCTGTAAAATGAATTGGAGAAGGAAATGGCAAGCCTCTCCAGTATCTTTAACAAGAAAATCCCAGATGGGATCATGAAGAGTCAGACATGAATGAAAATAACTCAATGACAAGCACCTTGTGGAACAGGAGAAGTTTAAAGAAACAGCCATCTAAATGCAAATAGCAACAAGGTAACCCGGTCTTCTGGACCTGGCTGTGACCGACAAAGAAGTGATTGCTGACATAGAAACAACAGGAGCCTTAGGGGCAAGTGGCCTAGTCCTCCATGGAGTTTGGAATAGAGAAGAGGAAAATGGGCATAGTGGTTTCATATATGAGACCTTTTACAGGTCCCTTTTGGCCTTTGCAAATGTGCCTTCTTCATCTTAGCCTGGTAGAGTCCTTGGCTTCCTTCAAAACACGGTTCAGGTGCCACTTTCCACGTGAGATCTTTCCTAAACCCCCAGTTATAGTAATCTCTCCCTCTTAAGATTATTTTCTACATTTTTCGTGTCTTCTTATTTGTTGTATACTCCTAGGTGGATATAAGCTCACTGAAGGCAGAGACTGATTTAATTTTTTTTTTCTTAGTACTTACACAGACTGTTCTAGTGCCTTGAGCACAGGAATAATAAATACTTCTTGAATCAAATTAAATTAACTTGCTCCTACTGTCCCTCCAGCTCATGACCAAAACACTAAGAGTTAGTACAGGGTGGCTTCAGGAAGAGTTTAGAGATGGATCAGACCCTCTTATTTTGATTATTATGCATGTAGAGAGTACATTTATCCCTCTCACATCACGGGGATTATGGGTGTTGGTGCCCCACAACCTGGAAAATCTGCATAAAATTTTTTGGCCCTCCCCTTGTACTGGAGAAGAAGTCTGAATTATTATAATATTAAAAGGTGAAACATGTTGATATTATACAATACTATACATATATTTTATACATTTCTGAGTTTCTAAACTTTTTCTGTGTCATCTTCTGGCCTTTGGTGTTGTCTGTGGCTTCTGCAAAACTCCCCCCAAATTCCAATTTAATTCTGATGCTGACCTGTGATATATTGAAACTGCCATGAGGAAAGTTGTGATGTGCCAGGGATAACTGTACTAGGATAATTTTTTAAAGGGAGAGAAACTACAAACCTGAACATAAGTTTGATCTATTTTTTATGTTATAATTAATGGCATGAGTTGAAAAGAGATTCTTGGGTTGCCATCTGCACTGCTGGAGGGAGGACCCACATGGATGAGATCACAGATCCATTGAAGTTTATGGCATAAACTGCTTGACAATCGGAATTTGTTCTGGCGGTTTGCCTGCCATTTTGTGCTTTCCCGTAGTTTGGTGAAGTTGGGGAGGGGGCTGGAAGGATGGTTAGAGGGGGTCTGGACCTATGATCTCATGCAAGTGTCAAACTCCTGGTGTGGAAAGCAATAGCACAGGAGCACAGATATATAGCTTAGAAGGAAACTCAGACCGTCTAGTCCAACCTCTCATTTTAGACAGAGGAAACAGGCTCAGAGAGGGAAAGTAATTTGGCCAAAGTCTTATTTACACCTAATTAAGCCTCAGAGGCAGGAACTAAATCCAGCTTATTCCAGAGCCTGTGATCTTTTCCACTCTGTGGGATGCAGACTGGGAGCTGATCTATAATTTGTAGTCTGAGAGAATAGAATGTGACACTGAGAAGTTACATGATTGGTCCAAGATTACACGGCCAGTATATATGTTGAAGGTGGGACTTTAATTCAGATTTTTCTGACCTGAGGTTCGGTTCCCTAGCCACTATCCCATTCAGCTTCTCACTTTTCCAACAACAATACAATTAATTACATTACAGGATCCAATTACGAGCGTACCTTTGAGTGGGTATCTCTAGCCTGACCTAGAGCTGGAGAAAAGCACTGCTTCGCTCTACCCGCCCCACGCCCCATGCCCCAACTTTAGTATGAAGCTCAGGTACCACTGGGGTAAAGGGTCCTTGGGACAGTGGGCAGCCAGGCAGTGTCCTGCAGGTCCAGGGGCGGTCCATCTATCTTCGAGTCTGAGTGAGAACCCCAACCTGATTTGCATCCCTGGGCTGTCACCTCCCGCCCCCCCCCCACCCCGCCCCATCCCGCCTGCCCACCACTCTCTGTCCGCGCAGCCCCAAGTTGAGAGCTGACCGCCGGGCCTCGGGATAAAGTTACGCAAAGGTTCCCATTGACTGAAAGGGAGGAAGGCGGGTCTGAGCTGTGTCCTGTGCCGGCCGAGGGGAGTTTCCAAACTTTGCAGCCAGAGAGCTCGGGTTCCCTTTCCAGATCCCTCGTTTCCTCCCTCACCCATCCCAGAGCTCCAGCCCGCTGCCTGCCTGCCCTGTGGGCTCGCTTGCCTGCCAAGGGAGAGAAGAAAGGAGACAGAAAGGGAAGGAACGAGCTCGCGCAGCCCAGGGATGGGGATAATCCCTGCTGCAGCGCGAGGTCCCATGAGGGAGAGCTTCCCCACTTCTCCACACATGGGGCTCTGAGCACCCTCCGTAGGACGGGCCCAGCCCGGCAAGGCAGGATGGCTAAGGAGAAACCGCTGTGGAGGTGCTGTGCCTTCCGCCTGTGCCTGCTCTCTGCCGCGCTCCTTTTCTGCCTTCAGCTCACCCTGGAGCTGAGGCGCTCTTGGTCCTCAAGGGGCAGCGAGGGGCAGGCCGGACTGCCCTCCAGTAGCACCCCGCCGGGCTGGCCAGATGCTCCTGCGCTGCAGCAGCTGCTGCCAGGGCTGCACCCGCCCCCCAGGGTGCACCTGCCACCGGGACACTCCCGGTCCCCAGCTGCCAGCAGGAGGCAGGTGACCTACTTAAGGAGCAACCGTCGAGGGGAGGCGGAGCTGGGCTGCTGTCCCCCAGGAGGGAGCAGTCACAGAAAGGTCAGTGACTGGCGAAGGGCGGTTGGGGTCAGCAAATTACGGCCTTTAAGACAGTTAGAGACAGTGACAATCTCAACCTATCCAGTATCCTCTTCTGTCTCCATAGCAGCACTCCAGATGTGGCTTGATATTGAGCGGGAGGGAGAGGAAGAGGGAGAGAGAGAAAGGCCTAGCACCTCCTTTTCTCTCCTTAACCTAAGTTTTCTTTACAGCAGTGATTCTCAGAGTGTGGTCCTGAGACCCTTTCAAAGAGTCCAGGAAGTCAAGATTATTTTCATATTACTGAGAAGTTATTTGCCCAGTAGAATAAAGTAACCGCCTGTCCCAAAGTTTATTCCAACTCCCTGGACTTGCCAACTCTACATATCTGTGTGAAAATCTGTGGCTCAATTTTCTTTATATACTTAGACCAAAATAACTTATTATAATAGATTGAATGCAGAAGCAAAGTAGAGAATTCATCTGTCATCTATTAAGTCAGATATTAAAGAGATTTGCAAAAGTATGTAAAACTATGCCACACTCATTAAATTTTTGTTTTTGAAAATATAGTTATTTTTCATAAAAATGTTTTTAATGATAACATAATGGACTTATTTTAAAATAAATTAATATCGTAAAAATTTATCAGTTTAAAATTTTAAATATGCTAAATATGGAGAGCTATAACTCACATAAACAAAAGCTCTTTGGGGTCCTCAATAATTCTTAAGAGTTTAAAAAGGTTATCCAATTTTTTAAAAGTGTAATGGGTTCCTGAGACCAAAAAGTTTGAAAACTGTTACTGCACAGGTTTTCAAATTTCACTTGCAAACCTGGCCTGTTAAGGATATGAGGTGGGTTGAAGAGAATTTTGTTACATGTAGTGAAAGAGCTGATTTTTCTCTTTCAGTCTTGCTCTCTCTCTCTGGCCTCTCCCTATCTCCTCTTGGAGCCCCAGACAAAGCTCCTGACTGTTTGAAAGTAGTGGTTGGGGGTGTGTGGTGATTGTGGTTTATTTGCCATATGATCAGTGTTTCAGAAGACCCCTCTGGAATGCACTTTTTTTTAAGAGACTGTGCCAGGTATTCCAATACTTCACCTCCACCTCAACCCTTTCCTGCCTCCATAACAAATACTTTATGCCAAGCATTAGGGGGGAGTATGTAAGTACAAAGTATTTTAGAAGTATGTAAGTATGAAGAAAATATCTTTAAGACATCATCTTTTGTCCAAGGAGTAGGAATACATATAAACATAGTTAAGCAAGCATGGCATTTTTCTAGGCTTAAGTTCTCATAGTGCATCCTTCTTTTCTAGCAAGTGGTCTTTATTTTTAGAATTTATTCAATGTATCCTGCTGAATCTCAAGGGAAAACACTATTCTTTGTGAACTTCAATGGACCTATAATCCCATGGCACTACTTACATTGGTGCAGTTTGCAATGCAATGCAATGCAATCATTCTATTTGGTTCTTGTCCCCATAAATCAATTGTCCAAAGAAATTCCTAATGGAGGCTTTTGTGTGTGCACGTGTACCATGATTTGAGAACCGATGTAGTAGAGCATAATGGAAAGAACCCTCGGTTTGGAATCATAAGATCTGCCTTCAAATTCAAGTTATGTCACTCTCTACCTGTGGGACCTTGGCCAAGTTACCTTAACCTTTCAAAGGAAGAAGTAGAACTAAAAGAGCTCTGAGGTGACCTCTAGCTCTAAATCTATGACCCCACTCTTTTCTTTTTTTAAAATCTTTCATTTCCAGGATGATATCTTTTTGTACTGATTCTTGCTTATGTAATATGGACATGAATTTCTCAGATCTTAATGTGAGCTCGAAGAGGTGTTTAAGGCCCACAATGGTGAGCTAATTACTGCTAATTAGAGAAAGGTCCCGGTCATCAGGCTCCTAGAGGAGTTTCGCACCTAGATTTGGGTACTGTCAGGTGGTGTGAACTTGAAAAAGAAAAGAGAGGAGCTATAGGGGACAAAGAAAAGGAAATAAGATAGGAGGAACAGCATGGGGAAGTGAGTGTAGAGTCCATGTGGGAAGTATTAGGATATTCCTGAGTTTGGAGAGGCACACTGAGGGAGTGAAAGGTTAGAAGGGGTAGCACATGATATATTGTGGCCATGGCTTCTTTCAGTCCTATAAGAGTCCTGCTGCCTAGGAGCCAAGCTAAGAATATGAAGCAAATTTAAGAGTTTTCCATGTTGTTTATTGAGAGTATGTTAAGGAGAGAAGGGAATTGGTTAAAATTTTTATTCCATTCACAGAGGAGAAGGTTATGTCCAATGGTATATGGAGAGCAGGGAATGATTCTATTACTTCTTTCTATTATTTTAGTGTCTCAAATACTTTTGCTATTGGATTTGTTACTCTTCCATGGTCTGGTAATAGAGAATGCTTTATTGAGGAGGGCTTGGGCCACGAATTGCACGATTACCAAAAACAGCTGCACTGAGCTAGTATAAAGTATTTCAGAAACAGAATTGACAGAGAAGACAGGGGCCTACCTATTATATCTGCAAGGCACCTTTGGAAATAAGCTGTAACCTACTCCTGTCTATGATGACTATCTCCATTGACTTTGTCTTACTAGCAATTTTCTCTGGAGAGGATATTTATTAAACATAAATTGTACTGTGATCCATGGACTCCATTCCCATAGGTTCTGATAATCTAGCAAGAGTGCTACTACTTGAGGTTTCATAAATGAAAGTTGATGGAGAGAGTAATCCTGTATTGTGAATATGGCTGTTCACAATTCTTGATTGGCTACTCCAAGGAACTACAAGAAAATATGAATAAAATTTCTCGAGGGAAAGAATAGTACTTTGTTAATCTCTATAACATCTAGTGCCAATCTAGCATAGCATCTAGAATTGAACAGATATTTGGGAACATTAAGATGATATCCAGTCAGAAGTATTTTGTTTTTACCTGACTCGCTTTAAAAAAAGTTGGTTACCTCTGGCCTAAGCAGTTATGATTATATTTGCATGACCCATTAGATAACTATCCTTAGCCCAATCTATGTGCAATTTAGCTTTCTACATTACTACATTCTGCAAGAGGCCTTTCCTGGTCCCCCTTAATGCTAGTATTTTCCCTTTGAGAGCACTTCCAGCTTATTAGATATACCTTGTGTGCTGCTTTTATTGGTCTTCTCCATCACATTGTGAGTTCCTTGAGAGCAAAAATGTTTTTTGCCACTATTTGGTATCTCCAGCACTTAGCAGAGTTCTTGATGCAAAATAAATCCTTAATAAATGCTTGTTAACTTGACTTGTGATCATGTACCTGTACCATAATGATTCTGGTTTATTCTTTTTTGACCATACCCTCAACCTGTTTCTTTTGTAACTGAAGCAAGCATTTTAAAGATGACTCACATGGAGTATACATATTCATATTAACTGAAAATTAATTGGATCTCTAAGCTGTAATCTAGTTACCTTGACCTTCATTGATTCAATTCAGCTCCGCTTGGTAAAGTAGAAGGAATGGCAGCTTTGCAGTCAGAGGACCTGGGTTCAATTCCAAGCTCTTCTGTTTACTGTTTATATCACCTTGGGCAATTCATTTAATGTCTCTGGGCCCCACTTTCCTATGTAAAATAAGAGGGTTGAATGTGATGGCCTTAAAGCCCCTTTCAACTCTAAGACTGTGATACCATAAAATACTTATAAAGTATCTACTATATGCAAGACAACTATGGTCCATACAAAAGATATGCCTGTTTTCAGGGACATAATGTCAAGCAGGGGGACCAAGGTATATACGTGAGTAACCATCAAAGTGTATTGAGGGAAATACAAAGTGTAATATTGGTTCAGCATCTGGCATGCAGTAAGTGCTTAATACATTTTTATTGATTGATTGACTTCAGGTGAGGGGCCAGTGTTTCAAGAAAAGCCTTTAGGCACATTTCAGATACCATCTTCCTCTACAAAGGAGGAAGTTATTTCATTCTCTCTATCCCCCCAGTCAAAATAATCTTTTTATTTTTTTTGGTGGGGGAAGGGCAGGGCAATTGGGGTTAAGTGACTTGCCCAAGGTCACACAACTAGTTAAGTGTGTTAAGTGTCTGAGGCTGGATTTGAACTCAGGTCCTCCTGACTTCAGGGCTGGTGCTCTACTTACTGTGCCACCTAGCTGCCCCTATAACAATGTTTTTTCTTTTCATACTCTAAGATCACATTATCTGGAGCTTCCTTTTGTCCTTTCCACAATCTAACCTTTATACTTATACTTAGCTGTGTACATGTAGCTCCTCATGAGACTTTAATGCAGGGACTGCAACCATTTTTGCATCATCTTTGCCTAGCATAGGGCTATGCACCTAGTTAAATGCTTAAGAAATGATTATTTTTGAGTTGAATGGAATTGAATGGAGAAGGTAACGTTTGAGCTGGGTCTCTATGGGTAGGAATTCACTACCATGGGTGGAACTGGCTCTGGGGGATGTGAAATGCTTTCCAGATAGAAAGAACGACTTAAGCAACAGCCCGGGGCCTTAAAATCTCTCAGTGATATTGCCATACTTTCTTCATTAACTTCTTGGCTTACTACCAACACCAACTCTTTCCACCTTCCCTTACTCATAGTTGTTTTTGTTGTTCAGTTGTTTCAGTCATGTCCAACTCTCTGTGACGCCATTTGGGGTTTTCTTGGCAAAGATGCTAGAGCAGTTTGCTGTTTCCTTCTTCAGGTCATTTTACAGTTGAGGACTTAGGTTCAAATCCCACCTCTCATTTTTACTACCTGTGGGATTTTGGGCAAATCTGGATCTCAGTTTCCTCATCTTTAAAATGGATTTAGATTAGGCAGCTTCTGAGATTACTCATCTGATCCTAGGTCTACGATCCTATGACCTTATAAGTTTGTTTTTGCATTGTTAATAGCTAACTTTTACTCTTGCATTCTAGGTTTGAACTTTCCTTGATTACATGTAGCATCTCCTCTGAGGTTACACCAACTAATTCATAGTGACATATTGGATCCCTGGTGCGTGTGTGTGCGTGTGTGTGTAGGGGTAGTGGTGGTTAGGATGTGACTGTTCCTAAGCTCAAGACACTCTGTGGGTCTTAATGCCTAAAGTGATAGCTCATGGGCCCCCATCAGTGTGCTTAATAGCGCAATTAGCTCCAAGTAAAGGCATTTACTGAGATAGTATCCTGAGAGCAGTTATTATAAACGATTCCCTTCATAAACCCTCTCCAGCAACTGCAAACATTAGTGAGAAGAGTGGACACAGAGGGGACACACATGATGCAGGAAACCCATGTTTCTGGTAGTACGGGGCCCCAATTTTCTTTATCATCTCATGGTATTCTCATATTATCCCTCCAGGCTCAGTGTGTCTGTTGGGCTGATCATTCAGCTTGGCTCCATGGGTCTGTTTCTCACAGAAACTCAACTCCTGATGGCCAAGATTAGCACTCTTCTCTATCACAAGAGGTTACGTTTCTCAGAGTTGCCTCCTGCCTCCATTCTGACTGGACTTACTTTCTGCTATGTGTGGTATCCCTTACTGGGCAACTAGTTCCTGTGAGAAATGTTATAGCCAATGGAGAGGGGAAGAGAGAAAAATGCCCTCTTTCCACCCATGAGATGAAAGGAATTATTTTCTTTCAAGGGCTCAGTCTTCCTTTCATAACTGGTGATCTTCTCCACTGCTGGAGGACATAAAGTAGATTTTTCTGACTCCAGGCCCAGTGCTCTAACCACTGAATAACCTAGCTGCTAATCGAAACAAATCCTATCCTTCTGCATGACCAGCTTTTAACTACTTGAAGACAGCTGTCAGATCTCCCCTAAATCTTCTCTTTTCTCTTAACTAAACAACTCCTGATTTTTAAACACTGATCCTTGGATAAGATATTTTCTGGTCAGTTCACCATCTTAGCTGCTGTCTTTCAGATGAGCTCTCTCTTGTTCATGTCTTTCTTAAAATGTAGCTGAACCAGGGCACAGTACAGGGGAAATAGTATCCCTTTTTTTTTCATTCTATTCATGATGCCTAGGATAGCCTTACCTTTTTTAACTCCTGTGTTACATTGTTGCTTCGTATTTGGCTCAAAGTACACCCAACTCTCCAGATTGTCTTCTACAGAAATTACTGTCTAGCTATGTCTCCTCCACTTTGTACTTATAAAGATGAACTCTTTATTTGTCCATATTAAATTTCTTTTTTTTCTTTTCTAGATTTGACCTGTTGTGGACTCTGTCTTCCAATGTGTTTTATATCCCTTAAATCTTCATATCAGCTACAGATTTCACGAGTATAATATCTGTTCTTTCGTCTAAGGCATTCCTCATGCCTTGGAGGCCTCTTCCTACATTTCCAGTCTAATGATACCTGTCAGCCCCAGATACTCTGCCATCTAATGATACAGGCCTCCTTCCTCCTCTACAAACTAGACCTTCCATCTTTTTACACTGGGCATTTTCACTGACCGTCCCTCATGCATAGAATTCTCTGCCTCCTCATCTTAGCCTCCAGACTCCCCTGGTTTCCTTCAAGTCTTATATAAAGTCTCATCTGCTACAAGAAGCCTTTCCCAATCTTCCTTAATGCTAATGCCTCCCCTCTGTTGAGTAGCTGCAATTTATCCTGCATATAACTTGTTTGTAAGTAGTTGTTTTTATGGTGTTTCTCTCTTTGGACTGTGAGATCCTTGAGAGTAGGGGCTGTGTTTCGCCTTTCTTCATATCCCCAGCATTTAGCACAGTAACTAGGAAGTGATTAATAAATACTTAATGACTGCTGACAATGTTGACTGCCCAGGACCAAGGATAGATCCCAGGGAGGCTCTACTAGTGACCGACCTCTCCAAGATAGCAGAGACCTGTTTATAACGAATCTTTGGGTATCGTTAATCAGTTCCAAACTAACATAACTTTACTAGAATTTAGGCCATATATCTTCACTGTGTCCACAAAAATAGCATGAGAGACTTTGTTGAATGTTTGGCTGAAATATAGCTACAGTATTTCTCTGATCTACCAACCTAGTTATCTTGTCAGTTGGTCAATAAACATTTATTAAGTGCTACTATGTGCCAGGCACTGTGGTAAGTCCTGGAAATACAAATAAGAAAAAAGAAAGACAGTCTCTGCTTTCAAAGAGCTAATGTTGCAGACTAATGGGTGAAGACAACACACAATAGAAAGCTGAAGAGTGGAGGGGGTGGGGAAAAGGGAAGGGCAAAATATCAGGCAGGCTAGAGAAGTCAAGGAAGTCCAAAAGGAGTGCAGTGAATGAAGAAAATGCATCTAGTTGGGCAAGACTTGTTCTTGAAGATATGCTGCTTTTATTTATCACTGCTTCCTTTTCTAAAAGCTCATAAATGGGGGCGGAGCCAAGATGGCAGCTGGAAAGCAGGGACTAGTGTGAGCTCTCTGCCAAGTCCCTCCAAAAACGTATAAAAAATGGCTTTGAACCAATTCTAGAACTGCAGAACCCACAGGGTAGCATAGGGAAGCAGGGCTCTAGCCCAGGACAGCCTGGATAGTCTCTGGGTATGGTCTATCCTGCCCGGAGCTGGGAGTGAAGGGGAGTGGAGCTGAGAGGAACAGAGCCCAGTGTGGGCAGTGTGGACCAACCAGACCAGGAGCCAGGCGGAGCATGCCCTAGCGCCCTGAATCAGTGAGCTGCAGCAGTTACCAGACTTCTCAACCCACAAACACCAAAGACAACAGAGTAGGTTAGTAGGA
>CM053627.1:134352140-134405407 GCA_028646595.1 Phalanger gymnotis
TTCATTCTCCAATGATGGGCGAGAATCTGACACCAGATGGGCATTTAGGAGTTAATATTTCACTGACGTGCCTTTTAAGAACCAAACATTATCTCTCTTCTATGACATAGCATTGGACTTTATCAGATGGAGGCAGCTAGGTGGCGTCCTGGAAAGAGTGTTGAACATGGAGCCTAGAAGAGCTGAGTTCAAATCCTGTCTCACGCCCTAGCTGTGTGACCCTGGGAAAATTGCTTAACGTCTCTGTTCCTCAGTTTCTGTAAAATGGTGATAATGATAGCACCTAAATCACAGAGCTGCTTTGAGGATCAAATAAGATAACTTATGGAAAGCACTTTGCAAGCCTTAAAGTGCTATATAAATGCTAGCTATTACCATTATTATTTCAGAAAAAAATCTGATAAAAGTATTACCATCTGTCCTACCATTGTACCTTGAGTACCCTCGGGCCTTGCCATCTACAGCAAGGTGTAAATAGGTGGTGCAGTGGATAGAACCCCGGACTTAGAATCAGGAAGACCCAAGTACAAATCCAGCCTCAGATACCTACTAATTTGTATGACCTGGGGCAAGTCACTTAACTTTGGTCTCCCTCAGTTTCCTTACCTGTAAAATTAGGATAATAATACTAGGGTTGTTGTAAGGATCAAATGAGATAATAATTGTAAAGCACTTAGCACAATACCTGGCACATAGCAAGCACTATTCAAATGTTAGCCATCACCATCATCATCATCATCATCATCATCATCATCATCATCATCATCATCACTTACCTTGCTACAATACTCATTCGTGTAACAGGAGGGTTGCACTTGGTGGCTTAGGAGATTCCTTCCAGCTCTAAGTCTGCAATGCTTTCAAATCTCCGGAGCCACCAAGCCCTTTCTAACTTGTCTTAGAATTTTGTCTTGCTGGCAACTCTGTGGTTGACTGAATATATATGCATCTCACGTGATATTCTATTTTAATGAAGTCTGATAGAGTCTTCCCAGAGGACAAGATTCTAAAGGGAACCAGAGACCCGAGTTTTGAACAACAGCGAAAAGACATGACTTGATTCATCTCTCCTAAACAATGCCGTGGCATATCACGGAGTGTGTCCTTTGGACATTATTTATCTTAGTTTCTTTGTACGTAGCAGTGCTATGATACCATTCTACCCTTTTTCATGGAAAAACATTTTATTTGACTAATTGAAAACATGTGTGTAAATGAGCCCTTGATAAAAGGCATAAATATTCTGATCAAAATCTACCCCCATGGCAGAAATTCAGACTTAATTATGTCAGACATAGTTGCAAGACTTCCAAATGTTTTAACAAAAAATCAATTACAGGCTGTATTCTTCCCACCTTTATATATACTGTTAAAAATATTTTTTTTCGGTATTTCTCCTTTCTTCATATCCCAGCTCTGCCATTTACTGCCTTTGAGACCTTGGGCAAATCACTTAGGCCCTCTGGGCTTTGATTTCTTCATGTATAAAATGAGGGGGTTGAATTTGATTTACTTTAAAGGTTGCTGTGAGTCTATCCTTTGAATGAACAACATAGGATTTTAAATCCTAGCTAGCAAAATCTAAACCTACAGAAGTCAAAGTGTTTAATTAGTGTAAGCCCCTGCCTACGTCTTTTTTTTTTTACTTAGATCATCTGGTTTTGTTATTTTTGGAAAGTCAGCAGAGCTAATGCACCTTGCTATAGAGCAGAATTTGTTGTGAAGGGATTTCATTACAGAATTAACAAAAAGAACTCATAAAGAAGTTATGCCTAAGGGAGTCTCAAGGGCTTAGAGAGATGGAGGGTTCAGTGTATTTCTATGGCAGGCACTTATTATGGTGCCTGTGAAATTTACAGTATATGCATATAAAGGTAGAGAAGCAAACAGGATCGTAGGGTCATAGCTCTGGAGGTGGAAGGGACCTCAGAATTCTGAGACTGTGGTTGCCAGTTTTGTCATCTCTGGTGCCACTTACCGGGAGATTTGTGGTACAGCAAGTGGCTCTGCCATTTCTATGTAATACTGTCATATAGAGAAACTGCGGCACCACAGAATCAGGAAGAGCTGGGTTCAAATTCTGTCTCCAACACTGAATAGCTTTGTGATGTTGGGCAAGATGCTTAATGTCTTTGTGATTCAGGGGAATCCATAGCACTAATTCACAGAGTCATTGCTATGTGAATTGTTGGAGAGAATTCCCATACCAAGAGTTCCTAAAGCTGACAAAAGCACAGATCCTTCACATATTTTGTGTATTTGGTGAGTGGCTCCACCATTGTCAGCTATTTGCAAGCCATTTGTCTTAACAAAACTGTAGCTGCCTGGTGAGTCAAACACCCAGATGGAGGGGAGAGAATGGATGCATGAATTGGAAGGTGAACAATCATGAAATGAGATCCCAGAAGAGAATGGTTTTAGTGAGTCTGTGGAATATCAAATTCCAAAAGGATAGGCAGGAAAACCAATTGCCAGAGAAGAGGCTCGGATTCAGTCTTTCGAGTGGGCTCAGGAGGCAAAATTCTGGGAGTGCTATAGATTCTATCATTTACTGGGTCAATTTGTCTTCCCAAAACGTTAGTCCTTTTCTATTATACTGGGAAGGCAAGGGGTAAGGTTCATGTGCCCCATCTGACTCAGCCAAAGCTACCAGAGCCATAAAGTGTCAATGGGACTTGGCAAAATGGTTGGATGAGAGGGGGATGGTGGAGAGAAGGAGGTGGTTAGGGAAAGGGAGAAGGTGACTGTGATATATCTCCTTTGTAAGCAGGGATGCCTGAAGCCTGCCACGATCTGGCTCCCTTCTTCCTTTTAAGTTTTATTGCAACATTGAGAGTAGGGACCAGCACAATGCCTAGCATATTGCAAGCACTTAATAAATTGTTGATTGACTATACTTTGTACTTCTGCACTGTGTCTTTGCCACACACAAACCATATCCTGCCTGTGTGTGTCTCTCCATTGGCTAGCTATTCTTCATGCCCAGAATGCTCCTTTTCACCTCCTTTTAGAATCTATGGTTTCCTTCCAGGCTTAACTCAAGTGACAATTCTTATACAAGGCCTTTCCTGACTCCAGGCCCCTGTTACTGTTCTTTCCCATTGCTGAGATTACTTTGTACGTATTTTGTATTTTTCAAAAATCTGTGTATAATTCCCTCCCAGTAAAATGTAAACATGTTTTGTTTTTGGTTTTGTCTTTGTATTCTCGGTGCCTGGCACATAGTAAGCTCTTAATAAATACTTGTGGAATGGTTGTTGAATAAATGGTGAAAGGAGTAGCAAGGAAAGCTGTTCAAAAGACAGAAAAGGAGTTGTCAGATGGGTAGAAGGAGATCCAAGGGGAGAGAAAGGTGGAAGGAATTGTCAACAATATCAGATTTTGCAGACTTTAGAGAAAGTAAAGCCTAAAAAAAGCCCCTCACCTCCTTTTTTTTTTGGGTTAGCACAATCAGGGAGGTAAGGCAATTGAACCATGGGATCAGCAAAACATCAGCTGCTGCCAATGAGCCTAATAAAGACATTAGCCTTTCTCCCATTCTCAGGTTGCTTCTGGGGAACTCAGGCTCCTGAGCAGGTGTATTTATGCTATACCTCAGGTGGAGGTGTAGAAGTGATTATGTTAGAAGACTGGGAAGAGCAAGAGTTCCAAGTGAGTGCTCTTTATACGATAAAGTTTATAGCATAGCAATGTAGTCTTAGGGAATCTGTTTACCTGGGTTGGTTTCCTCATGTATCTGTGTGATTCTGTTTTCTGTGTATTTCTGGGGGAACTTGTGCACTTGGCTATGGTGTCAGCTGCTTGAGGTCTTAGGCACAGAATTCACCATAATGTCTGCCAATGATAGAAACACAGGCTAGGGTAAGGTAAGCACTTTCTGACCTATATTTATGTATCATCTTTAGCATATGTCTATGTTAGAGCTTGGGTTCAAGCAGTCAATGGTTACAAGATCCTAACATGTTGGATCTAGTGACCGAGGTCTTTAGTGACCATTGGTAAGTTAGTAAAATGGTGGGAACAAAAGACAGATTCTAAGGGGTTGAGCAGTGAGTAGGTGCAGAGAAAGTGAAGGCAGTGAGTATAAACTACTCCTTTAAGCTGTTTGGTAGTAAAAATGAGGTGATGGATAGGACAGTAGCTTAAAGACATATCTGGAATATTGTGTTAAGTTCTTGGTGACACATTATTTAGAAAAGATATTAACAAATTAGAATTTACCCAGGGGAGGGTGATAAGAATTACGAGTGGAAATTATGGCATGAAATGAGAATTATGGCATGGAAACTAGTTGTAAAAGGATCTGTTGAAGATAGGACATTTAGCCTTGAGAAGAGGCCATAAGGTTGCCATCTTTAAATATGTGAATAATTGTTTTGTGAAAGAGTGACTGTGTTTCTGCTTGATCTCAGAGGGAAGAACTATGACTTACATTTGGAAGTTGGAAAAAGGCAGATTTCAGTAGAAGTAAGGAACAGTTTCTTAATAATTAGAGATTATATGAATGGAATCAGCTGCTTCAGGAGCTATTAATAGCTGACATTTACCTAGTACTTTAAAGTTGTAAAGCCCTTTTTATGTATTTTCTCATCTGATCTTCTCAATAACAGTGAAATTGATGCTGTTTTTAGCCTGACTTTACAGGTAAGGGAACTGAGGCTGAGAATGTTTCAATATTTTGTCCAAGTCCCCCAAACTAGTAAGTGTGTAAAATGGGATTTGAACCCAAGTTGTCTTGACTTCAGGTCCATCTTTCTAACCACTATATGCCACACTGCCTCATGCCTGGAGGTCTTCTAGAGTCAACTGGCTGTTAGAGATCTTGTAGATGTCTTGGGTAAAGATTCTCTGAGGGCATTGAAAGATAAAGTTTTATTTTAGAATGGGAAGAACAATATGTTTGTAGATAGAGAGGGAAGAGCGAGGCAGAGGTTAGAGATACAAGAGACAGAAGAGATCGTAGGGGAAGTAATTGAAGACACATGGAGGAGTTAAGTCTTGGAAAGGAGGGGACTTCTCCTCCAAGATCAAAACAAAGGAAAAAAGAATAAGTGAAGATACTAGGAAGTTTTGAGGTGTGGAGGGAGGGGAGTTGAGACAGTTCACACTGGATAGTGTTTGTTTTCTCATTAAAATAGAGAGCACCCTCAGATATTGGGCATAATACCTATTGGGATTTGTCGAGGATCATATAGATTTAGAATGTCAAGACATTGAATGACTCTAGCATGCTAGTGAAGATGTTGTTGAAATGACTGACTTTAAGACTCAGACTAGGCATGGAGAGAAATGAAGCCAGAAGAGGGTAAATGCAATAGGAAAATCAGAGAAAGGGGTCAAGGAGTTGGAGATTTTAATAAGACAAAAGAACAGATTCCATAGGAGGTAGGGAGCAGTACAAGTGGAAGGATTGTAGTCAGTGAAGGGAATTTCAGCAGTGAAACTTGGACAGGTGCATCAGTTCTGAGTCATTATTGGCATACTCTGTATGTTGCCTCAGTGAGTTTTATTTCACAATATCATTGTTAATGGACTATGATAAACCAAACCTCACACCAAACCTAACTGTAATATTTGTCCCTTAGATAACTTTAACTATTCCTTTGGTTGTTGGATATAAATAGCGTTTTACTGTAAAGGGATATTGACCAGGGGAGTACTTTGACCAATGGGTGAGTTTCTAAAGACATTGAGCCTTTGGGAAATGAGACAGCACCTCGAAGATGATGATGGATATACCTATTCATATCTTGTTGAAGAGATAGGGAATGGTTCCCAATTGGATTTCAGGGACCGAAATGTTTCCTATGGATTTTGTAGAGGATAAATGCTCATTAGAGAAGTTGCCCCAGTATGCTAGCCTTAAGGAACTTTTCCCATGACCACGCCTATTTTCTATTTCAGACAATAGCGGTCTAGTGGGAAGGAGATCACCTGTACACCGGCAGTCCCAAAGTGTGTTTGCCTTCTGAAGAGGGGTAGAGGAGGAATCCTCTTTTCTTATAGCCCTTTCTGCTGTGAACTTAACCATTTTGGGGAACAGTTTTTGCCTTTATAGTGGGTATAAGGGAGTATCTTCAGTTTGTTTCAATAATTTGGCAATTTGAACAGTTTTTCATGTAGTCATTAACAATTTCTTTTTCTTCTTTCAAATATTATTCATATCTTTTGAATCCACTGAGGAATAGGTGTTATTTTTACAATGTGTATTAGGACCATATACATTATATATTTCTTTTCAAAAAATTTTATTGCTATCTTTGGTTTTTATATCATATTTCCCAATACATTCCTCCCATTCTCCCTTTTCCTCCCAGAGAATCATGCCTTATACCAAAGAGTAAAAAAGATACAAAATTAGTTCAGTGAAACTAATCAACACTTCAACCAAATCCAACATTATATTCAATGTCTCACACCCATAGTCACCCACCTCTACAAAGAAGGAAGGAAGATGCATTCATCTTTCTTTGAGTTCAGACTTCAGTATTATGGTTTTTACAACATTCAGTTTCATTTATTTTGTTATCGTTCTTCCCATTTACATTGCTGTAGACATTGTATACATTTTCCTAGTTCTGCTTTCTTTGCTTTGTATCAGTTCTTAGAAGTCTTCCCATGTTTCTCTATTATCAACATATTCATTGTTTCTTCTATTACTTTGCTGTGCCTCAATTAACTTAGCTGTTTTACCGATTAATAGATATCTACTTTATTTCCATTAATTACTACAAAAATGTTACTATAGATACGTGGTGTATATAGGACCTTTCTTGTCAACCATCTCCTTTACAGGTATATATCTAGCTATAGGATCTCAGGATGAAAGGATATGGACGTTTTAGGCACTTACCATAAATCCAAATTGCTTTCCTGAATATCTGGACCAGTTCACCCCTCCACCAATTGTTACTACTTTTTCATAATATTTTAAGAGCAAGCAGTGTGCTTCATAAAGAATCTCTCCTCTCCACCTCTTTTAAAAATTTTATTTATGTGTATTTTGCTCTTTGATGCAGGCAACCATGGGCAAATTATATTTCTTCCAACTGGTAGGTTCAACCTTCTTTCTCCCCCAAGTTTGGCAAAGGAAATAAGATTATGTGGACATTGTGTAGTGACATAAGTCAAGTGGTTCAAGAATATTTGGAGGCCTATAGAATGGCAGATTTGTTGTTGTTTAGTTGCTTTTCAGTTGTGTACAATTTGTGACCCTTTTGGGGTGTTTTTGGCAAAGATATTGGAATGGTTTGCCATTTCCTTCTTCAGCTCATTTTACAGATGAGGAAACTGAGGCCAATTGGGTTAAGTGACTTGTCCAGGTTCACAGAGCTAGTAAGTGAATGAGGCTGGATTTGAACTCAGGAAGAGGTTCTGATTTCAGGGCCAGCACTCCTATCTACCATGCCACCTAGCTGCCCTAGAATGACAAGTGCAAAAACTGCAAATCCTGCTCTAGTTAACAAGAGATAAATTAGCCCAGAGACTGATGGCTCTCACTAATGGACAAGTATAATAGAAGTAGCAGACTAATGTGGCCTGGCTCTTTAAACATCACTTATGTTAGGGTTTTCAAGGAAATTCCAAATCAGTTAGCTCATGGTGTCATCCAGGGAACCAGCCAAGCTCATTGGCTTCTCTGCTCTGCCAACCACATTACAGGTGAAACTTACCTAGTAGCACTGCACCAAAACCCTAGAATCATACATTTTGCCAAACGGATGGAAATTTTGAAGTTGTCTTTGCCACAGGCTAGCTGGCTTGTTAATACATCAACTTTTGGCAGGGAGCATTGGCATAGGGCAACAAAGGATACTCCCCAGAAGTGTGGCCAAAGCATCTGCTTCCATGTTGAATAAGTAAGGCTTGGAGAATCTCCGTTCTGCTTGGGGATAAAATGGCATCTCTGCCTTATCCAATCTCTCCCACCTTATCCCACCCCCAAGACCCATTAGGGTTTGGCAATAATTTCTCTGAGTGGAGAAGATTTCACTGAACACTTAATCTGTTCCATTCTGCTGTGGTGCAGGGTACCTTCCCAGGCCATCTGCTAGGAAATTGGTATTAAAGATTTTGTTAAAATCTGCATAGTGAAGAGGGTATGTAGAAGATGAGCTATTTCAGGCTACTGTTAAGGATTTATAGACATTTTTCAAATCACTTCATAATTTTAGGCCTAATTTCAGCTAATTAATCAACAACCATTTCTTAAATGCTTACCAAGGGCCCATCGCTGTGCTAGGTACTGAGGATATAAAGAATGACAAAAACAGTCCCTGCCCTCAAGAAACTTGCATTCTAATGAAGGTAACAACAAGTAAATTAAATAGATTTGTCCAAGATAGGTACAGAGTAGATGTAAGATAACTTTAGATTGGAAGACGCTATACCTGGGCAGGGGGCACGGAGAGGAGAGACCAGGAAAGGTCTCCTGCAGGAGGTGGCACTTAAATTGATGAAGGAAGCCAGGGAATCTAAGAGGCTGAGGTGAGAATAGAGACCATTTTAGGCCCTGGAGACAGCTAGTGTGCCAGGCAGTATGCTAGATGCTAAAGATGCAAAAATACTTTAAATAAATAAATAAAAATACTTTAAAATTAATATTTTAAATATTGCTATTACTGTAAATAATTCTAAATTTAAGCCTATTCTATGACAGTGGTAGAGAATGTTCCTGGTTTTTGAAATAATTGAGTCTTCATTTCTTCCCAAGGGAATGGTTTCTAAAAAATATCTGACTTCTTAACCAGCCTGTTTGAAGGCAGTTATTGCTGCTTTGAAACTGGAGTGTTTTGAGTGTGGTTTTGGTATCATGGATACAAAAGACTGTTTTGGAAAATTCTTGTTCCTGGGCCCTGTTCCTGGGCACATAGCATTCATATTTATGAAACCATGCTGCTAGCATAAACTATAACCTGCTTAATACAGAATACTTAATAGAATTTCTGGTGATGTGTTTATGTAAGTGACAGAAGAGGCTTCCACCTGTACTTGTCTTTTGCTACTTATTAGATATTAATTTATGCATTTAATGGTGCTTTATAGAGAGGCAGTTTGGTATAATGGATAAAGAGCTGGCCTCAGAATGAAGGCCTGGGTTCAATTAAGCCCTGACTTTGATATAAACTGGCTGTATGACCCTGAGCTAGCGACTTAATCTCTCCGCGTCCTTTTGTTGTTGTTCTTCATTTTTTTGTGACCATATTTGGTGTTTTCTTGGCAAAGATAGTGGAGTGATTTATCATTTCCTTCTCCAGCTCATTTTACAGATGAAGAAAATGAGGCAAACAGAGTTAAGTGACTTGCCCAGAGTCACACAGTTAATAAGTGTCTGAGGACAGATTTGAACTCAGGAAGATGAGTCTTCCTGATTCCAAGCCCAGTGCTGTATCTCCTGTACCCCCTAGCTGCCCTCTCAGTGCCCTAGCAGCTCTGTAAGACTAAATTACAGAGAAAATGTCAACATGCATTAGTAAGAGTTTGCTTATCTCGGAGTCGTTACCTATACTGATGAAATCATAGGTCCAGTTTATATCATCACTCTAAGTTGTTCTTTTTTGTATTTCGTGGTATTCTATGTAATTAAAACAAATTGCCTTATAGTTTAGTCAAGTAGCTCATAGGTTAATAGGTACAAACTTTTTAGATGAAGCTGGTTTAAAAAAAACTAACAACCAGAAAATGAAAGAATTAGAGGACATGGATTTTTTTTTACCCCTGCTTAAAAATAGTAACACCTTTCATCCTAAGATTTCAAGATATTTTACTGCAATATACTGCAGTAAATGATACTGTAATATAACCCTAAATTTCTTAGATCATTCAATATTAACTCATCAACCATTTTTACAAAGTATATACTATGGTCAAGGCCCTGATCTGGGCGTTGGCGATATGATGATTAAAAAAAAAAAAGAATGACACAGCCCCTGAAGTCAAAGAGTTTATATTCCCATTAGTAAAATGATTGGGAAAAGTGTGAGAAATGATCAGAGGAGGGAGGGAAAAGAATTAGAAGAAAAAAGGAACATTTATGTTTGTGTATTAAGAAAGTTATATGTAGAGAAATGTTCACACCCCAAACTCTTCTGTCTTCATGAAATGGTACAAATGACCTAGACTTTGGAGGCACTCATTACATGTATGCCATAGACAGCTCAATGGCTCTAGTTATGATGGAAGTACTTGGTTTTTTTCAACTAGGAGTACAGAACTGAAGAACTGCTGCTCATTTTTGGCAGAAAGTTGCCACAATATGATGGAAGTTCTCCAAATTGGTAGCTTTTTGTAGAAGAGTATGAATTAGTCATTCAACAACTATTTGCTATGTGCTAAGCACTGGGAATAAAAAGACAAAAATGGGCCCTGCCCTCAAGGAGCTCACATTTTAATGGGGGAGCTAACACATCAATAGCTAGGAACACACAGGATAAATACAAAGTAGATGGAACTTAATCTCATATGGGAGGGGACTGGCAGCTGAGCAGATCACAAAAGTCTTCCTGAAGAAGGTAAGAACTAAGCTGAATCTTGAAGGAAGCTGGGGAATGTAAGATGTAGAGATGGAGAGGAAGAAAATTCTAGGTATGAGGGACCCCAATTCAAAGGCATGGAAATAGGAGGTGGAATTTGTGCATGAGGATCAGTCAGTAGGTGAGTGTAGCAAGACTGAACAATACATGGGAGGAGAATTAAGCGTAAAAAGATTTAAAAGGTAGGAAGGGGCCAAGTTATGAGAGCTTTGTGAAGTGGCATCATTGCTGGCTTTGTGTGAGATCTCTGAATGTTGGTATTATTCAATTTTTGAAGCTCTAAATACTATCCAATCTGGCATAGATTATCTTCCAGTCGATCCTTCTTAATCTCAGGGATTTGCATTTTTTTTTTAGTCTTTGTTCTGCACTAAGTATTAGGGCAGCAAGGTGATGCAGTGAATAGAGCACTGGGCCTAGAATCAGGAAGACTTGAGTTCAAATGTGACTCCAGGCACTAGATGTGTGACTCTGGGCAAGCCATTTAACTTTATTTGCCCCAGTTCCCTCATCTGTAAAATGAGCTGGAGAAGGAAATGGCAAACTACTCGGTATCATTGCCAGGAAAATCCCAAATGGGGACCTAAAGAATTGGACACAACTGAAAAATGCCTGAAAAACAATAATAAAAGGAAGAATAGTAGATAGCGTACTGGTCCTGAAGTCAGGAAAACTCATCTTCATGAGTTCAAATCTGGTTTCAGACACCAGCCGTGTGACTCTGGGCAAGTCATTTAACCCTATTTGCCTCAGTTCTTTCATCTGTAAAATGAGCTGGAGGAGGAAATGGCAAACCACTCCTGTATCTTTGCCAAGGAAACCCCAGATAGGGTCACAAAGAGTTGGTCATGACTGAAATAACTGAACAGCAGCAACAATAAATTCTGTTTGTTGACCCTAATAAGGGTCATTTTCTGTCCTTGGAAAAGTAACTGATGGATTCCTCTTTTCTATTATATTTTGAGTAATTTCCATTTGGCTAAATACAAAATGTTATCCATTTGTGAATTAGTAATCAGTTAGAGCTCAACAGATTTTTTTTTTTATAATGAGGAACTCATGGCCTTTTAAGAAAATAAATACTAAGTTATGAGTCATCCCTTCTGGTCTCCATCTTATTTGCTCACACCCCTACTCCTTTATCTGCAGCAGATATGTCCAGCAATTTATTGTCACAACATTTATAATGTCTCTTTTTGTAAAACTGTTATTTCTAGCAATCATTATGCTAATGAATTATACATAGCACATATATGTATGTATACACACAGATTTTAATCTTAGTGCACTTAATTGCATGGCTATCAAGTCTGGCTATGGATGCTTCAATCTCTCTCTACATACTTCTAAAGTAACCAAGATTAACGACATTTTAGTCTCTTATTTCTGACATCTAGACCACTAAAAATATGTCTCTGGGAGTTATCTATAGTGACTTTGAACTCAATAAGTCTTTATCAAGTACCTACTGTATGTATGACAGTATGGCTTTGGGGGGAAATTATATGATGTGCTCTATAACCACAAAGATCTTTCAAGTAGTATCACAAGGGAGATGAGACAAACACAAGACAGTATATGAATGAAGCGCAAAACATTTTGAATTTGAGAGGCAGAGAGGAACAAAAGAAAGCTATTTGACCTAGAATCAGAAGATCTGGATTCTAGTTCAGCTGTTTACTGGTTGTATCATATTAGATAAGTAAACTGAGTTTTCTACAAGGTATTAGAGAGTAGGCTCTGCAATATTCTCTTAGTTACTTTCCTTTCGATCTTGATATAGCAATGGTGTCAAGTACTGACTTCTGTTGACACAGAAACTAGCTTAATATTGAACTGGCTCCAAATCTCACCACTGTCAGAATGGTCTATACATGACTATCTTTTTGTTACTATATCTCCATCCCACCTGTGCTTCCCAGATAGTGTAATCTATGTCCTACTGAACTCCATGAGGCTCTCATAGATTCTTTTAAACTAAGCTCCTATGCTAAAATGTTTACACATAGACTTTTGGGAGATGTAGTTCAGAGAATATCCCCAAATGAATGAATTTTTTCTTGGCCTCAAGCATTGTGGGAACATGAATTCCATCCAAAAATTACATCTCTCTACACCTTCTCCCTGGTAAAGAATTTGCGGTACTGGTAAATGACATCAGGTACATATATAAACATATATCATAAACTTTTATTGGTTGGCTTGTATTATAGGATCTAGTTATTACAAATATTCAAAACAATATACATATAGATACAGAATATCTAACATTCACATTAGAATTACGTACAAAGTCTAGGCAAGTGGATTCCATGCAGAAACATAGTATATAGCACATATTGCAAAGTTGTATGTGGTAGATTAGCTATCTTCAGGAAACCTAGGTTGACCTACCATGGGCATCTTGCCAACTAAATGCTGAATGCATCTTTCTCCAGGAATAGTAGTCCTTCTGACCAATGCCTACAGAAATCATTCCCTCTCCCACCTTAGGGGTTCACTTAGCTTTGAGCTTCTGCCTTGGTATTGAGCTGTCCTGATTTATGAATTAGAGAGAGTGAAAAACCATCTTATCCACTATACCTAGCTGGCCCACCTAGACCATGTTGGATAGCCCACCCAGCCATTGACCAAGATATCAATACATGCGTTTTTCTATCTGCCTTACTGTAGTATCTGTACCTCACTCCACCCCTCTTCTCCCGTCATTCCACTTTCCACCTTTCTCTTTAAACAGTATTCAGATTAACACTGGCATTGCTACTGGAGGATTCAGGACAGTCTACTGCCTTATATTTCTACATACAATCCCTATAATTGTTTAGAGCAAACCCCTTTCCCTGGCTATCATTTCTCTATGTGTATCATATCCTCTTATTAGAATTGAGGTCAGGGACTGTGTCACTTTTTCATCTTTAGCCCTAATAATTGCCATAGTACCTGATATATGATAAGTTCTTGATAAATGTTGGTTGATTGATTCACCAACCACTTTGACTTCCATGCTCCATAGCACAGAGAAGAACATAGTAGATGTTTAACATATTCTCGTTGGGTTGAATTGAATTGGCCATAGAGATCACACTTAATACATTACAATTGTACAATGGGGTGACAATGCTTGCTACAGATCAAATACAGAGGTCACATGCAATATATAATATCATATAGCTTCATATATGACATAAGTACTCTAATATTTGTCACCATAAGTTTAAGCTGATTTGTCTCTCCTGTGTCAGGAAGTCAGAGAGATTTACTTTTGATGTTTGTGACTTGATTTAATTCCTTGCACTTTATCTTGCATCCTGTTTTTTTTAATGCATTACTTTTCATTGATATCTTTTGTTGATATCTTCTTAATATCTGACTATATCCCTTTCTTTCCCCCTCCCTAGTCATCCTATTAACAAAGAATAATAAAAGATAGAGAAGGGGAAAAGCAGTACAGGAAAACTAACCAATGAATCAACCAAGTCTGACAGTGTATTGCATTCTGTTTTAATTAAATGTCTTTTGCCCTGTTCATTTGTCATCTGAATTGGTCTGGCAAAGTATCAGTGGATGGAAGCTTGGAAATGTAGCTTGGAACAGATACTGACCCAAATAATATCATGAACTTTGGAAGTAGAAAGGGGTTCCAGAGTCATGTAGGGAACCTGTGAAGAACTTATGCTTCAAAAAATTTTCTTTACATAAGTCTTAAATCTGCCTCTACAAATTCCATTGATTGTGTTGAACTCTACCCTATCAGGACAAGCAGAACAGGTCTAATATTGTTCCCTTCTCCCCACCCCCAACCCCACCCCAGGCAATGGGGTTAAGTGACTTGCCCAGGGTCGCACAGCTAGTCACTGTCAAGTGTTTGAGGTCATATATGAACTCAAGTCCTCCTGACTCCATGGCTGGTACTCTATCCACTATGCCACCTAGCTGCCCCAAAATCTTGGTTTTTACTCATGAATACCTATGGTACCATAGATAGCAATAATATGACACGTCACACATTCTGGTCCTAGAGAAATTAAGGAAAAGGAAAGTTTCAATTCTAAGGCTATACATCACCTAATAAGTCAGTGTCTGAGCTAAAAGTAAAACATACATCTGATGAGATTTTTTAGGCTTTATAATGCAGTGCTTCCCAAATTAGCCTGCTTTATTCTGGACATTGAATACAACATTTTTGGTATGGGAGAGCTCAAAGCACTATTTTTCCTGCATCATGTGTTTCTCTGTGTGGAATTTAACAAGCATTTCAACCCAGGAAATATTTATTAATAAATGCCTGCCATGCTATTAATAAGTGACTGCTATGTGCAAGGTGCTGCTGGGTTAGTGTCTAGGAACACGAAGATTTAAAGATGACAGTCCCACCCCTCAAGAATCTTATGTTCATTAAGGTGGGAGGGATATGACGTTTACACTATTAAACATAATGCAAAATAGACTTATAATGAGGGCAAAGAAGAGAGTCAAAATGCTCTAGGAATTTTTGAAGAAGACAGTTTTTTAAAAAAAACTTAAGGAATATCATCCCTTTTTTCTGATGCAATTATGAAATATATTTCTACTGATTTTTTTGTGATTGATGATCAAATTTCATCAAAATCAATCTGTTATATTTATTTGGATGACATTTCTCCTGCTTTGAAATGGGGGCAGAGAGGTCTGCAGTCTTCTCAATACAGATGTGCCACAACCTTAGCAGCTCTCATTTTTAAAGGTTTAAGATTTTCACCAGTGTTCACACGGGAATTGCAGCTCACCAAAGTTATATAGGAATCACTAGCAAAGTTAATTGTAATCTAGTGCAGCCCCTATGCCGAGGGGTACGGTCCCTTCTTCTTTCTCTGTGCTGGCTTGGTCACTCCAACCTACTCTTAGACCGGAAGGCCTGGGTTTCACAGAGAAGGATCGCCACCATGTGGCTACCATTCAAATTCTCTCAGGGTCCTAGAAATAATCATATTGTTGGTCAGATATACTCCTGCTACTCACCACTCATAGCTCACAAGCCCATATTGGCATACTTTCCATTTATACAAAATCATTCACCATGATACCATTAACTATTAAATATAAAATATTTAATAAATTATAAGGCAAAAGCAACAATAGTATCTTACTCAATATAAAACAAATAACATCATAATGAAATACCTGAATCCACACATAAACCACACACTGTTTCCAATACACATGGTGTCCATGGGGGCAAGTGGTCATACACTTACAGAAACCTAGGACAGAGGCATATGAGTGAGGAAAACCCCATGTGCATGGGCATCTCACAACTCTTGACTTCTGGCCTTGTTGTCCTTGGCCCCTTCAGGAACAATATCTTCCCTCCCTCCCCTTCCAGCAACAAGATCACTGTTCTGATGCTGCTCTACTGCCAACCAGTCTTCTACCATTCCTCTTCTACTCTTGAACTGATGAAGCAGTGACAAGATCTTTTAACTCTCAATCATATTTTAAAAGTCTTTGAGAAAGTATCATACTATTACATAGTTGTGATGAATTCTTTTAAATCAGACAACTGCAAAGTCAGGTTGGCATTCTGGGCAAGGAAGACAAGGTCTTTACTCATCAGGACTGTTTTGCTCCCAATCATCTAATCACCTTTTAGCATCTTTATACCAGTTCTAGTTTATACCAAAGTAGGACTCACAGCAAAACTCCTTAGCTAGACTCTCTGGGCAATGCAAACAAGCCCAATCAACTATTCACTTAACAGAGTTCTGCTTGATCCAATCATCTTCAAACTTATGCTTACAACAAAGCAGTTGCAGAGCCTAACAATTCCTCTCTCTCTTTGCCTTTCAAACAAGAGGAAGCATTAGAGAGCTACCAGGAATCTTGGAAAGAAGTCACCTGTCTCAAATTGTAGATGATGTCAAAGGGCAGTGGCTCAAATTGCAGCAGAATTCAGCTCTTTTCCACTCAGCAGGCTTCCATCTATTTCCTCAGACAATCCACATAACAACGTTCCTCTTCAAAATCAGCAGTCTTCAGGTAGACTAAAGCTTTCTGTCAACTGACTGCTTCTGGTGGTATCTTCTGAACTCATCTCCTGCTGAATTCTTTGCTCCTCTACTGACTGGCTTGATCAAAGTCTCCTGGTGGTCAGTAACTTAACTTTTCTTTAGGAGGAAAAACTCAGGAAATCTAATTTTTTTTGGCCAATTATGAAACCAACAGTCTTTATTTAATCTTCCTGTAGTCTTCAGTTATTTGACATACTACTTTGTGAGTTTTAAATTCATAGACTCTTAAAACAAAAAATCTAGTCATCTGCAAATGAGCTGAGATCACATTATGCTTCAGCCTCAGTTTCCCCCCTCCCCGCTCTTTTTCTGTCCTCACATCAATCCAGGCCATTCATTTGAGAGGCATTTCTCTATCTGGTCCTCTTAAATCTGTGTTGCTTCTCGTGTCTCAACAGAAAAATTATTTTCTTCACACATGGATTTTTATCAGTTTTTCAAATACAAAAATTCTTCTCCTACTCCTTCCAGCACCCAAACTCTTCACATACAAAAGTCATAACACTCTGATCTAGATTTCCTAATGTTTCTCCCTTACTTTAGTAATTCCTTTCTTCTCTGAAAAGGGCTACTTAAAGGAAAGACTTCAGACCTTGCTGTCTTTTTGGGTTTGGGACTTAAGTACTTTTAGTGCCAGAAGAATGGCCAGGCAAGTTCTATAGCCCACTCTCACATGACTGACACCTCTCTGTAGGGGTGAAAGTACATTAGAGAATTCAATAGCTCTGCACCCCTACCCAGAGCAGGAGAGGTAAAAGGAAAGCAAAAGAGAGTGAGAGGCAGCTTGAGTCGGGGGTAGGAGGGATAGACAAAAGGATAGGGAAATGCACATTGCCTAGCTCTCCTCTATTCTTATCCCAGTCAGTGGCAAGTACCAGCTGCTCACTCCATTGAACTTTGTTTGCCCTGGCAGGGACAAATCAGGTTCCATTTAGTGAAGCCTCACTGGCAGTAACACAATTACTGTTTAGAAATAAAAAGATAATATAGGTGGGCAAATGATACTTAGAAAGACTTTTTTGGTTTTTCTTCTGAGAGTGTGTGGGAGGGGGTTGTGCTGGGTTGTTAGGGTCTAATATACATATTTTAGTTAACCAAAAATACCTAATTGCTCTAAAAATTCTAAATGCTAACCAAAGGGTGAGAAAGAACACCACTTAGCCTTTTGTGAAATATGAGGCTGGAATAGTTTCTCTTAGTGATTTTAGGAATCTATTGTGAATAATCTTCAGTCTTGAGTGAGCCAGTAGGGAGGGGAGAACATTGAAATTATGTACATCAACTTACAAAAACTTATTAAGTACTGACTGTATGTCAGGCACTGTCATTTAAGGTAAGGGGGAATACAAAGATGAAAAAAATGGAACAGTCCCAGCTCTCAAAGAGATATAGCAGATGAGATTAAGGAAAAATGTTTGCTTCCTCTTGTATTCTGTCCTTCCTCTTCTGTTTTTCATCTTTTCCTTTTTCTTCCTTGCCTTTTCTTTTAATTATCCTCTTTCATCTAATTGAAAGATTCTTAGTCTGTGGTTTGTGGCCCTATTTGAAAAATATTCATTTAGTTTTATTTTGATATAATTGGTTTTCTTTTGTGATCCTGTGCATTTTATTTTCTGTCTTTATACATGCTACTCTGAGAAGGGGTCCATAGGCTCCCCTAGGCTACCAAAGGTATCCAGGACAAACACAAACAAGGTTGCTAATCCTTGATCCAATCTGTAGAGGTTAATGTGGTGTGGTGACATGCCATGTCCAACAGCGTTGGATTTGGAGTTGGGATGAGCTGAACTTGAATCCTGCCTCAGACATTATTAATTGTATGGCCCTAGGGAAGACACTTTATCACTTTGAGGCTCAGTTTACTCACTTGTAAACAAGGGAATTGGATTTGATGACCGCTAAGCTGTCTTTTAGCTTTAAATTAATATTCTTCCATCTGCCTTTTGGGTCCCATTGCCTTTTAAGGATTTAGGAAGCCTTATACTTGGCTTTCTGGTGCTGCTGATTTTCAACCTGGCCATTTGGCATATAGGGAGTTGGAAATCTGGAGAGATTTTTGCTGGGTGATAATTTAATTTACTACATGTTACTAACTGAAGCTGTGAATTTAAGTTGTACTGCTATTAAACCAGTAGGAAAGAGGTAATCCCAACCCCAGTTCCAGGGTGCTGAATTTCTAAGAGAAATCTGGTTACTTTGCATATGCTGGGTGGGATGAAGAGGGAGAGGAAGAAAGAGACAGACAGAAAGGAATAGGGAGAGAGATGAGTGCGTGCGTGTGTGTGTGTGTGTGCGTGTGTGAGTGTGTGAGAGAGAGGGAGAGAGAGAGAGATGAATCAAGTCCATTAGCCCCTCTTCAAATTTACCAAATGCATATCCTTCTATTAGAGATAAAAACGAACTCTCTGTCTTTTCCTAGATGTTGATCAGTAAGCATTTATTAAGCACCTACTAGGTGTCAAGCACTGTGCTAAGCAGTAAGGATACAAAAAGAGGCAAAAGAGAGTCTCTCCCCTTAAGGAATTTGAAACCTAATGGAGGAGACAACAAGCAGACAGATACAAACAAGATACATACAAGATAAATAGAGAATAATTAACAGAGAAAGCACTAGAATTAAGAGAGGTTGGGGAAGGCTTCCTATAGAAGATGGGATTTTACTTGAGACTTGAAGGAAGTCATAATATGGAGAAGCATTCCAGGTGTGGAGGACAGCCAGGAAAAAATGCCTGGAGCAGAGAAGTGGACTGTTTTGTTGATGGAACAGCCAGGAGGCCAGTGTCACTGGAGCTAAGAGTCCGGGAAGATAGGCCAGAGTTAGGTGTAAGAAGACTGGAAAGGTAGAGATGGGACTAGGCTATGTAGTAAAACAAAAATTTCCTTAAAACATGACATGCTGTGTCTTGAAAAACACAGAAAGACCTTTGGATATATATTATTTTAGATTATTTTTTAAGGCTGAAAGTTTTTTAATCAAGGAATATTAACGATATGGGGAGGTTTTTACTAATCAACCAGAACTTCCTAGATAATACCTTATGTTTTCTACTGATGGTAGCAAATATGTCCATTTTTATTTTACTTTTAGCTTTTGGTTTTTGTTTTTTTTAGCCACTGTGGGATGTGTTTTGTTTTTATTCTGCAAATGGAATTCTTCTGCCTCACATAAAAAAGTCGTTCATTTTAAGTCATCAGCTAAAAAACAAAACTCACTCTCCATCCACATACCCTTTCTTTCCAACTTGCAGGGAGAACCAGGGGCAAATGTAGGACTGAGCTTATAGTCAATTTTGTTCATTTAAAAATTTCTTATAAGTTTTTAGTGCCACTTTGAGTTAGACTTCATGAATTTTCCTTGTTATAGTCGATTTAATTTCTAATAATTTTTGACTTAGGCTTGCAGACTGCATAATGATTTAGAGGTATCAACCTGATAGGGAAAAGCATAATGCACTGTGGTCCAGATTACATTTTAGTGGGAGGCCTGTCAAATTTGATGTATCTATATTTAACAGAGCTGTTTGGCTAGGCAGGGCTGGAGGTAGGCAGTATAGAACTCTAAACTATGCTTCATGCTCTTTAGCCATCCTCCGCAACCCCTTCTTGTCTGAAGAGAGGATTGGGTTTTTTTGGGGGGGGTTGGTTAGAGGGGAAGGGAAATCTAACTCTGTGGTGGGAAGAAAAGGTAGAAGGCAAGTTTCCTTTAGGACCAGATAATGGGTTTTTATTCAGTGAAATAGAGCAGGGTTGTCCAACCTTAGGTTTTTGTTGAAACAATAGACAATATATTTTGATTTGCCATTTTAGTGAGAGCTCTGCGGTAGCTCGGCTTCATTTACTAAAACATTTATATAAATTTCTGTGCTTGTAGGTGGCCCACATAAATTGCACTGTGCAGGGCCACATGTGGCCCTTGGGCCACATTTTGGACAGATCTGAAATAGATTATTAAGCTAGAAGTCTGAACTGTCCTAATGAAGACATCCCTGGGTCCATTTATAGGATCCTAGGCTCTGATAGGTGACTTATGGCTTCATCTTCCCTGGAACAAGACCTCCTTTCATATCACTCACTGATTATTGCCAAGCCATGCCATGATGGGCATATAACCTCTCTCCTTAGTCCTCTTCCCCATTCGTAGATCTCTTTTATGTGTTGTCTTTCTCCATGAGAATGTAAGTTCTTTGAAGGCAGGGACCGTCTTTATTATTTGTATTCCTAGTATTTGGGAATTTGACTGACACAGAGTCATTAATAAATGTTTTAGCATTCATCATTCATTCTGCATGAGAAAGCATCTTCAGGGACTCAAGATATCCTGGAGATTGGGCTGATACAGTCTTTTCTCTCCCAGGGTCTCCAAAAGTGCTATCTCAAGACTAGAGAAGGAGCCCTCAGGGACTTGAGTTAGTGCTAAGCATCCACAGCATAGAAAGCAAGGAATTTATAAAAGAAGTGGTGACTTCTGCACAAGAACCCTCTGGGTTACTGGGAGGATTTTGGAAAGTCAGGGAGCCTCCCCAACTGCCCCATGGAGATTTGGTTGAAAGTTGTAAATTGTGTGTGTGTGTGTGTGTTTGTGTGCGTGCATGTAGCCTTTTCTGACATTTTGGTTTAGAGTCCCCACAATTAAATTTTAAAACCCTGTCATTTAGGCGGAAAGGGGAGTTGGATTCTAAAGTGAGAAGGAAAGGTGCAAGGCAAGTTCCTTTCAGTACCAGGCTATGGATGTTTTTTCAGTGAAATAAGAGTATTGAGCTGGAAGTCTGTGAGCTGTCCTAGTGTGGACATCCCAGGGCCCTATGGGGCTTTAAACCGGGACAGAAAACGAATAAAACATTATCAGGCAAAGCAAGGTAGAAATGCAGTGCCTGGGGATTGCACATTGACAGCCATTTAGGCAATTGTGTCCCCATCAGATACCATTTTGTTCTCTCTCCTTTCATTAAAGAATATTGCACTTGCTGGAGTTACTATTTTTTAGCTACTAGATAGATATTCTAATTAGAGGTGAATTGCAGCTAAATAGCTAAATAAATTTCTTTTACTTGACTTAAACCCCATGCATCCTCAGTATGCTTAGTCCATGCCCCCTGCCAAGATCATTACAGGTGGAATATTGTGGGCCTGCCACACAGTATAATTTTTAAGCCCGTCTCCCTCCCTAAATACAAAATGAAAACGTAGAGAAGTTTGTGGATTCTGCAGATCATCCGTGCTTATTTTCATTGTCCTACAGGGTATTGTTAGCCTCTGAGTGTAGTATTGTGGAAATGGGAAGATGAATTGGGGGACTTGTTGTTCAGTCATTTTCAGTCACGTCTAACTTTTCATGACCCCATTTGGGATTTTCTTGGCAAGTACTGGAGACACTGGCTTACCATTTCCTTCTCCAGCTCATTTCATAGAGGAGGAAACTGAGACAATCAGAGTTAGGTGACTTGCCCAGGGTCACATAGCTAGTGATCTGAGGCTGTATTTGAACTCAGGAAGATGAGTCTTCCTGACTCCGAGCTGGGAATACTTCCTATCAAAGATCTTTGATTTCATTTGTGTGACTATTCATTCCCTGGTTTTATATAGATCATTACCCTTCCAGGTCTTTGTCTTTATTTATTTCAATTTGTATCTTCAGCACCTAGCACAGTGCCTGGCACATTGTAGGTATTTAATAAATGTTTGACTATTGCCTTTGTAAATGATTTAATAATGAGCAGTTGTGGCCAAATGAATATATCAGCTGGTGGCTAACCTCCTTGAATTGAATCTCCTTAGACTTAGTTAGACTGGTGTAGTCAATGGCCTTTACTTGTAGCCTTCATTACTTGATAGGATCTATATTTAAAGTCTACCACCATACCCTGCAGGAATATAGGGTCATCTCTTACATGGGAAGCCTGAGAAGAGGATGTGAATAGAAGTTGGCAGGAATTTATTTCTTAACATACACAAAAGTATTTTACTAATTCCTCTTTATAGAGGAGAGGGCAATCTTCAAAGTATATAAGTATCTCTTCAAGGCAATATACTCCCCAAAATCCAGAATGTATTAAAATACGCTTAAAAGGGAGATTATTATTTGTTGTTCAGTTCTTTCAGTCATGTTAGACGCTTTGTGACCTTATTTAGGGTTTTCTTGACAAAGACACTGGAGATGCTGGTTTGCCATTTCCTTCTTCAGCTCATTTTACAGATGAGGAAACTGAGATCAATAATGTTAAGTGACTTGCCCAGGGTCACATAGCTTTGTAAGTGTCTGAGGCAGTCTTTTCTTATTCTTTTTTTCTTATATGTAGTGATTAAGTAGAAATCATATGTAAAAGTGGACAGTGGCATATTATTTAAAAAATGTTCCTTGGTCCTATTGTAGAATAATTTCCGTATGTAATCTATGTGTTCATCCATGTGAAACAACTACCTCTGAAGAAGGAAGCTACTAGTCTAAATGCCAATATAAAGAAGGCAGTGTGCATGAGGATCAACATCCAATTTCTTTTTCTAGGTGATGGGGTGAGACTGTTGGGCTTTTTATTTTTTTAATGCTGCCAATTTTGCTTTAGGGTTGTACTATGGAATTGGTGTATTTCCACTGTGTGGGCAGTTATGCTAGCAGGAAGGAAATGATTCAATGAAGATGAATTTTTTGCATTGTCTTTTCAGTACAAAACCTAAGGAAATATTAAATGAATCTGTTGCAGCCAAGAGTTCCTGACTGGTTTCTGACCTAATAAAATTTGGTGATACTGAGAGCCTGCTCATCTGTTGCCTATTACCGAAGTTGACAGAACCACCACTCTGGCCATGCAGATGGGATATGGTTGCCCTGGTTCTAAGTTCAAGAAGTCTTCGTACCCACAGCATTAGGAAGGGGGGTGGGTGGGTGGCTGTAGAACAAATAATCGTCTAAGAGCCCAGGCTTTAAATTTTTGTGAAATATCTTATCGTTAACCCTTTGTTGACTGTTGTCACATTGGAAAGAGCATTGGGTTTGGAGTCAGGAAGACCTGAGTTCGAATTGAGCTTCAGACCCTTTTTAGTTATGTAACCTTGAGTGAGTCATTGAACCTCTGCCTCAGTTTCCTCAACTGTAAAATGGAGATAAATGTCACCTACCTCCCAAGGTGGTTGTGAGCATCAAATGAAATAATATTTGTAAGGCACTTATTGTAGTACCTCACACATAGGAACTATACAAATGCTTCTGCTTCTTCTTTCTCTTCCTCCTCCTCCTCCTCCTCTTCTTCCTCTTCTTCCTCCTCTATCCTGGAATATCAGCAGACAAAAAAAAATCATTGGATCATCAACTTAGAGCTTGTTTTCAAGCTGTGCCTTAGAATCCATCTAATTCATTTTACAAATGTGGAAACTGAGGACCACCCAAGTTAAAAGCCTTGCTCAAGGTCACACATTCAGTAAATGGAAGAGCTTGGATTTGACTCCATGTGCTTCAAATGGTTGTTTGAGAAAGCACAAAGGTTCTGGAATTCTTACCTAGAAATACTTTCATAAACAGACTATTTTTATCTCAAAACAAATAAAATTTAGGGCCCTGAAGAATCATGCTGTGCTTTGACTTTGTATAAAAAGTTTGTTTTCCCTAAGACTCTGAGCTCTGGAATGGGTTTGATCCTAGGGACTGAGTCCCAGTCCCACAAAGAGCCATTATTTTTCTTTGACTTCTTTGATTTGTTTATCTGAATTGTCTTCCTATGGAGTTAATTTAGGAAAATTTCCAAAATATAGCTTATTTTTGGTGTGTCTAGGTTTCCCCAAATGTTAATAACAGGGTCCCAGTTACTACACAGGCACCTGAGGTAGTAATGTGTGTGGCTAAGGCAAAATTATCAAAAGAAATAGGGAGGATGCATAAGATTCCCAGGAGCTCATGCACATATAGAAAAACACCAAAGCATTCTGATAGACTGTGAGTCCTCCTTGGAAGGAGATTAAACATCTTGTTGCCCTGAGGTTAACCCTTTACTTGAACATTCTGGTAGATCTTGAGCTCTCCCTTCCAGACCTGTAGTGTTTGGTTTGGACTTTCTCTAGAAGGCAAATACAGTGGGGCTGCTGAGAAAATTGTTTTTGTTGCTGTTGTTGTTCAGTTGTGTCTGACTCTTTGGGGTTTTCTTGGCAAAAATACTGGAGAGGTTTGCCATTTCTTCTCTGGTTCATTTTACAGATGAGGAAACTAAGGCAAAGAAGGCTAAGTGACTTGCCCAAGGTCATACAACTACTAAGTGTCTGAGGTCAGAGTTGAACTCAGGTCCTCCTGACTCTAGGGCTAGTGCCCTATAATCCCCTTCTAATCAGACAAATGCTGTCTGAATTGGCTTTGTTCTTTAAGTAAGACATTGTTCAGGAACTCCATCAGTAGTCTTCTTCCCCCGCCCCAAGTTACAACGAGAAACTCCATTCCTTATCTTAGGAGATCCACTGTACAAACTTTCAAATTTGCAAACTCTCAAACTTGGGGTGCTGCCTAGGAAATCTTTAGTCACCCATTTTATGAATTTAAGACTAGATCCTAGACTGTCCATGTCACGTATTTAGAAATCTGCTGTCAAATCTCATAATTTTTACCTTCCCAACATCCCTTGTATAGGTCCCTTTCTCTCCATTTTCATACCCTAGTACAAGTTGTCATCACTTCTCACAAGTCTACGGAAATGGTCTTCTAATTGGTCTCCCTGCCTCCAAGCCATCTTCCACCCAGTCACCAAAACAATTTACCTAAAGCACAGTTCTGACTGTGTCACTCCCTCCCCCTGCTCAAATTCCAGTCGGTCCTTATTACTTCTAAGATCAAATATAAAATCCTACTTATCTTTTAAAGTCTTTTTCCTGGTCCCATAATATCTTTATAGCCCCCTTACACTTTATTCCCTTCCATGCTGTCTATGATCCATGACACTGGCCTTCTTGCCACTCCTTAGAGAGGACTTTCTATTACCCAACTCCATGTATTTGCAATAGCTGTCTCCTATGCCTAGAACCTATGCCTTCTAAAATCCCTGGCTTCTGTCAAGATTCAGTTCAAATATTACCTTCTGATGGAGGTCTTTCCCAATCTTTCTTGTTGCTAATATCATATCTCTTAGTTACCTTCCATTTATTCATTTTCTTTCTCTCTCTCTCTCTCTCTCTCTCTCTCTTTATATATATATATGCACACACATATATATATATAATATACACACACATTTATAATATATACACTATATATATGTAAACACACATATACTATATGTATATATATATAACCTACACATGCATATTATCACCCCTATTAGAATGTTAGTGTCTTGAGGGCAAGGGCCCAATTTTTGCCTTTCTTTCTATTCCCAGTGACGGTGCCTGGAAGGTGATAAATTCTTAATAAATACTGGTTGACTATCTGCCTGCCCATGCCATGTGTTTCTGCAAGAAATCTATTGTTACACTTGTTATTGCCATCTTTTTTGAGTGAAAAGTCCATTATTAAGATGTCTCCTATCAGGCTGCCTATGAACCTATGCATCTCCCATATGCATCTGGCCCAAGGAAGCCATTTTTAGTTCCTGTGGGGAGAAGCTGTTATATAGGACCAGGATCAGGCCAACTCTTCTACATGCTACTCTATATTCTGAATAGGGGAAGCCAAAAGGGAACTCTGAAAGAGAAGGACCTGGTCTGTTTGCTCATTTTTATAGACCACAAAGAAGGGTGGCTCTTTCATCAAGTACCTATCTTCCTGAATCCCAGCCAGCTGATCTTCTTTAGTCACCGGTAAGCAATCAGGAATCATGGGTCCTCTGAGCAAGGGACCAGTGGGTATTCCACACTCTAATGAGGAGGTACCCCATAGCTGCCTCCAAATAAAGGTACACATGTTATAACCTCAGGAAGTGGGCTGAGGAACCCTTAAATTGATCAAAGCCTCCTGTGACTAATACACCTTTATATTCTCTCTTCATCATTCTACCCTCCCTCAGTTAAATATTTGCTGTCCCAGAAAGTCAAACTGGGGAGTTTTCAGGCTCATCCTATCTATAATCCTCAATTCTGGCTATTTCCCTGAGGACCTTGGGTGGAAGGCCCCAACTGTTGTCCTCTTATTGATGGCTTCTCTTATTTGCATTCAGTATACCAGTATAGTTTATGATGTACTGTTCTTAGGCACTTCAAAAACTAATCTTCTGTAAAGACCCAGACCTATCATAGGTGGTGGGCCTGAAGGGCATACTCACCCTTGACCTCACCAAGAACATAATTGTACAACTTCAGCTATAATATTCTGCAAAGTTCCTGCAGTCTTATGCCTGCTTTCATGCTTATAAGGTCCTAAACCAACCCCTAAAACCAATCAGATCAGAAAAAAAAAAACCAAAACCAAGCCTTGGGCTTCTCAAGTCACTAATACCAGATGAGCTCCCTAGGTATATGGGATTCTCCAACTAGAGATTTGGATCTTGGGATTAGTGTGAAGTTAACTCTTTGCTATTAGCAAACTAATGAACAAACAAAAACCAAGTATCTTTCCTTCGAAGAAAAAATAGATGCCAAAGAAGATGACACTCAGGGTTTCTATGCTATCAATGGACCCAGAGTCAATAAGGAACCAAAAAACTCTCTGGATTCCTACCATGAGAGGGCAAGAAGTCTAGAGTTAATTAAGAAACAATCATGGATGAGCCCTAAAGGTAGGTGGCCCTCTCAGAAATGGATTAGGCACTTGGATTTCATTGGAAATCAATCTGTCAAAACTAAGACAAACCTCCAAGACCTCTAACCATCTGTTTTATCAGATAAAACTACATTCTAGTTATAGAAAACTACATACCCAGTTATCAGCTGGGTATATTATATGTAAGCCTAAAACTCCAACAACATCTAGTTTCCAAGGCTATATCATAGCCAAGCACAGAAAACAGACATAGAAAGAAACACATCTCAGTCGCTTCTGTATTAGAGGCCCTTCCAGATCTATTCCTTGTCTATCAGTCTTTTTTTATTTTAATTTTTATTTATTTAATTTTTAATTTATGGAATACAACAAGCATTTCCATAACATGGTATAATAAAAAAAGCTGATTGCACATGAAACTGTAAATCTATCATGTATAATTTGCTTTTTTGTTGTTTTAAATACATAGTAAAGTTATCATGTAAATTTTTCCCCCCTCCCATCCCAGAGGTGGTTGTGTTAAGACACAAAAATGTATATATATATATATATATATATAAATATAAATAAATATACATATAAAATTACTCTATACTTCTATTTATCAGTTCTCTGAATGTAGTGTGTCCTTTCATGTGGTCTTTGTAGTTAATTTGGATATCTGTAATAGTCAAAATCACTTAGTCACTCAAAGTTGCTCTTAAAACAATGTTGCTGTTACTGTATACAGTGTTCTCTTGGTTCTGCTAATTTTACTCTTCATTATTTTGTGCAAATCTTTCCATGTTTTTCTAAGATTGTTGAGCTCATCATTTTTTATAGTACAATAGTATTCCATAACAATCATTTACCACAACTTGTTCAGCCATTCCCCAATTGATGGGCATCCCATAATTTCTAGTGCTTTGCCACCACAAAAAGGGCTGCTATAAATATTTAACATAACATGATATATAATATATGTCTTTGATTCAATGTCTGCAGAATAGTGGTACCAGTTTTAAAAGAAAAGATGTCTTTGGTGTGTTGCGTGAGTTGTCTGATGTATTTTGCTTCCTTAGAGTTTTATTTTTTCAATATCAGAATCAGTTACAGACATAGTTTCCACCCGATGTTGTCATGGGAATAGTGCCTAGGTTACGTGTCCTATGTGTAATGTGGCCTTGATGACAAGACAACTGCCTTATGGAAAAACAACATGATTTCCCTATGGCATCTTTTATGCCAATTCACATTGATGGTTTCAATTTGTCTGCTGGCCAACTTCTCCACACCCAGCTCAAATTGCAGTGCAGTCTGGGATCCCATGAAGTTAATGCAATTTGATCAGCCAGAAAAGGTGTGTAGGGAAGGTGGCACATCATAATTGGAAACCTGTAGCTACAAGACAGCTTAGGGCATCAGCATTGCTCTTTCAAGTTGGAACATGAAAGTGTAGTCAGAAGCACTGAGCAAAAAGACCACAATGTTGTATACATGGTGAATAATATAATGTGTGGCTATCATATGGGAAGAGTACCCCATGAGATTTCAGATCAATGAAATTTTTAAAGGCATGGCCATGGAACCTACTTATGAAACTTCTTGACTATTGGGATGATAGCAAAGACATCTTCATTTATCTGCATTTCCTTCCATATGTGAAACTTTTTGAGTAGCAGGCAATTGCGGCAAACTGGGGTTTCACAATTAAATTTGGCTCTTTCCCCTTAAAGTAAGATGTCAGTAGTGTTAAGCAGTAATTTACATGGATCATAAGGTATTAGCACTGATTAAGAAATCAATAACCATTTGATATTCTGGAAAGAGCTCTCTTGCTGGCAGCTAAATGATAAAATGGATAGAGTGCTGGGCCTAAAGCTGTTCAGTCCTTTCAGTTTGTGTTTTGTGTAAGATCTTCCTCGCCCATTAATAGGCCTCATGTGGAGCCCATTAAGGGAAGCTTGCTTATAGGAAGGCTTGCACACCTTTTGTTAATAAGCTAATTAGGCAGTGAGTCAGGTTGTGATGCCTTTTGGCTCTGAGCCTGTTAGCTGAAAGAGTATATATTGTGCGAGGTGAGCTTTTGCTTTGGAGGCTCACTTATGAGAAAGATGTTGTGATTCCCTGGTTGACACTCTGAGGGGCCGTATGTTCAGAGCTCTCTGACTCCTCAGAGGTAAAGGCTCTCTTGATTCAGGGGTGGATGTAAAGCTTTGATTCATGCAGTAGAGCCCTATCTGTTGGTCTTTATTTCTCTTTGTATTTTTTCTACGTAGTTAAAGAAGATCATTGACTCCCTTTAAGTTGCTTTCCTTAGTAAAGCAGATCTAAGAATCTGCACTAGCAGTCACCCTGGGTATGCCAGCGTGGTTGCCGTTACACCCGGGTACTTGTGGATCCATTCGCACTGTCTTTAGGTTTAGTGATTAACTTTCAGTTTGTGTAGCGGATAATTTGCTAGGTGCTTGCTGTTGATCATTATTTTGTACTGGCCCTATAAAAGAAAGCAGAGGAGTAGGGGGACCCATGGTCGGAGAAGGAATTACTGCAAAACTAAGTGGACCTGGACCCTGCTTCCCACACCATCTTCTCATCTGTCCCCAAAGCTGCTAATGACAGCAGAGGCTGGGGCACATACGTGTTCTTCCTTGTGATTCTGGGTGAGAATGGAATCAGATGCTCCTGGAGAGAGAAGGGGGAGATTTCTTTGACAAATATCTGAGTTCTTGGAAAATTCAGGAGCCCAGCTTCCTAAGGAGGAGGAGGAGGAACTAGAGAAGGATCTGGTTAGTGCAAGGCTCTTGGAATTAAGAGAATACCAGAACACAGCCTTCTAGAGAAAGAAGGGGGAGAAAGCCAACCTCTTGGAGAGAAGATTGCATATATGGCTCTGATGTTGGAGTAGGAAGGGACTAAACCATGAGACAGAGGAGCAAAGACATGAAGTTTGTCCTTTATTATCTTAATTCACATAGAAGAGTTCTGATAAAAAAGCCATTGCTTCTTTCATCATCCCAAATTTATTTACTTTCCCTGGGGAATCCAAGCCCTTAGGGTAGAACTATAAAGCTAGAAACATGTATAGGTGTCTGGGGTAAAGGTAGGACTACTAGGGAGTGGGGGTGGGGACTTCCTCATTAAGTATCCCAAATTCACTTGCTTCTAAGAGAACTTCAAGCCCTTAGGATAGTATTATAAGGTGATGTATATCCCCGGCATGATATCTAGGACTCACTGGAAAGGGAAGGAGAATTGCATCATTTGTGATGCATTACTAGAACCAAAGCTATCCTTTATTTGATATGTACTGTTACTTAAAGTGCTTGCCTGGGAACTGGAGACCTTTTAATCCACATCAATGCTGACTAAAACATGATCTATAGTTTGAGATTACCTTAGGAAACTCTGGATGGGGGCAAAATGGAGATTGATTTTGGAGATGTCTTCCAGATCAAACCCAGTCCATATAAACACAGAGCTTGGGGTGCTGAGCTGTGGTTTACACATAGAAGATAAATACAACTTAAATAATTATCATCTCAGAATATGCCAACTCTTCTAAGCTAGTGGAGTTTCTCTGGCTAGCTGTAGCATTGAACAGCTGGTTGAATGAAGAAAAATAGAAAGTAAAGAGAAAGCAAAAATTATGTGGAGAAACATTTCTCTGGAGTTTCTTCTTAGAGCAGAAGGGGAGACAAAACACATGCGTTATTATTTTTTTTTCAAGGTCTTTGTGTCCTAAGCTTTTGCTCAACTCTTGGAGGGTGAGAAGAGAAATGAGGAAGAGATTAGGAACCTGGATTCTGAGGTTATTGAATCCCATTCTAAACTCTCCGAGAAGTCTTAAGAAAGATAAAAGCATAGTGACAATGAAAAATTCTGTTCTGAGACCAGTGAGAGACCTTTTAAACTCCTAGGGTCTAGCCAGATAGGGGTTACTGAGCAGGGAGACCTGAGCTTCCCTAGATTAAAAGGCAACAGAAACCTTCTGCCAGGTGTTGGAGCAGCTACTACCATGGATAATATTCTAGCTTCTGTGGATTCTAGAGAAATCCCGATGAACTAATCCTTTGACCCTAGTTTTGAAATTGACTTCCTACATGTTATCTCAGACCGTTGGATTAACAAATGGAACTTTCCAGCCTTGGCCTGGTGACTGACTCTTGCCTTGTCCTGAGTGTTTAAACCCTCAGGACCCAGATCAGTCACCATGACAATAACCTTCAACTGTCAGCTGAAACTAGAATTGGCAAATAATAATTTAAGAAACTGTCAGCTTTCATGCAATTTAGAGCTAGAAGGCACCTTCAAGATCAGATAGTCTGTCAGCTGTCCGTGTGTGCTTCCCTTTTCAGAGAAAGGATAAAAACCGAAGGGAAGATACAGAATTTCAAATGAGAAAGTCCTGGGAAAGTTGAAACCGCTAGTTTTCTAAAAGAATGCACAACCCTCTCCTGCCTCCATCAAGCAAACAGATGAGCTGCTGTAGTGACTAAGAGGTGAACCAGTACTTGCGTTTCTATCATTCTTTGTCTTTGTGTGTCTAGCACTTAGCACAGTGCCTGGTACATAGTAGGTGTTTAATAAACACTTGTTATGTAATTGATTAAAACAGTAAAAGGAAAAATCCCTTTCTGAGTAGGCAGGAAAAAATCCTAAAATCTCAAGAGGTGGAAGAGAACTTATAGTCCATGTAGTCCAACTTTTTCCCTGAAAAAAAAATCCTCTCTACAAAATGCCAATCCATTGTTTGAAGTCTTTTTACTGAAGTCGTTCATTCCACTTTTGGATAGCTCTAATTGTTAGGAAGGTTTCACAAGGAGCTGAAAATTGACCTCTCTATGATTTCTACCTATTGATTCTTACCTATTACCTTCTATCTTGCTTGGGAACTAATCCCTCTTCTAGAATACTTCAGATATTTGAAAATAACTTTTCTGAGCTGGACTTGACTCAGGTGAGTCCCCGATAGTTCAGGTTCAATACTGGAACAAAACGAGACATTCATTAGGTCATTTAACAGTTAATAAAATGAGATTTACTTAGCCATGGCAGCAGAAGAATATTGAACAAGGATAGGCATTGAGGCACCTTGAGTTGATTTGTCTGAGGGAAGATCACATCTTGATCCAACCTGCCAAGCATCGGAGAGCCCCTCAAGATTCTTGTGGTTGCTTTGTACTCAAATGAAGAAGAAGAGACAACAACTATCTGAGCCCTTAGTCACCTGAGCCAACCAAATCTCAAGAAATGTCTCATAACCTTAACATTTTAAAAAATTTAATATATTCTTATTATCTTTAAGGAAAAATTAGCCTAACTTGTATGGGGAGAATAGGTTATTAGCATATTGCTCATACGCATGTTCCTTCTAAGTCTTCTCTGCATTAGATTAAACATCCTTAGTTTCTTCAACCAATTATCAAATAACATCACCTCGAGATCTTTCATCTTTCTTGTCCTCCTCTGGATGCATTTTGGAACATCAATGTACTTCTTAAAATGTAGATCCCAGAACTGAACAAAATACATAAAATGTGGTCTGAGAAGGGCATGTAGAGAGATTATGGTTTCCTTCATTCTAAACTGTTTATCTTAATGCAGCCCGAGGTCACATTAGTTGTTTGTTTTTGGTTTTGTTGCCATATCATACCATTGGCTTATATTGAACTTGTATTCCATTAACACCCTCTCCCCGTATTGGCCTCTTCTGCCTTGTATTTGTGAAACTGATTTTTGAATATAAATGCAGAACTTTACATTAATACCTATTAAACTTCATCTCATTAGATTTGGCCTAATATCCCTAGTTCACCAAGATCTTTTTAAATTCTGACTGTTAAGCAGCAGGTTAACTATCCCTCCTAGATTTGTGTCAGTCCAAATTACTAATTGAGAGAAATGATTATTAATAGTCAATGATTTCTGACATTCAGAGTTCTTCCCCTTTTTTCCAAAGTTCTCACTTCAAAGTTCAGTCTCTAAAGGACATTACTGATAATGAGATTGAATGAACTCTCTCCTCAACTTTGGGCAGACCCCACCCAACCATATGAGAATTTAATCTAAGGTGGGGAAGCTCATTGTGCTCTACACAGGTTTGGGTATGGACAAATTCTTGGATCAGATGGGTTGTTGTTGAGTTTGTCTTTTGTGTTTAGAAGAGGACCAGGACATCAGGGAAATGATGACATGACATGAAATGAATTCAGTGAGGCAGGTCTATGCAAGGTCACCAGCCTCATTTTCTCCTCCAGAGCCATCTGGATCCAGTGGCCTGATATTTATCAAGAAGACTGGACGTGGCTCAGGATGCAATGGGAGACCCTGGCCCTTTTAGGCTAAGGCCTTTCCAAGTTTTCACTTTGAGTGAGGTAATGCCCTAGACTCACTTTTTTTTTTTCTAAAGAAGCCTATTCACCAAGGCTGGGTAATTTAGAAGTAAATGACATAAAGTTACATCCCCCAATCCTTCATTGTAATATTCATTCTCTCATTAACTCTCAACACATTGGAGTTGATTGCCATCCTCAGGACACCCTCTCTTCCAAGGGCATATAAATTGTAAGCCCATCACTGTGGTTGGTCTTTGACATTTGAGAGTGTCACTGACCCTTTTATTAATAAAATGCTGTCATTTTTAATAAAATGATTAACTACTCAGAAACTGTGTCTCTCAAACTTTTTAAATGTCACACAGTAAAAGCGTTAGGCAATACTGGGCCAAGGACAGAATCTGCTCGTTTTACAGACAGAAACACTAAAGCTCAGTGAACTTAAGGTCATATACGTAGTAAGTAGCAGAGCTGGGATTCAAACCTAGGTCTTTTGATTCCAACCTGGTGCTCTTTTATACTACATTATACTGACTCTTGTAAGCTGGCAAAATAATAATGATAATAAAAATAATTATCATTGACATTTAGTGTTGTAATTGCTTTACAAGTATTGCCTCATTTGAGCCTCACAACAACCTTGGGAGGTAGGTGTTGTTATCTCCATTTTACAGAGGAGAACACTGAGGCAGAGGTTAAGTGACCTGCCTGGAGTCACACGACTAGTAAGTAAATGTCTGAGGTTGTATTTGACCTCAGGAAGACTCCTCTCTTCCTGACTCCAAGCGCAGTGTTCATTGTTCCACCTAAGTGGTAACTAACCATTTCTTTATTTCTACTCCTTTTTTCCCTTCCTGGGGGCAATGGGAGGTCGTTTTGCAGGTGCATCTCAATTTATGAACACAACTTTCAAACTACCTATACATAAGAATGGTGCCAGCTGTCAAGGCCTTAGTCTTCAATTCCCCCAGCTAGAGGCTCTATTCCAGTTCTATCTACCCTATCCCTGGATTCCTGCCTTTCTGCTTCCAAAAGCCCTCAGGTACTTCTCTGCTGCTCACATGAATGGGGTTTGCTGAGTCTCCATTCCATTGCTTTCATATGGGGTTCTGTAACCCTGTAAATTTCATTCCCCCCTTGCCTTCCCTCTCCCTATCAGTGGTATCAGAGACTCAGGGTTCAAGCCTACTATTGGTTTTATTACGGTTCAATTAAATAATTGTTTAAATAGGATTTTAGGGAGGGGGGCTATCATCATTTATAACATTGTTTTTTATAGGAAAATACATTCGAAGGCACAAACAATACTTACAGACTTTTTGGAACTTGACTTCTTTGAAAATTGGAGGCTGGCAATATGGTAGGTTTTCAAGAAGACAAGGTTCTTTAGTTTGATTCCCAGCTCTGTCCCTGTGTGACCTTGGGCAAGTTGCTCAATTTCTCTGTGCCTCAGTTTACTCATTTGTAAAATGAGAGGGTTGGATTAGATTGGTAGTGTCAAACTCAAATAAGAACAGGGCCACTAAACATGTAGGGATCCCGGAGGGCCACATTAACTTAGTTTAAAAATGTAATGTTATCCATGTTTTATTGTATTTTTATTTATTTTATTAAATTTTTGCTCTTACATTTAAATCTGGCTCAGGCTGTACTCTGCCTGTGTACTAGATGACCCCTGGGGTCCTTTCCATTCCAAAAATCTGTGATCATAGATCTGTAGATCAATCTGTAGAAAGAATCCCTGCACCAGGAGTTTCCTTTGAAGATTCATTTCCTATTTGGTTATATGTTTTGTGTTCCATACTAGCTTTAAATTTCTGGAGCAGACTGTGGAATCTGTAGTGCTTGGACATAGTAGGGATTCAAGAAACATTTTTTTAAAACTAATTTCCCTGAATCTTTGAGGTTAGCTTGGGCTGAATGGATATGTATGCCCACAGGGATCCTGCATGTATGTATCTATTTACTCTGAGGACATAAAGTCCCTGAGCTGGGCTTGGGGAGAGAGGGAGAGCCCATCTCTGCTAGTTGTACTCTGCTTCTGGGCCAAATTAGGAGTTGGTGAGAGCCTGGGGTAATGGAGGCAAATGATGCCTCATTCAATAATGAAATGTTATGTGTAATTGCAGTTGGTAATGCAAAATGAAACTTTTGGGTTCCTGCAAACCTGTGACCCCTGGGACCTCCTTTGGCTTTTACATTAAATCATTTCTACTCTCTAATCCTCCACTTGTTGTTGAGTCATTTTTCTTTTTTGTCTGACTCTTCATGATCCACTTTGGGGTTTTCTTAGCAAAGATACTACAATCGTTTGCCATTTCCTTCTCCAACTTATTTTACAGACAAAAAAAAAAACAACTCAGGCAAACAGGGTTAAGTGACTTGCCCAGGGTCACACAGCTAGTAAGTGCCCTGAGGCCAGATTTGAACTCAGGAAGATGGGTCTTCCTGACTTCAGGCTGGGTACTCTATCCACCATGCCACCTAGCTGCAAGAATTAGCAAATCACAGAGTGGGGAAACTTGCAAGCCTTGGGTAGCAACAGGCTTGGAAATCTTCCAGGAAAAGATATGAGATCCAGTGGCTGAGGACCCCTCATCTACATTCATAAGTAATGTTACTGTTTATTAGAAGCATTCCTGAGGTGCGGACTATTTCCAGTTCCAGAAAAGGACCTCCTGTTGGTTTAATCAATTGACGGATATTTATTAAGCAACTACAGCGTTGCAGAGCACTGTGCTAGGCACTGGAATGTCAAAGACAAGCAATAATCCACACTGGTTGGCTTCTTTTTAACATGCTAATGCCATTATCCTTCCTTTGTATTTTATCTTTTAAAATTTTTCATTGCTATCCTTTGTGTTTATCTTGCCTGTTTACCCCTATATCACCCCTCACTCCAGAGAGCCATCTCATATTATAAACATTTTTTTTAAAGAAAAAGAGTAGAAAAGTCAGCAAAACCAATAAATATATCAAATCTGACAACATGTGTGTACAAGTCACAGCATTCGTGGATTCCCTCCCCACCCCCCACCCCTTCTCCCAGTAAGGGAGTTGAGGGAGGTATCTTCTCATAGCTCTCCTTTGAGCATGCTTGTTCGTTTTAATTTTGCCACATTCATTCACAACAATTCCTCGTTTATTTACTTGATAGGAAGAGGACTGGGAGTGTATTGTTTTAGAAGAATAGCAGCCTCAGCTTTCCCATTCCAACTGCTGTGTCTTCAGTTTTTATCTTTTTCCTGAAAGGGGAAAGTCACATGGAAAGCTGACAGCCTTTCAGAAATCATGAACATCTGGTGGTTGGTAAGGGCCTAAGCCAGATAGGGAAGGAAGTGGAGCTGTCCATTGAGGTGCATCTTCTCTTTTATGAAGATAAAAATCCAGAGTTATAATGATGGATGGGAGATGTGCAACTGCCCCATTGGGTGCCCCAGATTTCAGAAGCTTAGCTTCAGATACCCATGGAGATAAAGGATTTCTTTCTGTCAGCATTGTGAAGTGCCTTTTTTTGTAATACATAGTGAGAGATAAGAGAGATCTTGATGGGCTTTAGGGGAATTTGCCTTTGATTAGAAGTGCATTTCTTTTCAGACTGATCTGGGGCTTGGTGCTCACATGGACCACATGACAACTCAGCTCTCAGGTTCTAGTTCTTTGTGGCAGCCAAAGATTTAAGGAAAAGGAGGCCACAGTAACTTGCTGGGTTGGCTATAGCCATACATCCACTTGTTTTCTGAGTGCTGGAAGCTCATTTGCATCATCCTATCTAATGTTTTTTTGGGGGCAGCCAGGTGACACAGTAGATCGAGCTCTGGGCTTGGAATCAGGAAGACTCAAATCCAGTTTCAGACCCTGGCTGTATGACCTTGGGCAAATCCCTTAACTTTGTTTGCCTCAGTTTCCTTGTCTGTAAAAGAAGCCGGAGAAGGAAATGGCCAACCATTCCCATATCTTTGCCGAGAAAACTCCAGATGGAGTCATGAAGAGTTGGACATGACTGAACAACAGCAACAACAAACCTAATGTTTTTTATTGTCATCCTCCCAAACCCATAGATACCCCAAATATCTTTTCTCTTTGCAACCTGCCTTATGTTCCCTCTAAAGCTATCAATGATCTTTTAACTGCATCTTAAACTCAATATGTCCAGAAGGGAACTCATTATCTTTCACCCCAAACCTCTTCACTTCCCAATGCCCCCAATCTCTCGGGCTCACAATGTAGCTGTTGTCTTTGACTCCTCATTATCTCTCGCCCCCCATAACCGACCTGTTGCAAAGGCCCGTCAATTCCACCTTTGCAGCATCTCTCAAATATTTCCCCTTCTGTCCTCTGACACTGCTATCACCCTGGTGTATATACTCATCATCTTTTTATTCATTTAGCTACAACCTTACTTCAGGCTCCTGATACCTCATTCCTGGACTACCAACATATCCTTCTGGTTGGTCTCCATTCCCAAGTTTCTCCATCTCTATACTCCAATCCATCCTGTGGCCTTTCTTGGTGCTTTCCACTGAGAATTCCTTCTTCTATTATTTTGTATATTCTAGGTATCTCCTGTGTACCTTGATATTCACATATTATCTCCCTCAATTAGAGTGTATGCTCCCAGAAAGCAAGGACTGAGTAGTTACCTTTATTTGTTTCCCTTAGCACAGCACCTGACCCATAGAAAATTCTTCATCCGTGCTTGCTAGCTGACTGACTTTTTTCTGTTGTAGTTCCGTTGGCATATTGACCTCCAGCCTTGGGCAAGTCCATCCCAGTCCCTGAACGAAGAAGCCATGAGATTCCTGAAATACATCAGCACTACCCAGGTTGGATTTTATGCTTTTATACACATCTAAGCTGATGTTAAATAGATAAGAAAGATGTGATTGTCCTTTCTCCTCAGGGAGGATTTCTGGGGGAAAGGAGGGAAGAAGATGGAGTTGTAGGTGATCTCAGTGACACCTGAGAGCTAAGTGCAACATCTGGCAGAGATTTGGATTTGGTTTCAAGGGCTGGGATGCTTACATCTAGCATCTCTGGTAGACGTAGATAGTAAGACCCTTTATTTAGTAAAAGCTAGCATTTGTATAGCCTTTATTATGTGCTAGCCATTACACCAAGCACATCCTTACATTCCTCTCATTTGACTCTCACAACAACCCCGCAAAGTGGGTGCTATTATAATCATCCCCACTCTACAGATGAGGAAACTGAGGCAAACGGCTTAAGCCCAGGGTCACACAGCTAGAAGCGTTTGAGGTCACATTTAAACTCAAGTCTTCCCGACTCCAGGTCCAGTGCTTCGTTCTCTGTGCCACCTAGCTGTCTGAAATATTTTCCGGGATTTGGAGTCAAAGGTCTTGACTGTGAATCCCAGGTTTATCACTCATCTGTGTGACCTTGGGCAGGTAACTTCATCTCTTGGAGTCTGTTTTCTCATTTGTGAAGTAAGAGAGTTGAACTACATAACCCCTGAAGTCTCTTCTAGTCCTGAATCTATAATCCTTCAAGAAATGAGATCCTTTAGCATTTAGTGAAAAACCTTGAAAAGTTGCATTGAAAGTCATTTGATACTTAGAGATCTGAAGGCATGAATAACCAGGTAAAGGGACAAAGAAGAAAGACCTTGCGGACTTAAGTCCCAGCAACATTTAGAGGGATCTATCCACTCTTACATCTCTGCCGCAGGCTTTCTTGGCAGAATTAAGTGTGATAGCTGGGACCTATGGTTATAACAATGAACAGAAAATGAAGCCACGTACTTGCTCAAGCTCTCACATTTTAAATCATTAGAGAAAATAGGGCTTTATGCAGTGACTTAACAAGCTCTGGCAGTTTTTGCACAATTCCTCTAGTAGGGTTGCCGACCTGATGGGGAAAGAAGGAGTATCAATTTTAGAGAGTTGATAATTCTTGACAGGTCAATCAGGAGTTTCTATTTTCAGAGCTGCTTGACCCCAAGAGACATAAGTGAAATAAGAGCCCAAGAGAAACCTAACCACCAAGTTGAGAGCTTCCGCTGAGTTAGAAACTGATGACCTAACTACCGTTAATCTAGGAATGATTATCACAACAAATATAACCATATTTCTAACTCAGACGTGGGCTTTGGAGATCCATTATTTAGTGACTTAACTTGTGCATAGCACAATGGGAAGAACACTGGAGGCAAAATACCCAGATTGAAATCTCACCTCTGATGATTGCCACCTGTGACTTTGGGCATAACCTTCCTCCTGGGCCTCGGTTTCCTCATCTATAAAATGGGGTGGCCCTCTTCTCTTTTCTATGTATATTCCCATACTTGATAACCTCAACTGCTTTAAGGGGTTCAGTTATCATCCCTATGTACACAGTTTCCAGATCTTCACATATAGCTCTAGTTTTTGTCCTGAGCTCCAGTCCCCCATCACCAATTACCTGTTGAATGTTTGAAACTAGATGTCTTGTTGGCATCTCGAACTCAATTTGTCTGAATCAGAAGTCATTCCTTCACCTCTCTCTCTAAGCCCACATGGCCTTCAAATTTCCCTAATGCAGTTAATAGTACCACCATCTTTACCTTAACCTAAACTCACAACCTTAATGTTACTCTCCAATTTTCAATCACTCCACACATCCAATCACTTGTCAGATCTTGTTGATTTCTCTACCATGGTGGTATCAAACTCAAATAGAAATGGGGCCACTAAATTGTATGCAAGGATGCTAATGGGTCTCATATTGACTTAGAAAACCATGACTTGAAACTATCTATGTCTTTATTGAATGTTTGCTTATTTTGTTAAATATTACATTTAGGCTCATTCAGGCCACCCTCAGGAAGTCTGTATGACACATGTTGCCTGCTGGTGCTGCGTCTGGCATCTCTGTTCTACCATATCGCCTTCCTCTCCCTCTGTCCATAGGGTATCATACCCTTACCTGCAGGTGCTCTGCCCAAAGGAATGTAAATTTTGATGGCTGAAACCTATCAAGAAATCTTGGGGTTTATGGGCTAGATTTTTTTCTTAAAGACCATGTCTTAAACCCAATTCACTCTGGCTCTCATTGGTGGCCAACGATAGGTACCAGCCCAAGCCCCACTTACTGGTCATTGTTTGATGGCTTAGAGTGAATGTAAAGAGTAATTGTTTCTGTTTTGTCCAGAAACCTTGAGGGTCTTCCACTCCCAGATTGATTTTTTTAACTACGTAAAAGGGACCATTTCTTGGCTCATTCCTTACCTAGCCTTAATCACTGAATGGATGTTGCCTCCATCAAAGAGAGAACTCATAAAGATCTTAGCTTAAAAAGTCCAAGATCTCCCAATGCATTCAGGGCCATCTCCAATCATTCTGATCTATATCTTGTCACCAGACCCAGATGGCTCCAGAGGAGAAAATGAGGCTGGTGACTTTGCACAGCCCTCCTGCACTTAAATCTAATTAATTTCCTCGTGTCATAGTCCTCTTCCAGAATGAAGAACAAACAACAAGCATATTTGTTCTGTATATCCCCTTCTCTTTACTCACACAACCATCACCGTAATTCAGGCACTTATCATCTCTCTTCTAAATTATTGCAATAGCTTCCTTAATTAATCTCTCTGCCACAAGCTCTCCCTGCTCCAATACATTCTCCACAGTCTCCAAAGTGATTTTCCTAAAGGGCAAGTATGATTGTGAAATTTCCCTACTCAACAAACTCCCGTGGCTTTCTCTAAGCTCCAGGAGCAAATATAAACTCTTCTGATATTTAAAGCTCATATTTCTCCCCTCCACATACTGTCTGCAATTCAGCTACAGTGGCCTACTTGCTGCTTCTCACGCACAATACTTCAACTCTCACGTCTCTGTCTTAGCATTGGTTGTCCAGAGCTTGAAATGCTGTCCCTCTTTACCTCTGTGTTTTATAATCCCCGGATTCCTTCAAAACTGAGCTCAAAAGTCACCTTCTATAGGAGGCCTTTCCTAGTCCCTGGACCTTTCTCCTAGTACCTTCTCCTCTTAAGGTTACCTTTCATTATTTTTACTTCACATGTTGTTGTGTCGTTTTCTTGGCAAAGATACTGGAGTGGTTTGCCATTTCCTTCTCTAGCTCATTTTACAGAAGAGCAAACTGAGGCAAACAGAGCTAAATGACTTGCCCACAGTTAGGAAGTATCTGAGGCTGGATTTAGACTTGTGAAGATGAATCTTTCTGATTCCAAGCCCAGTGCTCTGGCCACTGTGCCACCTAGCTGCCTCTTACTTCATATACATTTACATTTCTGCCTCCATTAGAATGTAAGCTCCCTGGGGTCAGAAACTCTTTTTTTCCCCTTGCTTTTTTTTTTTTTAATTCCCATTGCTTAGCACAGTGTTTGGCGCATAATTAGCTTAATAAATGCTTATTGACTGATTGTTGCATTGAGGGAGCTGGGATAGATGGGCTCTGCTGAGGTCCTTTCTAGCTCTGTGGTCCAGTTCATTCCTTCCACAGCAATCTCCATTTCCACAGCCCCAGCACTGGTGAAGCAAAGCAGGCCATTTACCACTCAGGAGAGAGAATCTCGAATTCTAGAAGAGTGTTGTTAATTACACAGCCTGTGGGGTCCCTTGAATTCACTGACCCTCTTGAATGCGAGGAACCAGATTGAAATGTAATTTGGGAAATATTTTTAAAAATAAACAAAAACACAATAAAACATAGATAATGCTGTCTGATAAAGTGGTTTTCTAAGTCAATCTGTACAAGCAGGGATCTGTATGTATAGATTAGTGGCCCTTGTGTCTGAGTTTGACAGCGCTATTCTAGAAGACCCAGCTTGGAGGAAGGGGGTATCCTTTTCTCTTCTCATAGCATAATCAGAAAATCATAAGAACTTTAATCTTTTTTTTCATTCGCAGAGGAAGTTAAAGCTTCCTGAATTAGGCATTTAATTATAAGTAATGGGATGATAAATTAATCCCTCTACAGAATTTCAACTTAGCTCGCCACAAATCAACTTGTTGGATACTTGGACTTGAAAGTTATTTCTGTATTTTAATTAGAATTGTTTAATCTCTCCATGGTACTGTCATTTTATCTCTTGATTTTACATGAAGGATGAGAAAGCTTAAATTCTTAACTTCAGCTTAGTGAAGCCTTTGAAACACCCTAGGGGAAGATGGAAGCTGTTATGAATTGGATCTGGGAACCATAGGCTCTGCTACAAAAATAAAATAAAATAAACCCGCCAAGTACATGTCTTCGAGTAGCTTAAAAAAACATAAGGAAGCTCTTGGAAGTATGAAATGATCCTTTCAAGCTACTGTCAGGTCTTTCTTATGGTTGATGTCCCAAGAGAGAAAAAACATTTTAAAAACAAACAGCCTAAGGAATAAATCATAGACTCATAGAACTGTAGAATTGGAAGAAACCTTATATTTTATTTAGTCCAGTCTCTTCATTTTGCTGTTGAAGGAACTAAAATGAGAGGAGCTAAGTGAGTTGCATGAGGTCCCACAGCTAATTTAGTAGCAGAATCCAGCTCTTCTGACTCCAAATCCAATGTAATTTTAAAGAAACCTTTATTAATTTATTAAAAAAAAGTAGTTTTTAAGAACCATAACTTAAAATCAATTGTCATTTCAGTCTTGTCTGACTCTTCACAACACCATTTGGGGTTTTCTTGGCAAAGATACTGGAGTAGTTTGCCATTTTCTTCTCCAACTCATTTTACAGATGAGGAAACTGAGGCAAATAAGCTTGCCCATGGTCACATAGTCAGTAGACATCAGACGTCAAAGTTGAACTCATGAGGATGAGTCTTCCTGATTCTAAATCCAGTGCTCTATCCACTTTGCCACCTAGCTACCTGTTAAATTAATAGTTTTATAGTAAATGTTGACTGTATCCACAATAATCTAGAGTGGGTCTGATTGTTTGCTTAATAAGAATCATCTCTATTGTCTACATCTTATGAGGAGCAGTGTGGCCTAATGGATAGAGTTGCTCTAATCCTGCCTTAGACAAGAATCCTTTGCAAATCATATAACCAACCTCATTGCCTCAGTTTCCCTATCTGAAAAGTGAAGGTGGTAATAGCACTTTTCTTACAGGGTTATTGTGAAGTGTTGGATGTCAGCTATTTTTACTTTGCAATTACCATTAGTGTGCCTGCATTTTGCCAGCCAGAAAGCTCTTGAAATCATCTCCTGAACGGCCTTTATAATACAAATATTTTATGCTTTGGGACCCAGCGGAAGCAAATGTAAACAGAACAGTCAAACAGTGCTGGAATTAGTGTAAGTTTCTAGAGGGCTGTTATTTAGTGTCCCGCTTATAAAGAAACTAGGTTAGACCCCCAAGACTCAACAAGGCTTTTGCAAACAGCAGTGATTTACAACGGCAAATAGTTATTCTTTCTTTAACTTTTGGGTGCCAGGGTGAAAGCAAGGGAAATTAATGAGAGAGTTTGCCTGTGACAGATAATTAACTCAAATTCCCTGAGTCTCTGGTCAATTCAATTAAACAAATAATTGTGAAGTACTTAATACATACTAGGCACCAGGCTAAGCCCTATGGGTACAAAATACCTTCAAAATGCTTACTTTCACCTGGAGGATATAACACTATGGATAAATAAATACAAATATAAGAACATTGGAGGAAAGAACAATTAGGGCCATGACAAAAGGAGATAAAAGCTTGGAAGGAAGTTTAGGGTTCTAAGAGGAAGAGATGAGGGAAAGATCTCGTTCCAGGCCTGTGGGACCATTTGTAAGAGGCCCATCAAAGCAAGAGATAGACTATGGGAGAGTAAAGATCATGAAGGACAGTCTCTATTTCTCAGTAAAGTGGGAGGTGGGATTCTCTGCTGAGGGAATCTGAGGAAAGAAGGCTAGAAACAATCAGTGTTGGAGAGTATGATAGATTCAATCAGGGAAGGATAAAGTTTTATTGTAGAGCAATGAGCATCCATTCGAGATTTGTTGTTCAGTCATTTAAGTCATGTCTGACTCTTCGTGACCCCTTCTGAAGTTTTCTTGGCAAAGATACGGTAGTGCTTTGCCATTTACTTTTCTCATTTTACAGATGAGAAAACTGAGGCAAACAGGGTTAAGTGACTTGACCAGTGTCACACAGCTAGTATGTATTTGAGACTGGATTTGAACTCAGAAAAATGAATCTTCTTGACTTCAGGCCTAATGCTCTTAGCTACCTAGCTGCACCCCTTCCCCCCACCCAATTGAGATTAGATAAAATAAATTAATTGCGAGCCCACATTCTATGGTTCTGAAATTCTAGAATTTTTTGCTACCTGGTGCTTTCCATTCCTCCTATATGCTGGATGGCAAAGCTTTTAAAAATTTTTTTATTTTAACCACTCACACCTCATTTAAAACTTATTTTAACAATGACAGCATGCAAGCCTGTGGTAATACACTACTCCCTGTTACTTAAAATTATCTCAGTTAGCCCTGGAGAATCCTAATGGGCAACACAATAATAAATCCTCTAATGCTGCTGAAATGGATCCCACCCACGTCATTTTATGGTGATGTTTTTCTTAATTATTTTGTTATGGAGAGGGGAGGGAGGATTTCTCCTAAACATTAAGGCCTTAAGTTCCATATATTGTTACCTGTACTTTAATGAAACGCCAGTAGGCCCATGTGAGTTTTTGGATAAGACCTTGCTTGCTAATCCAGCATAATATTGCACTCGTGTTAATGAAAGTAGTATTTTCTTCAAGTGGGAGAGACAGTTCTGTATACTCTTCTAGGTCCTGAGAAATGTCAGACATTGAAGGCTGGCAAACATGAAGCCATGAAGCACGATAAGGACTGTGCTATTTTCAGATAAGCCTTCCTGTTCAACCTCTGATGGCAGCTCCCCAAGCCATATGCCTTCAGGAAACATGCCTTGGGGAGTGTCTGGCTATGATAACACAGCGATTTCAAGCAACAGAAATCATTTTAAAAGAAAAGGAGGAAAAAGAAATAAAAAGTTGTTGAAGGCTTTGTGTTCCTAACCTTCAGAAATTAAATAAGAAAATTAACCAAAATTATATCGAGGCTCCTACATGCTCTGCTTTGAGAAAACCCAATATATAAAAATACAAGCTTATAAAAGTATAAATTAGGAAGTAACGATTTACCTTATTAAAGATAACCATACACAAGGCTCTATCATAGTCTTTTAAAATTATTTTCTATTTGGTTAAATATTTCCCTATTGCATATACAAAATTTAGAAAATTTTTTTTAAATGAGTTCCAAATTTTCTCCCTCCCTCCAACTCGTCTCCTCTTCATGAGAAGCCAGGCAACTTGATTTTGATTATACATGTGAGAAATGTACTTCCATATAATTCAAGTTACAAAAGGAAAAAAAAAGAGAAAGAATTTTTTTAAAAACTATACTTTAATTTGCAGCCAGAGCTCATCAGTTCTCTCTATGGCGGTAGATGGCATTTTTCATCATGGATATTTGGGAAGTATCTTGGATCACAGTCTTGATCAGAGTAGCTAAGTCTTTCATAGTTGATCATCCATACAATATTGCTGTTACTGTGTGTAATGTTCTCCTGGTTATAATCACTTTACTTTGCATCAGTTCATTTAAATCTTCCCAGGTTTTTCTGAAAGCATCCTGCTCATCATTTCTTATAGCACAATAGTATTCTTTTTTTTCTTAAATAGTATTTTATTTTTTCTAATTGCACAGAAAGACAATTTTTAACATTCATTTTTTATAAGATTTTGAGTTGGAAATTTTTTCCCTCCTTCCTCCCAAAGACAGTAAACAACTTGATATCACAGAGGTCCTTTAAATGAGAGTTTCTTAACATTTTTTTCTGACATAGACTTTTTTGACAATCTGATAAAATGTATGGGTTTTTTCTTAGAATAATAATTTTAAATTTATAAAATAAAATATATAGGAATATAAAACAAGCCAATTATATTGAAATATGTTATTAAATATTAAGAAGTACAAATTCATGGACCCTAGATTAGGAACTTTGCTTTAAATGGTGAGCTAAGAGTACATTTCAAATTTGATTTAATTTCCCAAAATTTGTCATATGTGGAACTTTTCATGATTATGCCTACTCAGTGAAGTGAGATGTCTATGAAATTGAAATAAAACATTTCCCTTGAGCCACTCTGGTTAATGGTGCTATATAAGCATAATGCTTGTGTTTGAAATGCATTTTACATAATGGGTATAATTTTTCAAGTATTCTTTCTACCCACTCTTCTCATCTTCAGGATGCAAAAGGGAAGCAGGATACAATAGTCACTAAAATTATGCTTGTCCACATAGGTTTATTTTGTAGAGTATGTCTATCCAGTTTTTTTATGATTAAAATTGCAAGAGGAAATTAAAGGAAGCAGAAACTAATTATCTGAGTTGGATTATAAATAATTTATTCTAGTTTCACTTATTTATTTACAAGGATCCTTGTCTATAAATCTTATCCAGAAAACTAAAGTAACCAGTATTTAACTTTTTTTTAAAGAGGAGAATTATAATTGGGAAACACTGTCCAGTGCTCCCAGTTGGTCTTTGATGTTGATGCTTTTGAAAGATATGACAATAAAAAGCAAAAGACCAAGTTATTTCTTCATCTTATTGTGATCCTTTGAGAGAAGGTAGGACCATAACAAGATATTGGAATGGAGGATTTTTCTTTCCAATAATGACAACAACTGTACTTGGTCAGATAAAGTATGTGGAAGGAAAAGAAATGCGTTTTCCGACCCCTCGTCTAGTGTAATTTTCATTTAAGTGAAAAGAAAAACCCCAGGTTATTGTCAGCGATGGTTAAAAGTTCAAGTTTCCCACTTAATAAAACTTTATAAACCTGCATGAAATATTAGATACAGAAAAGATTTTAGCCGTCATTTTACAAAAGAGGAAATGAGGCCCAGAGAAGGTAGTACAATGTTTTGCCACCTAGTAGGTATTTCAAATGTTTGTTGAATTGAATTAAGTGAGCTATTCAGGGGCTATAGAGTCAGGACTAGAAGCCTTCTGACTCTCCACTCTAGTGCTCTTTTTTTTATATACCCTAAATGCTTTGAGCTAATTAAAAGTTCTTTTTTGGGAGGGTGGGGGGAGGAAGGCAATCAGAGGTAAGTGACTCGCCCACGGTCACACAGCTAGGAAGTGTCTGAGGCCAGATTTGAACTCATATCTTCCTGACTTCAAGGCTGGTGCTCTATCCACTGTGCCACCTAGCTGCCCCTACTACTTAAGGGTTCTTGAAAGGAGGTTCAACATAGTTTTCTAAGGTTTTTGTTTTTGTTTTAAAATTTAATATTTATTTCTGATTTTGTTTTCAACAGAGCAGAAAAAATAAAGACTTTGCAAAAGCAGGGAACAAGAGGAGAGAATCAACAGACGATTATGGGGTTATGATGTTTCCACTAGATTCCTCCTTAACCTTTCCTCATGGCCGTCCTCTAACCCCCTTTTTAAAACTGTACTTAGAACGCCCTGACAAACCGCAAGAACCGTTGGCCAGGTAACCATCAAGTATGAGGAAGATTAATGAAGTTGGCTATATTATCTGATGAGACCAACGTAATTAGCTGAGTTTCTATTGTAATTTTGGAAAAATCAATTCAGTGCAAGGAGAGTTGAGCCCAAGGTGCCTTTTCTATTTTTCAGGTCTCTCAGAGAAGCCTGAGGTTTTATCTATTACTATGTATTTTCAAAAGCACTTATACACAACATAGCATTAAAAATAAAATTTTCATTTTATATGTTTTGTTGTATTCTGGAAAGTAGCCGGAGTTGCCTTAAATTTGTAGATCTTCCTTAGAAAGTGAAGCATTTTACTGTGCTTCTTGCTGGGCTGGGAAAACATACCACAGCTTGGTAAGATCACCATCTTGGCAACAGTAAATGTTGCCTTTAGCTCTCACGGCTGCAGCTGTATAAGCCATGTAAGCAATCAGAGTCTCCAATAGTATGTTTGCTTAGGGTACAGCTGAGATCAGAGAGGTTGACTTTTTTCAATACACATTTTCTTTGGTTTTCTTAATTGTCTTTATTTTGAAACACTAGTGATCTGAGAATCCCTTTTATCTGTTGGACCGGGGTATCTCTCACAGAACTAGGCATATGCTTTGATCCTCCCCCCCCCCTTTTTATGGAATATGTGCTTGTGGGATGGCAGGAGAGGAGAGAAATCCTAAGGGAGAGAAAGTTCTACAAGGAAGGAGGGAGAAGGAGAGGAGAAGAGAGAGGGAGAAGAAGAAGGGGAGAGAGAGATTTCTCCTCAGTGCCTTTTGTAGCTCACCAAATAGGCGGCTTCTCCTATTCTGTGGTTAATCAATCTTTGACACAACTAGTGACCAAGTAGGAATTACTTAAGGTGGTATGTCTTTTAGCAGGGGAGTAGAACATATGTCCCACAGAATGATACCTAAGCATATATCCAGCTCCATGGGAGGTTTCCTCAGTCCAGCAGAACAGAGAGTTCCATAAATCATCTGTCTTAAATTTATCTTACGGAGGAGTTCAATACTTTTATTTTTGAAGAAAATTTTCTCATTTGGACCATGCTACCGTCCTTTCTAATGGAGGATAGAACCACACTGAAAGGAAGAAAACATGCATGGATTCTATAGATCTCTGGGCCTGGAATCAGGAAGACCTATTTTTCTAAGTTCAAATCTGGCCTCAGATACTTACTAGCTGTGTGACCCTGGGCAAGTAGCTTAACTCTGTTTGCCTCAGTTTCCTCATCTGTAAAATGAGCTAGAGAAAGAAATAGCAAACCACTCTAACATCATTGTCAAGAAAACCTGAAACGGGGTCACAAAGAGTCTGATGTGACTCAAAAACAGCTGGACAACAGTAATAAACCATTTATAAATTGTGTGACGTTGGTTAAGTCACTTAACTTCCCTGGGCCTTGGTTATTTCAGTTATGAGACAGGGATGATGGCATAGTAGCAAGTGCAATAGATTTGTTGTCAGAGGACCTCGGTCAAATTCTGACCCACTTATTACCTATGTGACACTGGCCGTGTCTTTAACCTCATTGGCTTTCTGTATTCTCATATGCAAAGACAGGAATTTACTGAGGGCAGGGGCTGTTTTGTTTTTGTCTTTGTGCCCATAGAACCTAGCACAGTGCCTGATGATTAATAAATGCTAATCATTTATCAATATATATATATAAACACTATAAATTCTGATCAATAAATGCTTCAATGAATTGAACTGACTTGACAAGCTGGTCTCTACCAAGTTTAAAATTCTATTCTACTTAGCTTCCTCTAGGTTACAGTTAAAATGCTCCCCTCAACAGTATTTTAAAAAAATGTTTTCCTTCCTATCATCTCCTTGCCAAAAGCAAATGCAACAAAACAAAGCAAATAGGTTCCCTTCATTTCCCAAACCCAACCTAAACTTCTAGGAACAAAGTCCCCTGGGGCTCCCTCTATTCTTTGTGATTAGTATTTTTTTTAAAGCATTTCAAATGTGCTCCCTCCCTTTTATTCCAGATCTCCCAAAATGGTTATCTCCCTTAATAAGGAAAGACGTGGCTATACTCCTATAAATTTTAGGGGCTATGAGTAAAAACACATACAGTTTTGACTTATAATGTCTCTTAAAAAATATGTGACCTTCACAGATTTCATGCAACCATTTGGTCCCAAGTGGCCTGATGAGTGATTCTGGAAGCACAAAGAAGCCCTGGCCCATCTGTCTTGATGAGAAGTTCAGCTTAACTCATCAAATCCAAAAGAAGCGATGCCGTCTTTACTCTTTGGGGTGAGTATATCAGGAAAAGGAAAACCAAATCTACTTCTACCATCCAGAGCTGTTTCAGCATCATCCAAAGGCCCATGTAGTCAAGATGTAAAGAATGTTGTTGTTTCTTTACCTGTCTCACTGAAAACATCTGTCAGTCATCTGCTCGTACCTGGAGGGCACATCTAAGGCTTGCTTGTCTTTCCCTTCCTTTTATGGCAGTGAATTGACAGCTTCGGTTTTCAACAGGGATATGGTTCCCATGATTGTAGCTTATGAATTTAGGATTAAAATTAAGCTTCCACATAAGAGAGAGAAGTTATTCTGCCTAATGAGAAGAGCTCAGAGAGAGGAGACATCTCAGGCACAGTGATTACCATTTATTTCCACAGGGGAAATGGCCAGCGTTGCATAAAAGCCTTCCAGGGCTAATAGTCAAGCAATAAGATATTTCTGTATATTTTAGGGGAAATGGGCCTGTGCAATAAACCATATATTTTCTGTTTGGTAATAATGTTGCATAGGGAAAAATTTTTTTAAATTAAATCTCATATCCTTTAATTTTTTTTAAAAGCTACATATAAAGCACTTAATCTTTCAGTATCTTAGGCGACTCTGTAAGATTATAAATTTCATAGTAGGTATAAGATGTAGATCCTAAAACAGATCTGTTCTAATTGGTATCAACAGAGGGAGTATCCTCATTGGGAGGACTCTACATCAATGAAAACATAAATTCGATTCAAATAAAATAAATATGTGTAATTCTCTTAGATTGAGGCATTTAAAAAATGTAATAGTATTTTATTTTTTCCAATTACATGTAAAGACAATTTTCAACCTTCAATTTTTTGAAAGATTTTGAGTTCCAAATTTTTCTCCCTCCCTTCCTCTCCTCCCCTTTCCCAAGGTGGCAAGCAATCTGATATAGGTTATACATGTGCAGTCATGTAAAACGTATTTCCACTTTAGTTGTGTTGGGAAAGAAGAAACAGAACAAAAAGAAAAAAACCATAAAAAAAAGTGAAAAAAATATGCTTCAATCTGCCTTGAGACTCCATCAGTTCTTTCTCTGGATGTGGATAGCATTTTCCATCATGAGTCTTTCAGAATTATCTTGAGTCGTTGTTTTTGCTGAGAAGAGCTAAGTCAATCATAGTTGATCATCACATAACGTTGCTATCACTGTGTATAATGTTCTCCTGGTTCTGCTCGCTTCACTCAGCAACAGTTCATGTAAGTCTTCCCAGGTTTTTCTGAAATCTGAATTGGTATTTGTTAAGTACCTACTATGTGCCAGGCACTGTGCTAAGCACTTTACAGATATTCTCATCCGATACTCACAAGAAGTAGATGATAATATCCCTACTTTATAGCTGGGGAAAACAGAGGTTAAGTGACTTGCCCAGGGTCACAAAGCTAGCTCTGACTTGCCTTACAGTCACACTCCCTCTTTATCTATAAAAAGGTAGATTGAATTAGATGATTTATAAAATCTCTTTCACCTTTGCATCTTAGACAAGAGGCTCTCAATTCACACTTGGGGATGTATGGGTCAATGTTTAACAGCCATCTTTTCAGGGGGAAAAGAAATGAACACAAAACAAACTTTTAAGTTTAATCTCCATTATTAACATTTTCTCCATTATCTTCTTTAGTCTAGAAAATCAATAACATAAATCAAGCCAATTTATATCATTTGCCAATTTCTAAGGTATAAATGCTCATGCCAAAAATTGAACAATTAGCTCTCCACAGTTAGTTGTGTGACCTGGGTTAAGTCACTTCATTTTCTGAGCCACAGACTTCTTATCTATATAATGAGAAGGCTGGAGTAGATGTCCTCTGAGGCTCCTTCCAGCTCTAAATCCTTGACCCACAAAGCTGAGTTATAAGAAGTGTACCGATTTGTCCAAAGTCACGTAAGAAATAAGTGACAAAGTCAGGATTGGAACCCAGGTTTTCTGACTTCAGAGCCAGTGCCTTTTCCACTATGCCATATTGCTAAAGGAAGGCTAGGTGACTACTTGTCAGGTATATTGTGAAGGAATTTTCTTTCTAGGTATAGATTAAACATAGTAGCCTCTGAAGATCCTTGTAACTGAGATTCTGTGATTGTGAATTTTTTTTAAAGCAACAAACCAAGATGTATCTGAACATACACAGGTATTTCTTAACTTAACAAGGGAGCTGTAGCTCCAACACTTTCTTTTTTAAGATACTGGTTTAGAATTCAGAATGTATTCTCTCTCTTATATAAATAGAGATGCATGGCAGCTTAGGTTCCCTGGCCAGCATACAAAAGCCTGTTTAATCATGCTTCCTTCAAAGTTCTATGATTTCCTCAGCATATGTACTTCCTTCACTGATAGCGATTTGCAACCCCTCTTTATTTGTTAAAAAATAAATCTGTTTATTTATTTTAGAATTTATCTTTTAAGTTCTAAATTCTCTTCCTCTCTTCCCCCCTATTCCACCCAAAGGTGGAAGGTAACAAATGATATCAATTATATATGTGAAATCATGCAAAATATATTTCAATATTAGCCATGTTGCAAAAAAAGTTGAGAAAATTATACTTTGATTTGCACTCAGAATTCATCAGTTCTCTCTCTGGAGTTGGGTAGCATTTTAAAAAATATTTATATTTAGTTTTCAACATTCACTTTTATAAGATTTTGAGTTTTAAATTTTGCCCCCTCCCCAAGATGGCATATAATCTGATATAAGCTATACATGTACAATCACATTAAACATATTTCCACATTACTCATGTTGTGAAAGAAAAATCAGAGCAAAAGTGGAAAACCATGAGAAAGAAAAAACAAAAAAGAAATAGTGTGTTTCCACCTGCATTCAGACTCCATAGTTCTTTCTCTGGATGTGGATAGCATTTTCCATCATGAGACTTTTGGAATTATCTTGGATCATTGTTTTGCTGAGAAGAGTTAAGTCAATCATAGTTGATTGTCTTAGGTTGT
>CM053627.1:134405907-134434718 GCA_028646595.1 Phalanger gymnotis
CATGAAAGTCTTTCCAGGTGTTTCTGAAGTTTGCCTGCTCATCATTTCTTATAGCACAATAGTGTTCTATTACATTCATATACCACATCTTGTTCAGCCATTCTCCAATTGATGGGCATCCCCTCAATTTCCAGTTCTTTGCCACCACAAAAAAGAGCTGCTATAAATATTTTTGTATGTGTGGGTCCTTTCCCCATTTTTATAATCTCTTTGGGATACAGACCTAGAAGTGGCATTGCTGGATCAAAGGATATGCAAAGTTTTATAGTTCTTTGGGCATAGCTCCCAATTGTTCTCCAGAATGGTTGGATCAGTTCACAACTCCACCAACAATGCATTGGTGTTCCAATTTTCCCACATCTTCTCCAATATTTATCATTTTCCTGTTTTGTCATGTTAGCCAATCTGATAGGTGTGATGTGGCACCTCAGAGTTGTTTCGATTTGTATTTCTCTAATCAGTAGTGATTTAGATCATTTTTATATGACTATGGTTAGCTTTAATTTCTTCCTCTGAAAACTGCCTGTTCATATCTTTGACCATTTATCAATTGGGGAATGACTTGTAGTTTTATAAATTTGACTCGGTTCTCTATATATTTTAGAAATGAGGCCATTGTCAAAGACATTGACTATAAAAATTGTTTCCTAGCTTTCTGCTTCTCTTCTAATCTTGGTTGCATTGGCTTTGTCCAAAAACTTTTCAATTTAATGTAATCATAATCATTCATTTTGCATTTCATAATGTTCTCTATCTCTTGTTTGGTCATAAATTCTTTCCTTCTCCATTCTTTAAAAAAAAAAAGAAAGAAAATCCCAAATGGATCACAAAGAGTCAGACACAAGTGAAAATGACTCAATAACGACAAAAAAGGGTATCTTCAGCATCCCAAAGCCAAAGTCTTCTAATTCAATTAGGGAAACCTTTCCATACTTTGTAATGGGATAAAAGGCCACAGATGTTTTTGCACTATTTAACATATCAACACTTCTTTAACTCTATTATCTGTCTCTTACTTTCTTGTGATTAAATTAATTGTAAAAGACACCAGGACTGACTGATCAAGAAGGAAAAAGTATTTCACTTTGCTGGGAACTGTTTCTCAAAAATTCTTTGTGCTTTTTCTGTGAGAATCATTATAAGGCCGTTCATAGGAAAGACATTGCTTTGTTGTAGGTAAAAGGTAGTTTTATTCTCTTTTAAATTTTCATTTTTTGAAATGTACATTATGAGGAGTAGATAAAGAACATTTGGACTGTGCTGTGAAAGCAAATGAATGGCTTAAAAAAACTGACATTTGATTTGACAGAGGAAGATATTTAATTTAAAGCTGGAAAGTGAAGGAAATATTTCTGATGGTTGCTTAAAAATGATCGATCTGATTATAGCTATAGCTAAACTGAGTAAACCCCATTCTGATAATTTTTGTTCTTATTCACAAAATTAAATCACATGATCTTTTAATTTTTAAACTACTATAGTTTCTTTTATTATTTAACTTATTAAAGATCAAGTGAGTAAAACTGGAAAAGGGATTATGTGTGTAATATCATCTAGGATTTCTGAATTTTCAGAGTGAATCTTAGCCAGATGCCCCTGTATCCAGAGTGATTTTCCTAAAGCGTAGGTGTAACTTTTTTCAGCTCAATAAATGCCACTGGCTCCCTTTGATCCCTAGGATCAAATATAAATTCCTTTGGCATTACAAGTTCTTCAATGGCAGCTAGGTGGCTCAGTGCATAGAGAGTTGGGCCTGGAGTCAGGAGGATCTGAGTTCAAATCCAGCCTCAGACACTTACTAGCTGTGTGGTCCTGGACAAGTCACTTAACCCTGTTCGCCTCAATTTCCTCATCTGTAAAATGAGCTGGGGAAGGAAATGATAGACCACACCAGTATCTTTGCCAAGAAAACTCCAAATGGAGTCACAAAGAGTTTAATATGACTAACTGAATAAATAATGATCTAGCCTGATTATACCTTACTCCCCTCCATATACTCTGCAATACAACATTACTGTCTTATTTGCTATTCTGCACAAACAACTCTCCATCTCCTATGCCTTTACTCTGACTGTCCCTCATGCCTGGAATGCACTCTTTCCCAGCTCTGATCCTCCAAATCTTTGGTTTCTTTCAAGACTCATTTGAAGCACTACCTTCTACTTGAAGCCTTTGCTAATTCCTCCCAGCTGCTAGTGCACTTCTTTCCAAAAACAATTTGTAACAGTTTTGTATGTATTCTATATTCCTCATTAGAATATAAATTTATTCAAAGGAGAGAGAGTGTCATATTTGTCTTTGTATCCCAAGCAATAGATACGGTGTTTGGCATATAATAGGTTTCTTAATAACTATTTGTTGAATGATTGCATAGAATCACACACTTCATAGAAGACAGAGATCCTAAACTTGATTCTCTTAGCAGCTGACATGCTTTTATCTCTTGACTCCTCCATACCCATAGCTCAGAGCTATGATTCCTTGGGCTCCACCCATGAGCTCTCATTTTTTCAATTTTCTACCATTTTATGGAAGCACAATAAGAGTGGGTTTTCTAGGCACTAGAGGGAAGGAGAGTGAAGGGGTGTAGAAATATACCTATCCTCAGACAAGGCTAGCAGATCCTAGGCCCAAATCTTCAAAAATACTCTGGGTTCAAAAGTTCTCTGGGAATTGAACTCTGTCACTGCAGCTGCTCCTCAGGGAACCAAGGGCACATCTGGAGGCAAGAGAGATTAAATGGCATCCTTCCTGTTTCAGGTGCCATCCCCAGCACTCTTAATGATTAAATCTAGGATAGCTTTAGTAGGATTTCAGGAGCATGAATTAGGTATTCTTGCTGAAAATTTTTATCTCCCTCACCTGTTCACTATTGTTAGAAATCCCTTTAATGGAAGTCAAAGCCATTCAGAGAGAGACAGACCCACGTGGGTTTGGAGGAGGAGAGAAAACGGGGGAAGAGAAGAAGAGGGCTTAAAATGCAAATATGGCTGAGAGAATAATTCTTTCTCATTATTTCTGCAGCATAGTTCCCTGATTAGCTAGCATCGCTCATTTGTTTCTCCTGCTGTCTCTCTGAATATTTTTCATACAGAAGGGATACATGTGTGTTGTATCTCTAAGCCCTTAGGTTAATATGTGCAGATAAACATTTACAAGCATAAATTACATAATTACATTTATCAGTAGATAATTAACCACAGAACTGAATTTTTGTTTATAGATATGGCTATTTGCATCTCTGGTAAAGATAGGTATATTTTTTGCTACAGCCACATCTGAGAATCTGGTTCTTTTACTACTATAAGTATGTCACGAAATGTGTGTATATGTAAAGTCTGGATGAATTTTCTTTTAAATACATTTTCCAGAGTCCAAACTGGTCAGTCTGTTTTATTCATGTTAAAAAGTAGAAGCATCTCGGTTTAGCCTCTGAATGGAGTTATAGTCACCTTCTCTCTCTCTCTCTCTCTCTCTCTCTCTCTCTCTCTCTCTCGCTCTCTCTCGCTCTCTCTCTCTCTCTCTGTGTGTGTGTGTATGTATGTATATCTGTCTGTCTCTTGCTTGTTCATTCAACCTGACCTTATACTGGCACATCTGGCATGTGCCAGAGATGTATGGCTACCACAGAGTTTTGACTCAAACTGTTTGAGAGTCCTAGGGGTAACTCTGTTGTGGGTAGGATGCATTTCTGCTTTGCCACTACTGCTTACGAGCCTCCACTAAAGTGGTTCCCATTTATTTAAACTCAGTCATCATGACACGATTAACTCTTAAACACAAAAACATTTACTTAACAGTAAGGCAAAAGCAAAATTAATTATAACATTATAGTAACTCAATATAAAGCAAAAGAAGGAATAACCATTATATCATAGATTACCCATAATGCTGGGTCACTCTCTCCCACCAATATACATAATGTCTTTGGGGGAAGAGTGGGCCCATATTTTATAAGTCTAGGAAGGAGGCACACAAGTGAAGATGTCATATGTGTTCAGATAACTTACAACTTTTACTATAGCATTTGATGTCCTTATTTTCCTCAGGAATCATCTAAAGCCACATAAAGCCACATCACTTATCTGCTCTCTGATCCCTTTTTGATACTCCCTGCTCTGCTGCCGGACAAATCTACTTCTTTTTCCAATTTATGAAAACACGACAAGCTCTTTTAACTCACAGTCATTCTTGCAAGGGCACTGAGAATGTGTCATGCTATTTTGGTAGCAAGCAATTACTTAAGCTAAAAAAAACCCCCCAAAACTACAAGGGATTTCCTTAGGTTGGCTCTCTGGAAAATTCAGATTATCCTGGCCAGCTCTTCATTCAAAAGAATTCAGCATCATCTAATCAGCTTTCAATATCTTGTTACCACAAAACAGAACTCAAAGCAAAACTCCTCAGTTTCACTCTGTGTAATATAAACAAGCCAAATAAACTCTTCCCTTAGCACAACAATTCTGCTTTGCCCAATCACATAAGAAAGCAACTACAAAACTCTTCTTCTTCTCTTCTCCTCTGCCTTTCCTTCTCAAATCTGAGGGCGAAATTGAGAGCAAGCAGGTGACTGTAAGGTGGTGCTGAAAAGCAACAGCTTAAATAGCAACAGAGTTCAGCTCTCTTCCAATCATGAGGCTCCCAACCTTTTCTTCAGTCAGTGTACAAAGCATTATCTCTCTTAAAATCAGCAGCTAAAGCCTTCCTGAGAGTTGACTGCTCCTATAAGCATCTTCTAAACTCCCCTCCTGCTGGGTTCTTCAGTCTTCTTCTGAATTCTTCACTGCTTCTAATAGCTCAAATCAGAGCCTCTTGATGGTCAGCAACTCATCTTTCCCTTCAGAGATAAAACTCATGGAACCCAGCTTTCTGTTGGTATGAAACCAATTATGTAATTTTTCCACATTTTTCAAAAAGAGTTATTTGATATCCCATTATGTGAATTTTAGCTTCTCAAATTCGAAAATCAGTCACATGCCAAAGAGTGGGATCATCAGTCCCTGTAGCCTCAGTCATTTCTCTGTCCTCAAATAGGTCCCTTCATTCCATTAATCTGAAAGGCAATTTTCTACCTCATCCTTTTTACTGTGTGTTTCTCTTCACATTTTGACAGAAAAACTGTTTCTTCACATGTGAATTTTTTGTCAGTTTTTTTTTGTTCACAAAAGTATTTTTCCTGCCCCTTTCAGCAATGAAATGTATACAGAGAGTAGTTCCTTAAATCTTCCACAAAGTTTTATTTTCTGCCATTTTAGCAAACAATTTTCTTACACATGAAAGTAGCTGTACTTTATTGCTGTAAATGCACTATTTAAAGGTGGTTATCTTTAAATACGCCACTTATACTGATGAATTTTGAGTCCATAAGTATAGTTTTATTATCTATCCCTTGATTTTTGAAAGTATAGTCTAACAAAGCTGTAAATGAAATTTCTCTAAATTGAATCAGATTTTTACATTAATTTATGTTTTAAAACGGAGAAATATAGGGGAAAAAATTTCAATAGACTGTGTTGAGAATTTTTGGTCTAATAGAAATTGATTTCCCTGCATTGCTATCTTGTAATAAAGCTCTTGTTAGATACTGATGCCCCCTGTTTGGGGGCAGCTAGGTGGTGCAGTGGACAGGGCACCAGCCCTGGAATCAGTAGTACCTGAGTGTGACATCAGATACTTGCTAGCTGTATGACTCTGGGGAAGTCAGTTAACCCTGTTTGTCTCAGTTACCCATTTGTAAAATGAACTGGAGGAGGAAATGGCAAACCACTTTGCCAAGAAAACCTCAAATGAGGTCGTGAAGAGGAGTCCCATGTGACTGAAAACAATTGAACAACAACAAATAGTTACCGATTGTTCCATTTTACCTTTGCCTGTTGGGTATTATAATTGCAGCCCTCTCTTAAGATTTCATCTTTCCTTTGCACTCTATTTCAGTCTTGCTAATTTTTCAAATCCACTCTACCTTTGCAGTCTGACATGCTGGCTGATCCTCTATCTTTGTCCTCAGCTCTTGTAACTATGGTCCCTTCATTCCTTTGCCCAAATGTTTCCTCTGCTAAATAGAGCTTTACTGTGAAAACATTCAAAGCTGGCAGATGTGTTTGCTAAGACCTGATGTAGCATAACCCTGAAGTACATGTAACCTTTACATTTTAGACTTCAGTTAAGTCAAAATAATTAGGTCATCACCGTCTAAATACTGCAAGCTTGAAATTCTTTTTCCTCGCTTAAGTCTCTACTTAGTTACTTGATCCATAATGAAAATTAAAGACATTTTCATCTTTTTAAATAAATTAGAAATAATTCGAAGGACTTGATAGAGAATTGGATCTCTTTTGGGTTCGCCAAATTTGCAGCTTTGGAAGTAAATGAAGGGGATTCTCTTTTGAAGAGTATTCGGTGTTTCCTGGTTCCTTCCTAGATTGTCTCCTAGGTCTCCTTGAAGAGAATGCTAAATCTTGTACTCCTTCTAAGTGTTAACCTCATTCTTGTTGTTTCTCCTGTTATTATAAGACCTTTAAGCTGGAGAGGATGGTGTAGAAGTAGGGATGACTTTGAATTCAATTAGTCCCACATATTTAACTGGAGGTGCTCCTTATTTTGTTATTCAGTCATGTTTGATTCTTCATGACCCCATTTGGAGTTTTCTTGGCAAGGATACTGGAGTGATTTGCCATTTCCTTCTCTAGCTCATTTTATAAATGGGGAACTGAGACAAAGAGGGTTAAGTGACTTGCCAGGGTCACACAGTAAATGTCTGAGGCCAGATTTGGACTTACAAAGATGAGTCTTCCTGACTTCAGGCCCAGAACTCTACCCACCACGTCACCTAGCTATTCCATACATTCTAGAATACACCAAATAGAACTTGACTATGCTCTTGTAACACCACCTAGCTGCCCCATGTGGAAGGGCCATTAGTGAAAGCAATGATGACTTTCACCGATAACACTCCACAGAGGAAATCTAAAGAATTTAGATGTGTGGGTGGGGGCATTTGTAGAGGAAGGAAAGATCAATTTGAATGAATATAACTTCCAATTACATTCCAGTTTGGTAGACAGGGTCTACTAAAAGTCTTTGTGCTAAGCTTTAAACTGCACCAAGATCTTTGGGACACCTTGTATTTCTAAACAAATGGTGTTATTATTTTTGAGTATCTTTTTTGAGGGGGAGGTTAGAGATGGGAAAGAATGCACCTGTAATTTCACTTGATGTAGGGAATTTCCAGTGACGACATTTCAATAACCAATGCAGATTAGTGACTGTTTTGCTATTGATAGTGTTAGAAAGTTCCCTGGAAAACTTCAAGGTAAGTAGGGACTTATCCAAAGTCACAGAGCCAGTATGTGTCAGAGGAGGTATTTGAACCCAGATCTTCCAGACTCCAAGGCTGACCAGTTATCTTTATGCCACAGTGCTTCCCAATTAATTGATAAACATTTATTAAGCACCTACTATGTATCAGGTACTGTGCCATGCTCTGGGATATGAAATGTAGCACATATATAGGCTCTGGAATCACTCTTCCAATCCCTAACTCATTATTGTTAATTACTGTTATTATTATTCTTTTCTAGTACAAAAATCCCTATTGTGAGAGTGGGCTCAAATTTGATGTGGTCACTCCAAAGTGTTGCTCTCACCAAGTTCACTTCTGGGTGCTGAATAGCTGGTAGAAAAACTTTTTATGCTTGCAGGAAGCAGTATTTTTGCTGCAGGGCTCAGTCAAGTAGCTAGCTTCTCAGAGGTATTCTATCTCATTGGACTCAGTCGCTGTGTCTCTGCCCTAGATTCCTATTGATGGACCTCTGGGAACTCACCTGACATTTCAAAGTCTGGAAGGTTGTAGCCTAGTCTGTTCTATCTTTGACGTAGGCAAAAATAATCACAAAGACAGAAGAGACAGAAACTCCATGTGTTCTTAACAACATGGCAACCAGATTGAGGAAGGACTTAACAGCATTTCTACTTCCACCCTTAAATGTCCCTAAACTATTGCAAGCGCTTTCATCTGTTCGTGTCTTTTGTATGCACACTCAGTTCTGGTTCAGTTGCCAACTAGAAGGTTTTCCGTCACATACTGGAAGTCAACAAGAAACAGCCTCAGAATACTTGTTCATACTTTGAAGTGGACAGCGGGACACTTCAATTCTGCCTAGCTAGATGTAGGCTTGCCATCCTGCATACGCAGCAGATAGAAAACACTGTGTGTGCTCCAAGGATTGGGCCCTCGGTGACCAGTCTTCCTGTTATAAATATATTAAAATGACTGAGCACAAGTCCCTTTTCACAGAATCTCAGAGCTGACGTGGCCTCAGAGGTCTTCTGGTTCAATTTCTATCTGAAGCATGAATCCCAAGCAAGTGACCATTTAGCCTTTGCTTCAGCGAAGGGAAAACTACTCTCCCTTGAAGGAAGGCCATTTCATTTCTGAATAGCTTTAATTGTAATGAAGGTTTTTTGTTTTCTTTTTTTAATTTCCTGAGAGTAAGCCTAAATCTACTTCTTTTCAACTTTTACCAACAGTCTCCTAGTTCTGCCTTCTGGGGGTGAGCAGAACAAGTATAACCCCTCTTCTAGGTGACAACCCTTCAAATACTTGAATATAGTTTATTATATTCCCTCAAGTCTTCTCTTTTTTAGTTGCTTTAGTTGGTCTTCATTTGGTGTGATCTGATAGCCCTTATCTATCCTGGTTATACTCCTTTCCTGGAAAACTCTCCAATTATCAATGTCTTTCCCTCCTCTGAAATTCTACAGTCAGTGTGGCTTAGTATATTCAGTCCTGGGCTTGGATGGAGGAAGATCTCATGGGCTCCTGGATTTCCTCATTTGAGTATATCTTCATAATATACAATGCCCTTCTACCCCTCTCCTTTCACTTTTCACACATCCCATTCCCATTGCCAATATTTGTAAGTTTTGTGACACTTAAGCTACCTGACCTTTGGTTTCCTTCATTTGTTAAAAAGGGGATAAGAAAACCTGTAGTACCTACCGCAGAGTTTCTGTGAGGATCAGACAAAATATTGTTATCTGTAACTAGATTTTATGCTAACACATGTACTTGGATGTTTATATAGTAATCCCTATCCTCCCCTGTACCCCTCTCAGCATGCTACTGATTTGTTACCTTATTTTTTTAAGTTTGCTACCTTATTAGTTCTTTTTTGTTGATCTCAAAGTCAATCAAAGTCGATATTACTTCATAAATTACTAAAATGCAAAGTCTTTCTCACCAATTAGTTAATTGTTTGATTAGCTCAGCTTCCTACTCCTCTCTTAGATTATCTTTCTTCTTTTATTTGTAATCCTGAATGTATAGGTTTAGTTACCATTACTATTATTGGCTATATAATTTATTAATAATGGCAAATAATACAGCCACATAAATATTTAAACAACATATTAGCAGTGAGGAAGGTCACAGCCATAAAATGAATAACTTTTTAAACCAAGGACGCAGGAAATGAAAAATTCCTTTAGCGTGTTATCAACAGAGTTATCTCAATGACCTAGGAAGTCAGGGAAAAGCATTTACTTAACAGATTTCTCATCCATCACTAACTACCAGCTCTTCTAAAACATTGGAATCACAGTTTAGTAAATCAGTTCTCTTCAGAATGTAGGTTACTCAATTTCTTTCAGAGTGAACATTCTTCTCAATTCTCAGAAATGTCAGTTAACGACTTTTCTTCACAGAATAAGATTTAACTCAGTTCAGTTCTCACCAGGAATGAAAGATAGTTTAGCTTACTCTCCTTCAGGAATTCTCAATGTCTTCACAAAATGGCAATTAAAGTCTCTCAGAGACACCACTCAACTGTCCAAGTCTCTCAAAGACTGTCTCTCTCCAGTGGCACTTAAGTGTCAGTCTCCTCAAAATGACAGCCTGTCAATCTGTGCCTTATCACAAACTAAACAAATCATCATAGTTAAGTTTCAGTGTCCAAGATTCTCTTCCCTCTCCAAGGTAAACTATCTGTGGGAGGGGCTAAGGAAAAGGGTTATATTTGCACAGTACCATGCAAATTTTAGAGCATCCCATAAATATCAGTTATTAAAATTTATAAGGCATGATTTTGAGAATTTTCACCACCATAATCACCTTGGATTTCCTCCAGTTTTTTGATATCCTTCCTCAAATATGACAATCAGAACTGAATAGAATATTCCAGATGTGTTCTTACCAAGACTTAGTACAAAAGGGCTATTACCTCCATATTTTTGGACACAATTCCTTCGTTCATTGCTGAGGTTTCATTAGCCTTCTAGGCAACCATATCACACTGTTACTTTATATCACTTGAATTCCAGTAAAATCTCCATGCCTTCTTCAGATGAGCTACTGTCTAGGACGTGTTTATTGCATCTTATACTTTTGAAGCTGATTTTTAAAATTCAAGGGTAGGACCTTACATTTATCACTATCAAATGTCATCTTATTAGATTTATCCCAGTTTTCTGGCTGTCAAAAGTTCTTTGTATCCTGACTCTCTCTAATCTAGTATGTTGGCTATCCCTCCCAGCCTTGTGTCATCTGCAAATTGATAAGCTTGCCTTATATACTTTTATCCCAGAAAGTGATAAAAAAAATATTAAAACACTACAGGGCCAAGCAGAAATTCCTGGATCACTCCATTTGAATCTTCCTCCAAGTCAACAGGGAACGACTAATAACTACCCCTTAGATCTGGTCATTTAAGCAGTCCTGAATCCTTCAAACTATAATATTTTCTAGTCCATATCTCTCTCTGTTTTCTAAAAGAGGAAAAGACTTGGTTGAACGACCAAGGCTATAAAAATTTAAGTAACTATATTACCAGTATTTCCCTAATATTCTAATTTGATAACATAATGAAAGAAAAGAAAAGAAAGAAAATGAGGTGTAATGGCAAACAAAGTGGGACTTTTTGTTGTCTTTTGTTTTGGAGTGCTTCTCAGCACTAAGGAAATCAAGTGCCCTTGATTGAGTCTTGCCTTTGTTTGTAGGAGGCCCATACCCTTTTGCTAGTTAGGTAATGAGTGGTATGAAACCCTCAGAGGTATGAAGTGCTCTGACCATGAAGAAGTGTATATATACTCTGAGGTTAGCATTTTGTTTGGGGCTCACTCATTGGAAGAGTGTTGGTGTGGAGACTCTGGGTAGCCGTTAAGGAGCCCCCAGCTTTGAACACCCAGATGTTGGTGCTTTTCTCTCTGGTAACTATGTATGCATAGCTTTGGTCAGACAGCTAGAAGCCTGTCTGTTGATTTGTGTTCGTTATTCTGTTTATATTTTCTCTGTAATTTCTCTTTGTGTCTTCTCTGAAGCTCAGGGTGCTGACTTTTCCCCCTGAACTAAGTGAGTGATATATGTATGTTTAATTAATGTGAGATTGTAAACCCCTTAGAGTTGCTTTCCTTAGAAAAGCAGATCAAAGAACATGTGCTAGCAGCCCTCCTATGTGCTGGTATTGTTGGCCTTACACAGCCACAGTAGCTGCAAGTAACGTTGTTGTTATACAAGGTTAGTGTGGCATGACCTTTTCTTAATAACGATGATAGTATTTATATAGCACTTTAAGACCTGCAAAGCATTTTACAAATATTGTCTCATTTTCCCCCGCATAATAACCACAAGACATAGGTGCTATTATTATCACCGTTTTACAGATAAGGCAATTGAGGCAGACAGAGGTTAAGTGACTTGGCCAAGGTCACACAAAGTATCTGAGGCTGAATTTGAAGATCTTTGCAGTCTTTCTGATACCAGGTTCAGTGCTCTGTCAATTGTACCACCTAGCTGCTACAAATCATGGTAATCCTTTATGATCTCTGCTTCCTTTTCTAAATATTCACTAACTATCCTTTCAATAATATTTTCTAGGATTTTCCTAGGAAACAAAGTCTAGCTTACTGGCTTATGATTTACAGCCTCTTTTCTTCCCTTTTTTGAAAATTGAGACATTTGTCTCAATTTAGTCCCGCAATCCTCCTACTCTTCATAGTCTTTCAAATACCACTGAAGTGGCTCAGCAATTATCTCTGCGAGTTGTCTCAGCACCCTGTGCTGGAGCTTATATAGTCCTGTTGAGTTGAATGAATAAAAGGCAGTGAGGTACTTTCTTAATATAGTTATCTTGGTTATAATTTTTGTTCATTCTTTCCAAACTAAAGATCATTCTCTTTGGCAGAGGAAACAGAAGTGATAGGATCCGCACAGACCTGCCACATCTCATCATCATCATCGTCATCCATTATCATTGCCTTTCCTACCCCTAAGAAGTGATTCTATATGTTCTTTCATCTTTCCTCCAAGTAGTTTTTTTTAAAAAGCCAGATTTTTATTGTTCTTAGCTTTCCTCATTAGCTCCAGCTCCTTTAGAGTTTTGGTACTCCTGACACTACTCTTCCAGGACTATGCTATGATTTTCTATTAATCCTTCCTTAATCACTTGCCCTTGCTTTTATCTTTTAAAATTCTAAGCTAGTTGATATGTAAGCAGTGTATCCACATTGTTTTATTCAGTAAAATCCAACTTTTACTCCTCACTGTGACTGTTTCTTTCCTTTTCAATCTTTTGATTTTGTTCTAATATATAATATATTGTTATTGAGTTCTGTTTGGTTTATTCTCATTTTCACCGAGTCTATTACTTGAATAATGTTTTACATCTTCCATTTTAAGCTATTTATTCTTACATTTTTTACTTCCTAGAGCTCTTATTTAATTTTTTCTCTTGCTTCATCTCTTTGAGGTATTCTTACAGTCCTTGTGGCTAAGCTATTTTTCCCCCATAGGACTTGGCTTATATTTGTTGCAGTTTTTTTTTCTTCTGAGTTTTTTTCTTGGGCAATTCCTGACTCATATATTCCTGCAGCATTTAGTGTCTTTTTCTTTCTACTCATATCTCCAGCTTCTGTTCTTGATTTAGGATTTCTTTCAAAGCAGTACAGTCTTGAATGTAGTACTCAGGCCCTGCTTGACTTCATTTGCCGAGTCTTATTTCCATTGGTTTCCACTTCCCATTGTGTGCCTATGTTCAGAGCTCTGATAGTCCTCAGAGTCCCATCAGAACTCTTCTGTTGGCTATTTCTAGTCAAGGCACTGAAGGGGCAGTTAGGTGGTGCAGTTGATAGAGTTCAAATCTGGTCTCAGATTCTTACTGGCTGTGTGACTTTGGGCAAGTCACTTAACTGTGTTTGCCTTAGTTTCCTCATCTGAAAAATGAACTGGGAAAAAAAGGGAAAGCACTCCAGTATCTTTGCTACAAAAACCCCAAGTTCACGAAGAGAGGGATGTGACTGAAAAATGACTAAACAATAAATGTCTGGTTAGCTGTAGCCATCTTTGGCCAAGAGCCTGCCATAATTTGTACCGTAGTCAAAAATCAGTACTTAATAATTTATCATATGAGAACAAATGAGATAATATTTGTAAAGCACCTAACAGTGCCTGGCACATAGTAGACACTTAATAAATTCTTGCTTTTCTCTCCCCTCCCCCACTATATGCATAATACTCATTCATACCATAAGAATTTGTAGACTTAGAAGTTGATGAAATATTAAAGGAATCCTTCATTTCTTGAGATCTTGATTTAAAAAGTTACTAATTATGTAGTAGTTTCTACTTTTATTAGTTTAAGATTTTGACAATCCACAGAAGAAATTATACCAAACATTTTATCCCATAAGAAACACATATACAAATCCCTTACTAAGAATGATTTTAAAGTGATGTTTCAAATAATTTCTATGCCTGAGAGAATGCCTTGCAACAGGAATGCTTTGTTTATCTAGATTCGGCATATTCTAACACACACACACAGATATAGGCCAGGTGCATTCCAAAATTTCCTATGAGTGGAGCAATCTATTACTGACAACTCACTCTTTGGCTCATCATTTCTGGCTTCTGCTATAACTTTGTGGCACCTGGGTACCTTGCCCCCAAGGCCCTCAGCAAAATTATCTGAGATTCAAGGTACTCTGTAGGCCTATATCCACTAAAAAAAAAGAATAAAATGTACTGATGGTTTACTTTACAGTCCCCCATAATGTGTTTACCAATAAGCCAGATGAAAACGATTCATTCAAAGCGAAAACATCCATTTAATGAAATAATATAGTGAAAAAAAGAGTAACAATTCACAAACATACAGACCATTATTGGAAAGAATGGATATGCCTAAGAAACTTATGCTGAAAGGTTCCCATATAGGGAACACATGATCAGAGCAACTCATTTTCTCCAAATCCAATACCGTAGAATTGTCATTGTCTTCTGGTAATGTTATAGGGCTATTTCTACTAAGCTTAGTCTCCATTGGTTTCTTGTGCACGTTTCTGGCAAGCATTTCATCTCTGAGGGGTACATAGATATTGTTCCCTGCTAGTCCCATGTAATTTCTATTAGATCGTGAGCTCTGCTAGTCTTAAGATTGCAGATTTTTTCTCTACTACCAATTTCAGACTTCATATCCTTAGGGCACATGCCAGTCATCTTTGTTTCTGTTAGAGTGTGGCACATAGAAATCCTCTTCCTGTTCGTAGTAGACTAACAACTTTTAGTTATAGCTAGCTGTGGTGCTGAGCCATAGGCAGAGTTCCCCTGGGAGCAAGACTAAGTCTGATTTTTGAACTTTCTCATTCAAGTAGGAAACATAATCTTGCTCCGTGCCTTTATTTGACTTAGGGTTAGAAAGTCCTCCATTCTTGTTTAATTTACTTATGGAGAGCCTGTGTTTCCCAAATCATTTCAGGGGATTCTGCCAAAGAAATCCCATAAAGCTATGTATATTTAAGTCACTATGGTTTTTTCCAGGGCCTCAAAATCCTTTGAGTCTTTCCATGCAAATGCATCTGAACAAATACTAAAGTTAGGTGGAGAGGGTGAAATCACTGTTGTCTTATTGCTGAGTCACGTTTTTGACTTTATTACGTATATGTGTCCAGCAGCCAGCTACCTTGTGGTTGCAGGTATCTGTATTTGTCTGCTAATTTCACTGGAGGATAGAATGAAAGGGATGTATGATGAGCATAAGGGCTTTCCATCACCAGGGCTATGAAGGAGAGTAAATGGAGTAATGGCAGTACTAGACATCATAGAAGTAGGGTGTAGGAACGGGATAGGAATTAACCAACCAGCTAACAATCAAAAGGCATTTATTAAGCACCTACTATATGCCAAGTACAGACTATAAGGAGAATGCTAGAACTTGGCAGGATCAGGAAGAGGTAAAGATGAAGTAGAAGACCTCACAGAGGCTGAAGTTCTGGTCAGGTATAATTAGAGAAGATGATTGGGAAGTGGAAAGCAGATAAACAACAGATAGAGATAACAGAATTGGGATACTAAAAATGAAGGGGAAGAAAGAATGCTGAAGACTTGCCTTAATTAAACAAAACCATGTAAATAATTTTGAGGTCTTATCTAATTGATTTAAAACAGTGCTTTATTTGCATGAATTTAAACTGTTACAAGTTCTGAATTAGTAGAATCCAGAGTAATATATTTTTGTTAAACTGGCTTATATTTTGATTCATGCCCTTGTGTACATAAATTTTAGAATTTTCCTGAATCATATCTAGTTACAGTGCTTTGAGTAGAGAGGTCATAAATTATGATGATAAGATTTTGTTGCACATTCCTGGTTAATTGTGTATTTTTGTACTTTACTTAAAATATTATTTGAATTAATTATAATGATGACAATAAACGTAACAGCTAGCATTTACATAATTCTCTAAGATTTTTAAAAGTACTTTACATTAATTATCTTATTAACTCTCATAACAACACAATGAAGTGGGTGATATTATTATAATACCCAGTTTATTGATGAGGAAACGTAGGCTCACAGGTGTTAAGCAACTTGGCCAGGGTTTACAGATCTAGTAAGTATCTGAAGCAAGGATTAAAACTTTGGTCTTCTTGACTCCAAGGCCAGCACTCTACCCATTAGGCCAAATTTTATAGTGAATAGAGTCCTGAATCTTTGTCCTAATAAGGGTAGAAGATTCTTGTGGGAATTGTAAATTCATAGAATGTTAATTTGCTTATGATATACAAATGTGCTGCCTTACATTGCAGCGTACCTAGTAAGTACTAAATAAATGTTCATTGACAATGCTTTCCCAACCCCATCCCTGGATTTATATGAGTATCTCTTCTGCTCCTTGAATATACATTCAAGGAGATATACAACACATACACACACACTTTCACATTTGAACATACTTTCCACTAACATTCCCACTTTCTGTACGTACATGTTTTACTGTCACTCGCTTTCCGAGAAAACACCCACCATCCCAATCAGCCTGGTACAGCCTGATGCCATGGTCTCATAGAGCCTTGAAGGTCATTTAGTTCTATTCCATTTTATAGAAATAGCCTTGAGAAATTGAGTGACTCGCACATGCTCACCCAGTTAGTGGCAGAGCTGGGAAAATAAGACTTATTATTAGGCTTATGCTTTTTCCTTTTCACCAAGCTGTAGTCTAACATTCTACATAAAGGCTTTGGGACTCACCAGTTCATCTATAAAATACAGCCAAGTCTCTGGTTATTCAGTTAATGAGTTCCATGAAATGGTTGCATGTATTTGAATTCCTGCTATTTAAAGTGACAATTGTATTATATGTGGTAACTTGTTCCAGCCTAATGGAAGTATACAGTATGAATTTAAATAATACAACCACTTCCAGGGATTCATTATTTGCACTAATTGGGACCTGTCTGTTTTTCTGGTAGGAGGAGTTATTGCTGCCTAGAATATTCTCAGTATCTGTTGAGGAAATCTTTTAAAAACTTCTTTTAAGAACAATTTTCTTAGCAACATATTAAAAAAAAAAACTTTGAAAGTCTTTAGAACTCTGATTCATGCTATGACAAACGATTAGTCCAAGGGAATAAAGATGAAACATGCCACCCACCTCCTACCAGAAGTGATGAAATTAAAACGCAGAAAGAGACATGTATTTTTGTTCATGGCTAATGTGGGGATTTATTTTGCCAGACTATGTAGATATGTATTGAGGGTTTTTTTTTTAAATTGCTCAATTGGGATAATAGTAAGAGAGAGATTAATTTTAAAATACTTGTAAAAATTAAATTCAATAAATTTTTATTATGAAAAAGGAATAATGGTCTTTTATTTACACTTATATTTATAATTTTAAAAACTTTTTCTTCCTTTTAAAAAAAATAGACTGGGAAATGAAGATACTCACTTTGAATTGAGCATGGCCAGTGATGGATGTGAAGTTCATCGTTTTGATCCTAGTATTAAATCAGCTCATGTGCAGGAGAGTCAACACCTTTGGTTTCATCGCCTGTCCATTGATTGGAGGGATCCCCATCCAGCCATTGCTGTTCACAAACTGCGCAGTAACACGAAAAAACTGGGAACCATCTTGAATGAGTTTGGACACAACAAGGTCAGAATTCAGCATTTAATTTTATAGTGGCATCTTTTGTGTCAGAATCAATCACAACGTGAAGTTAGCAGGCATATTTTGGGAAAAACGTCTCACTCTTTTAGCTTCTTCCCCCAGGAAACCCAAGAATGTGTATGTATGGTATCTAATAGTATATAAGATTTTTTTAAAAAAGGAAAACAAACCATATGTCTTTGAAAGAATTATCTAGTTCTCCAGAGTCATGTACAGTTCTAAATATGTGACTGCGTGGCACCTTAGAGTGTTGGACTTGAAGTTAAGACTGAGATTTCAGTTTTATTTCTGATAATAACTAGCTATATGATCCTAGGCAAATCCTTTTGCCTCTCTGAGGAAGGAAGGAAGCAAGCATTTATTAAGAGCCTACTATATACCTGGCATTATTCTAAGTACTTAGCAAATATTACCTCATTTAATCCTCACAACAACTCTGTGAGGAATATACTATTATTATTCCCCCTTTATAGTTGGGAAAACTGAGGCAGACAGGTTAAGTGATTTGCCCAAGATCACACAGCTAATGTCTAAGGCTGGATTTGAACTCAGGTCTTCCTGACTCCAGCCCCAGTGCTATACCCACTTGTACACCCATGGGTCCTGTTCTGATCAAGGTTGGAAGGAACCTCACGTGGCCCACTAGTCCAACCTGTACCCATTTACTTTTCTTCACTTACTCATACAACATTTTGGGTATAGCAAATACTGTTGTGCCCTGTCCCCCGGTTTACATAGTTTGTGCTCCCATCTGCGTGGGAATAATCTTGCCCCAGCTTGCTCCACAATTTATGCCCCCTTCTCCACAGAAATCAGCTTGTGTTTCTTCCTTTTAAATACCCTGACCCTACCCCTGCTCAGGGCTGTTCGATTTGAGTCTCTACTCCGAACAGTGGTGCACTTGAATAAATCTACATCAAAATTTATGTCCGGGTCTTTTTTTTTTTTTTGACATAACAATATGAAGAGGACTTTTGCCACAGAATGGATTGTTTCTGGCTTAAGTGGTATCTTGTGGTGCCTAGGGTGTTGGGAGAAGACTCCAGAGCAATAGTTTTGGCACAGGTAAAAAAACAAACAAACATTTCAGTTAACCTGTTAACCTAAATTTTACAGGCAGATAAGGCACATATATCAGTTTCTGTATTTGTTTTTTTTCTGCCATCTGTGATGGCAAGCAGGGTGGGACTTTTTGCCTTTGATTTTTCTTTAGGAGTACTTCTCAGCACTAAGGCAGTCAAGTAACCTTGATGAGTCTTGTCTTTCAAATGTAATGGCAAATATTGTCTTTTGTTCTGGAGTGTTTCTCAGCACTAAGGCAATGAAGTGCCTTTGAATGAATCCTTTGTTTGAATCAAGAGTCTTTGATGAACTGCTTAAGAAATAAGAAGACCCCATAACCCACACCCTTTTGCTAAGTAGGCACTAAGCCCCAGGGCCCTAAACAGGGTATTTGCCACTCTGAGGTGGGCATTTTGATTTTGGGGGTTTCACTCATTGGAAGAGTGGTCATGTGGTTTGGCCAGACAAGACTCTGGATAGCCATTAAGAGTCTCCCCTTTTGAAAACCCAGATATTGGTGCTTCTCTCTCTGGTAACTGTGTATTATAATTTGTTCAGACAGATGGAAGCCTGTCTGTTTGTTTCTGTTATTCTCTCTGCTCGTGATCCCTGTTTGTATTTTCTCTGAAAGATCAGGGTGCTGACTTTTTCCCTTGAACTAAGTGAATGATACATGTATGTTTAAAGTAAGATTGCTAACCCCTTAAAGTTGCTTTCCTTAGAAAAGCAGATCAAAGAACCTGTGCTAGCAGCCCTCCTGTTTGCTGGTGTTATTGGCCTTACACAGCCACAGTAGCTGCAAGAAGCATTGTTGTTACACCATCATACTTAATTTCACATCTTGTGATAGTTGGCTTCTGTGTTGGGACTTAGTTAATTTGAGGTTTCTATGTTTTTGAAGTGAAGGAAATATGTCAGGGTTTGATTGACACAATGCATGTACCGTGTGAGAAAAAGTTTACATAGTGATACACAGAACCTGTTTAATCCTTGTAAATGTTTTCCTTTGGATGGATGATGGAAAAATAAATCCATCTAGCCCTTGTACTTTATTTCTTGAAAATAATTGGTGTAGGCTATTGTCTTCTATAGGCGGAGACCATGGAAATTCATTCCTCTGACAACAGTAGCTTTGTGATTCATTTCCAGTCTTTTCTTGGCACAGTCCAGTCACTCCAGGGCAGAGATTTCATGGAATTTAGAACATAGCATGATATGTGCTTCCTTTGTTAAACGAGTGTTTATCCAAGAGGGAGGTGGCATATGTGAGAGTAAGTGTTAAAATTGTTTGGGTTTCATGCTCCCTGCTTTTATTAGTGCTTCTCTGTTTTCTCATCCTTTTGTTTTCTTAAATACTTCTCTTTTAAGACAGCTGGAACTATTTTCAGACCAGCTTTCAAGGATCTGTTCTGCTTTTTTAGTGTGATTAAATACTAGTTTTTGTCATGTTCCCCACTCAAGTCCTATATTGGGGCCTCATTAGGACATGGAGGTGACGCTGAGCTCCTTAAAGACTATGTGTGGGGAGGGAAGGCTCTGGGATGTTTCACCAAGCTGGAAAAGCTTTTCATATGGGCATGGTGACATATATCTGTTGAGGACCTGCCTAACTAGCATGATAATTTATTGGTCACGAAACTGTCAAATATTATCAACTAAAAGTAAAGTGGTGTTTAGATCTGCATATGTGGAAAAGGTAGCCACATTGATGATATTACAGATTCCTAAAAAGTTGAATCTTGTCAACAACTAAATGTGATTAAAAAAAGATGTTTGCAGTTATTAGTCTGTCTCAAAGCAATATATGTAAGATTTTTAGCAAAGGCATGGAATCCTTTTCAGCATTATATATTTTATAAGATTTTGGCAGAGAAGTTAGGGAAATCATTCACAACTCATTTTTGCTATTGCCTCATTTTATAGCATTGATTATTAAATTGTCTATTACATTCCACCCTAGGTGAATCAGGGATTGATTAGTTGGTCTGTGTGACACTCAATATCTTTGCCCTTCTCCCTCTAATACTACCTTCATTATGACTTTATTCTTTGTTTATTATCCCTTTTTCAAAAGTAAGCAGAAAATGTAGGATGCAAACCTGTTTTTTCCCCACTTTTTAGTGATTTTTTCCCAATTACATGTAAAGAGAGTTTTCGCCATTCACTTTTATAAGATTTTGAGTTCCAAATTATTTTTCTCCCTCCCTGGCCCCAAGATGGTGAGCAATCTGATATAGGCTATAAATGTACAATCATATTAAACATATTTCCACAGTAATCATGTTGTGAAAGAAGAATCAGAACAAAAGGAAAAAATTACAAGAAAGAAAAAACAAAAAAGAGAAAACAGTATGCTTTGATCTGCATTCAGACTCCGTAGTTCTTTATCTGGATGTGGATAGCATTTTTCATCATGAGTCTTTTGGAATTGTCTTAGATCATTATACTGCTGAGAAGAGCTAAGGCTATCAAAGTTGGTCATTGAACAATGTTGCTGTTACTGTGTATGATATTCTCCTCGTTCTGCTCACTTCACTCAGCATCAGTTCATGTAAGTCTTTCTAGGTTTTTCTGAAATCTGCCTGCTCGTTATTTCTTATAGCACAATAGTATTCCATTACATTCATATACCACAACTTGTTCAGCCATTTCCCAACTGATGGGTATCCCTTCAATTTCCAATTCTTGGCCACTGCAAAAAGAGCCAATACAAATATTTTTGTACATGTAGGTCCTTTTCCCTTTTTGTGATCTCTTTGGGATATAGACCTAATAGTAGTATTGCTGGATCAAAGGCTATACACAGTTTCAATATAATTGATTTCTTTTGTAATCCTATTAATTATTGACTCTTTTTGTAGCTTTGATAAAAGGTTTGGAGGTTGAAGTATTTAAAATGATGTTCTGTGGTTTTCTTTAGATTTGAATTTAATTTCTTTGAACAAACGTTTGTTAGGTATCTGCTTTGTGCAAAGTACTGTACTAGGTGCTGGAGATACAAAAATAAAAATGAAACCACTTTTACCCTCAAATAGCTTACATTCTACTGGGTGGCAATAACAACTACACAAGGAGCTAACCAGAAAGTATATGCAAAGTAGTATACATTAATTTTATGAGGGAGAGAATATTAATAATTGGGGAGAGAGAAGGAAGAGATGAAGAAAATCCCTGTGTAGGAGGAGGTAGCATGTGATCTCTGCTTTTGAAGGATTTTACAAGACAGAAGGGACCAGAGAGTATATTCCAGACATGCGGGAGATGGTTTGGAGGTAAGAGATGGAATATTGGTTATTCAAGTTAAATGACTTGTAGAGAAGTAGCATCCAGACAGCAGAGTAATTTAAATTCCAGGCTGAGGATATTTTATTTTATCCTAGAGGTAATAGGGAACCATTGAAAATTTTTGAGTAGGTGAGTGACATGGCCAAGTCTGTGTTTTAAGAAAATGAATTTGGTGGTTGTGGAGAGGATGGATTGGAAATTGGATACAGGGTGACAAACTGAGAAGCTATTACAACAGCGAAGGCAGGTGATGAACAGACTACTTGAAAATAAAATAGGACTACAATGCATAGTGGAAGTAGGGTTGACAAAAAGGCAATGGACTGCATGTGGGTATTGAGGAAGAGGGAAGAATCAAGTATGATTCCCAGGTCATACATCCGAGTAACTGAGCACCCTTAACAGAAACTGGACAGTTTGGAAGAAGGTTGGGTTTTAGTGAAATTTAATGAGTTCCATTTTGGACATGGTGAGCTTGATATGCCTCCCAGATATCCAGATGGAGATATCTAGTAGGCAGTTGGTATTAGGGAACTGCAGTTTAGGAGACTGTTGGATAGATAGATATTATGGGAGGCATCTATATAGCAATACTAATTGAGCTCATGGGATCTTATGAGATTACCAAAGGAAAGAATACTGTATCTATAGAAAAGAGAGTCTAGAATGGATTCTTGGATGATGTCCACACTTTATCCTTTTCCATCCCTCCGAATAATCTAATCCTGACCCAGTGGATAGAATGCTGGAATCAGGAAGACCAGAGTTCAAGTCTGGCCTTAGACATTAGCTGTGTAACCCTGGGCAAGTCACTTAACCTCTGTTTGTTTTAATCATTCGTGAACGACATGGCAAACCTCTAGCATCTTAGCCAGGAAAACCCCATGGATAGGATAGTCCAAGAAGTCACAAAGAGTCTGACATGACTGAACAGCTTAGCAACAGCAGAGGACTCATAGAGTACCAGACCGGAAAAGGGCCTTAGAGATCTACTAGTCCAAGGGTTCTTCACCTTTTTTTGTGCCTTTGGCAGTCTGAGGAAACCAACAGGGCTCCTTCTCAGAATAATGTTTTTAAATGCAGAAAATAAAATTCATAGGATTACAAAAGAAATCAATTATATTGAAATAGATATCAGAATATATTTCTTTTAAAAAAAAAGGGTCGCAGACCATCTATTGAAACAACTAACCAACAAAGCATCCATTTGGCAATTGCTATATGCCAGACACTACTATAATTTCTTTCTTTTCTTAACCAAATTAACTGACAGTTTATCTATTTTTTTTTGTTTTTTCCATAAAACCAGCTCTTAGTTTTATTTATTAGTTCAATAGTTTTTTTTAAACAGACACTACTATAACTACAAAAGTGAAACAGATCCTGACTTCAAGGAGATTTTCTACTCACCACAAAGACAGACCAGTCCTCAGATCATATCTAATTATGCCCGATGAGATGCATCTCCATATATTTAGACACCACACCATATCTACACTCTGTGATATGGTTAGCTAAATCACATTGTGACTAATCCCCACTCATAATCTGGCTTGTATGCTTAACTCGTGCGGAGTTATGATGTAATCTAATCTTTATTCTCAAAAAGAACAGTGAATCCTTAAGAAAACCCTGTTTGTGAAACTTCACAACCAGCTCTTAGTTTTATTTATTAGTTCATTAGTTTTCTTAATCATACACTGCTATAACTATAAAAGTGAAACAAATCCTGACCTCAAGGAGCTTGCTTTATCAAGGGAAATGATCAATACACAGATAAGAAAACACATTTAACAGATGAGGATACTGAAGTCCAGAGAAGTGACATGCCTTACCCAAGGTCACACAGCCAGTAATGGTTTACCTAGGACTCAAACTCAGTTCTCCAGATTGCTGTTGGAGTGTTCTTTATACTACACTGCATGGTTTCCCTCTATAACCTCAGAGGATGAATACTCAGTCAGCTAGGAGGAGTGGTGGATAGCCTCAGATATACTTAACTAGCTATATGCCTCTGGGTAAGTCAGTTCACCTCTGTGAGACTCAGTTTCCATTTCTCTAAAATGAGATTCACAACAGTATCTACTTAGCAAAGGTTGTTGTGAGGATCAAATGAGATAATGTGTAAAGCATTTGCAAGCCTTCAAGTGCTATATAAATGTTACCTGTTATTATGACTATCTTTATATCATCTGTTCCCACACAGGTGAGGTAAAGGAGGGACAGCCCTGTGCTATGTGTTGCTTATCCATAGAGAAATATGACTTTCGGTTGGTTGGGAGAATGTTGAATACGATGCTCTCTGTACCTGCTGCGAGGGACCTATCTCATCTGGCTGTAGAGAAACTTCAAGAGAGCATCATGGGGGAGGCACTTGAGAGACAGAGATGAAGTATAAACTTTTGGAATGGCCATTGGAAGCCCCAGAGTGGCAGACATGTATAGGATACTGGCCCCATTATGTCTCTTGACCTTTAGTACTTGCAGTTCTGTGGTCTTCTCTTGGGCGAGATTGTTTTTTCTCTCCTGAGATCTTTTCATACTCCCAGCTTAAGAGTCCATTTAGCCTTATGAATTCTTTGTTATATTCTAATCTGAGTAACTCCAATTTCTATTTTCTGTTTGGTTTGGATAAACAGGTTTACCTGTTATTTGCTCTTCATGATGGCCTTTTGGGTAACTAGCATTTGATCAGGAAAAAGCTAAGCTGGTAAGGGTAAAGTAAGGATTACTCTCCCCTTTGAGATGGATTAGAGAAGTGGCTTTCCTTATGAACCCAGATTCCTATCCCTAGACCAGAGATATTTGAGGGAAGGTGGAGAGATACAATTCTAGCCTGATAGTCCTCTTGGAGATCAGTGGAGAGATTGCCCAGCCTCTCTGGTCCTAGATCCCACTTGCCTCTCTTCCCTACTGCCAGCCCCACCCTTTTTCTACTCACTCGGGACACCAGTCCTCACATCGTCTTTAATCATGCCACCGATGAGATGCATCTCCATATATTTAGACACCACACCATATCTACACTCTGGTTATGGTTATATGGTTATGGTTGATATGGTTAGCTAAATCACATTGTGACTAATCCCCACTCATAATCTGGTTTGTATGCTTAACTAGCGGGGAGTTATAATGTAATCTAATCTTTATTCTCAAAAAGAACAGTGAATCCTTAAGAAAACCCTGTTTGTGAAACTTCAGAAAAACTTATGATCATACTTGGAATGAAGAACGCTGTGTTAAAGGGATTGTTTACATTCCAGAGGTCAATTGCTTCCCCTAAAGCATTAGTAATGACAGTACCTTAGCAGAGATTTGGCAGGTCTGTGTTGGCTCCTGACTGCTAATTTCCTCTTAAGGAAGTTTAAAGATGCTGAGGGTCTTTAGAAATATGTCAGCACCACTTTAAGTCCCTGCAAAAGAAAGAATCTCTCTGTAGGAGCATTTCACTAGGAGTTGTCTTGGGGCTAGATAAAAGGGGAAATTTGTTTTGTGGCCTGCAGCTAGCAGTGTTTGTTTTCATTTTTCTAACATGTGTGTAAACACTAATGAACAGGAAATGGATTCTTTCAGGGAAAGCAAGTAGAAAGTAAACTTTCTTTTCTCTCAGGAATTTTTCCTTGTTGGCTTGACTAACCTAAACTAAGAGTGATAGTGGAAAACAAGAGCTTTTCCATCACTTTTTTTCCCCAAAATAAATCTAGTTTTTTTTTTTTTGCATAGGTTTTCCCCCCTCTTACCTTTCCCTTTAGATCCAGCTAGGTGTTTAGTGATGAGTAATTTATGTGAAAATATGGGTAGTAGTTAAAGGAACAAAGGCATTTCTAGGACAATTAAAATATATTTTGTCTCTACTTCCTTCTTCCACCATTTCTACTGCTACTATCCCAGTCCAGGCCTTCAATCATTTCTCGCTTAGATTATTACATTAGCCTACTAAATGGTTTCCTTTCCTCTAGTTTCTGGCCCCTCCAGTCTATGCTTCTTACCATTTCCTGGGTTATCTTTTTAAACTACAAATCTTAAACATGAAAACATGGAATATAATTAGAAATTTTTTAAAAAATATTCAATGGTTCCTTCTCGTCTGCTGAATAAAATCCAGTCTTCATCTGGGCTTTCAAGTACAGAAGGGATGGAATGAATATAAAATAATTATTTGGTTAAGTATTGAAATGGTGATGCATTTGACTTCCTTCCCTTTGGCATGCTATTTCAAAACATTTTACCATTGCTTCTTTAACATTTTAGACTTCAAACTATAGATCAAAATCTTTCTAATGCACAGAGCTTTCATTGCTGCATTAACAGAAACATATGAACCAGAAACCCAACCTGTCAGGGAATAAAAATCACCTGGACCCATCATCATTTGGGATGATTAAATATCTGCCTGTTGCTGTAGTAACTGAGCTGGGAGACTTCTCCCAGAATATGATTAGAAATATGGAACCCGAAGCTTTGTTGTGGACTAATGTTACAACCATCTATCATTTTTGTTTTTCTTCATGCCATATTTACTGACTACCATCACATTAAACAATCCAGTTTGGTCAATATGGAATCATTATTTTCTATGTTAGCTATGATCTGTCTAAATTGTGCATAATGCATTCAAATTTGTTAACTGATCCCATCATGGCACATGCCATACTTGATTCAGAATGTTTAGATTTTTGGAAGAACTTGAATGAAGTGTTTGGTTGATCTTTGAAACTAAAGTAATTCAAAGCATTTTTGTTAAACTTCCAAAGTATTGTTTTCTTTCCCTGGTGGTACAGGACTGTTGTTCTCTGCCTTACAAGTGGAGAATAATTTCACTGAGATTTTTTTCGTATTTCTTTTTTGCAAGGGGGAAGGCTGGGCAATTGGAGTTAAGTGACTTGCTCAAGGTCACACAGCTAGTAAGTGTCAAGTTTGGGAGGCTGAATTTGAACTCAGGTCCTCCTGACCCCAGGGCAGGTGCTCTACTCATTTCTCCACCTAGCTTCCCCTTTCACTGAGATTTTTATAGAAACTGAATAATCGGGATGGAGGGCCATTTCTCTAGACTGTTATGAATGGATTCTGAATGACAGAGTTGTATAGTAAAGCTTGTGGGGATTTATACTTAGGGAGATTGGCAGCATTTTAACTGGAATTCTTTCCTGTTTATCAAATTAAGACAAGAGAGGACTGCCTAATTTGCCATTACTCCTGTCTATTGTTTCAAGTTCAGACTCCTGTATATACTTTCAACTGTGGCTTCCCCTAGGGCCATATGCAATACTATTTTGGACAGAGGGCCCATAAATGGTTATGGATCATATAAATATGTGAAAAGCAGAGACCTTTTCTCTTCATCAGTATCACTGCACTAGTTGAACTGTTTGTGTCAGACCAGCCAAGCATTGGTTTGAATGGGTTATTATACTGGCTGGCCTGATGTTGATTATTAGGGTGTACAGGAATGTTGGAGGATGCTAAACTTGGCTTCCATTCCCTCCCTACTTTAACAAGATGGAGGTTCTTAAGCACCAAATACCTGCTGTTATAATGGTAGATATTACCAAATCCTGAGAATGATGATTAGTGTTTCCTTACTCCCTTGATTATGGTATTACCCTTTATGTCTAAATCATGTTACCCAGTTTGACCTTATCTTGGTATATGTTGTGAAATGTTGGTGTATATGTAGTTTCTGCCAACCTATTTTCCAGTTTTCTCAGCCGTTTTTGTCAAATAGTGAGTTCTAATCCCAGAAGCTATGGTCTTTGGGTTTATCCAACAGTAGATTACTATAGTCAATTACTTCTGTGTCTTATGTACCTAATCTCTTCCACTGATCCACCACTATGTTTCTTAGCCAGTACCAAATATTTTTGATGACTGCCACTTTATAATATAGCTTGAGATCTGGTATTGTCAGGCCATCTTACTTTGCATTTTTTCCCACTTCCCTTGATATTCTTGGCCTTTTGTTCTTCTAGATGAATTTTATTATTTTTTATAGCTCCATAAAATGATTTTTAGGTAGTTTGGTATGGCTCTAAATAAGTAAATTAATTTAGGTAGAATTGCCATTTTATTATATTGGCTTGGCCTACCCATGAGCAATTAATATTTTTTCCAGCTGTTTATATCTGACTTTATTTGTGTGAAAAGTGTTTTGTAATTGTGTTCATATAATTCCTGGCTTTGTCTTGGCAGGTAGATTCTCAAGTATTTTATTTTTTCTACAATTATTTTGAATGAAACTTCTCTATTTCTTGCTGCTAGTTCCTTACTCACTTGAAGTAAAAGTCAGTAGGGCCTTCACCCATGAGCTATTTGTCCCCCATATAACCCCACTGAGGAGTTATATCCCTAAGTGGGGTTATATTCCCTAAGCTGTTACTTCTTCATTGCACATAAATATTTGGCTTGTATGTTCACTCCAAGTTAAGGCCAAAAAAAAGTTAAGGCCAAGAGGGAATAGTCTTTATGATCTTGCCCTATATACTCAGTTGAAAGCTGCTTTAGTGGTTAGAGGTTGAGCATAAACTTCCATTTTGGGGAGGAATGGTGGGAAGAATGCCAATGCATCCATTTAAGTCCCAGAGGCTGTGAGAATCACTAAGAATCCTCTTCTGTACTAAGCCACATCAGGGACCTTGGAATCTCATAGCTCCAAGCCCAGAGCTTTGGTGAGAACCCAGAGGTTGTGGGCTAGAGTAAAGGTGTCACTCCTACTCCAGGGAGACTGAGTAGGTTTGTTAAATGCCTCATCTTTATTGACACACCCCATTCAAACCAGTGTTTAAGAAGGAAATTTTGTGTGATACACACACACACTCTCTTTCTCACACACACTCACACTTACACTCATTCACATCATATTGAGAAACACTGTAGGAAATAAAGAAGCCTGAGCAATTTTTCTTTTTTAAAATTTTTTTAAATTTAATTTAATTTATTTTAATTTAATATATTTAGTTTTCAGCATTGATTTTCACAAGAGTTTGAATTACAAATTTCTCCCCATTTCTACCCTCCCCCCC
>CM053627.1:134435218-134476650 GCA_028646595.1 Phalanger gymnotis
CTGCCACACCAGCACTCCTCCTTCCCCAAGAGCCCCCAACCTGGACTGGACTTAGATATTCAGCAGGCTCATCACTCCTGCTCTGATCAGCCACTTAATTCCTCCCACCAGGTGGGCCTGGGGCCAGAAGCAACTGCAGCTGTAGTTCTAAAGCTGCCCCACCTCCGCTGCCCTGGGGGGCAGTGGCCAAACCACGAACTCCTTTTTATGCTCTATCCGCAGCAGCTTTTCCAACTAACCTCTGTTGTCTTTGGCGTTTGTGGGTTGGGAAGTCTGGTAACTGCTGCAGCTCACTGATTCAGGGCACTAGGGCACACTCCGCCTGGCTCCTGCTCTGGTTGATTCCCACTGCCTGTGCTGGGCTCTGCTCTGCTCCACTCCCAGCTCCCGTGCGGGATAGACCTTGCCCAGAGACCATCCAGGCTGCCCTGGGCTAGAGCCCTGCTTCCCTCTTTCACTTCGCGGGCTCTGCAGTTCTTCTCTGTTGTCTTTGGTGTCTGTGGTTTGAGAAGTCTGGTCCTGAGTAATTTTTCTAGACCGGTTAAGGCAATTTTGGGACTTATCTAGATTCTTTGTTTTGGGTCCTCCTTTTGTATGTAACCACTAGGTGGTGCTGGGGGAGTATGTAACCAACTGCCTTGTCCACTAAAGCTGTCAGTGAGTCTAGGATGGCTGTCAATCATCCATTGGCTCCACTCCCAAAGTTATATCTCATCCCTCACCTAGTGTTATGTCAATCAGTTTCTCTCCTCCCATCTTTACCTACTGGTCCCTCTGCTTCTAACTTTCAACCTGACCATCACTCCAAGGCCTTGAACCAAACCTTAATGATTTAGCAAGCAGTTTAATTAGATTAGGCAAAAGCTAACAAAATATAAACTATAGATACTATTCAAAAATGACAATAATCTCAGTTTTCCCCACTCCCTACAGGGAAGAATCTCCTTATCATTGGCTTCAGGGCGAAAGAAACAATAGATGCTTGAAGTAAAAATCTGTAGGACCATCACAGACTCTGAGATTCCTAATCCTAACTCCTACTTGCACTAGTGATTCAGATTCTTGGAGGATGGCTGCATTTTCCTCTCCAAATTCTAGGGGTTAATCCTAAGGACTTGGTGGTATATTTTTCATGCCATCAGCTCAAGCTTTCCTTCCAGCATGCTCCTCCCAATATCAATCACTGGTTACTGACCCGATATAATTTTCTAGTGTCAATTAACATCTACAAATATTTACCGATATCTATTGATACCCAATATCATTTAATAAGTTAGTATATTCTTGGTATCATCAGTAAGCAGTTCCTTACAACTAGCTTTTACAGAGAGATGTTTATTGAGAAGGTAGAGCAAGTGTCCATCTCCAGAGTAAGAACTGAAGAAGTCTGAGTGCAGATTGAAGCATGTTTTTTCTCTGCTTCCCTTTTTTGTCTCTTTTCTTTCACAATATGACTAATGTGGAAAAATATTTTGATGACTGCACATGTATAACCTATATCAAATTGTATCGCCTTCTCAATGAGGGGAAGAGGAGAAGGAGAGAAGGAATTTGAAACTCTAAATTTAAAAAAAACTGAATGTTAAAGATTGTTTTTGCATGTAATCTGGGGGAAAATAAAAATATTAAATTGTAACAAAATAAATAAAATTAAAATTAAAAAAAGTTTAGCAAGAACAGAAGCACAAACATATTCCCTGCCCCCAAACTCGAATATACTCTCCCTGCTGCCACTTTGGTCCCTAGGGAGACTGGCCTCAAACCTAATGTGAATACTACAAATGTTCCTGCCACCAAGTTCACTGCTGAATGAGTCATAGTGGAAAGAGACGTTGATCCTTGGCTTTTAAAACTCAATGTCTCTGTTACTTCATTCACTGTTGGGCTGGATCACTGGGCTGCATTGGCTCTTCACCTGGCTGGACGGTGATGGGTGCAGCAATTTCTGCCATGGGCTACCATCACTAGATGACTCTTCCAACCTTTAAAAACTCACAAAGTTATTCCATCTCTAATGCTTCTTCACCTAAGATTAGGAAGGAATGGACCCAGGAGGGACAGAAGAAACAGCACGGCCACATGGTAACCTTAATGAGGAGATATGGGAGCTAACATGGCCACCCTTCAGTACATCTGGATGCTTATATCAGTTCTTATTCCTCACTTAAAACCATTAAGGAGACAAAGAGATTGAATTTCTGCAATGGAGTCTCTTGTATGCATGCTCATTTCTCGTTCAGCAGCGAGTTAAAATGCTTTTTATTTTCACACAGTAAACAGCCTGGAAAAAGTCACAGAAAATATATCTGCACATACCCTTAAGTAGAGGGCAAGGTCCTCTATCATCTTCCATCACACATTTCTGGAACCAGGAACTCTAAGCTTCCTTGTAGATTGGCATGGGACTAAGCAGATTGGTAGGCTTGAAGGTCCCTATTAGACAGTGCCCTATTATACTTCCTCTGCTGTTTAAAAATATGCCACCCTTGGCAAATTGGCTGCGGTGTGTTTTGAGCACCTTGTTTATATCCCCAAACAAGAACCATCCTTGCTTCCCCAATGCCATGCAGGAAAGAATATCAAAATACTTATCACACCACAAGTCTCATATAATTCCACATGTAAAGGTGAAAATTATAATTGCCCTCAAATAGAGGTACAGATTCAACAAAGCATTTTTGAAAGTTTATAAAAAATTATTGCTTGCTTAGTACTTAAAGTTCTTTTTGGTGCTTAAAATGGCCTTTCCCAATTCAAAGGCAATAGAGGGAAAAACAGAAAAGAAAATCAAGCTTCTACATTAGAAAAGAAACCCAATTCCCATAGATTTTCTCAGACTACATGGAGCCCTCCCTAAAGAGATTTAGGATGTGAGATTGAACCCCCTTACTGGCAGATGAGAAAATGAACTGTCCTGGATGAAACTCTTTAGAGATTTTCTCAATTCATAGGGCCGGAGTCTGGATAAAATTTCTAGGAATTTCTTCTTACAACAAGGTGTCTCCAGGAGTTCTCTATTCTAGGTGATCTCCTTGGAGGTCCAGGCAAATTTCCTCTGGATTCCTATGCCACAGTTAACTTAAAATTTCCTCGTGTGGATCTTTGCCACTGCATTGGTAATGCTGATGGAATTTCAAACTGACTGAGTGATAAGATAAGCAAGCTTGGTATGAACAGAAATAGAAAAGGTCCAGGTGATCCCTCAATAAGTTGCAAGGCTCCTAAGAAAAGAAATTGAGCACTTGTCGTTGATTATTTGGGGTTCCTAACCTTATCCTATGGACCTGAAGACCACAAGGACCTCATAGTAAAGCAAGCAATATAGGTCTGTTTAAAAGCTAAAGAAAAAAAGGTACTTTCTGAGCCAAACACCAGCATTTAGGGAGACAAAAATCCATACTTCTAATATCAGTGTTGCCTCTGTGTACTGCTAGCTCAACTCATTAGCTGGGGTGGGCAGGACCAGCACTCTGTCTCTTCCCCACTGACTTCTCTGTTACAGAAACAGACAGCTTCTTTGCTGGGCATCGACTTGGGCCAGGGCAATGGAGAGAGACTTTCTTCTTGAAAGTCTTGCACCCAGTAATGCCCATGCATCTGAGATGAGCCCTTGAGAAAATTATTTCAGAACTCATGTACACTCTACTGCCAACGCCTTCTCTGGGACATGTAATTGGTACAGGGGGGTAGAGTGGAGTGGAAGTACCCAAGCTTCTCAGACAAAGGTCTGTTACTTATCTATGCTTACATCTTCCATGCACTGGGACACAACTCCTTCCTAAGGAATTGTTGCTTAAGCAGAATGGTATTGCATTTCTGAAAAATAACCCAATGGCAATTTAGTGCAGTGAGTCTTTCATGCTGCCGAATTGCAATTTGTAATGCTGAGACATCTCTCAGTCTTCATAAATCTACTGTGGACCCTAAGGACAAGCCATATTTGGGAAGGAGAGTTAGATTAACATCATAATTGACAGATACATTTAGTCTGAAACTCATCAGAAAGATGATTTAGAAGACGTGTTTTGATTTTTACCCTTTCAACTCAGGAAAAATTGTGATGTATACAAAGTAGTGAGGAAGGTATTTTGCTCTTTGAGATTAAAAGATTATTATAAAAAGATGATATTAGGCTGTAGAGAAAACAGATAATTACCCTGGTCTTTTCCAGGATTGAGTAAATACTTAGACTTTTTGATACATAAGCTCTTCTCTCAATATTTCCTTCTGTAACTATTGAGGTATGGTGTTTTAATGGGCAGTGTTCGTGTCCAGTATAATGCTTTCTGTTCCCTGGCATGCCCTGCTCTTGGCTTTTAATGAGCTGGGAGGATTTTGTGCCTCAGGTTCCCTCTTCATCAAGGCTAGGTCCTGGGCTTTCTTTCTCTCCTCTTTCCCTTTGTGATCTCATCTGCTGTCATGGCTTCCATTATCATCTCTATGCAGATATCTCTCAAATCTATATGCTGAGCCCTAATTATTCTCTAGAACCCCAGTCCTTCATTACCAGCTTGACCTTTAGACATTTCCACTTGGCTGCCCTGTCAGGTTCACCATGCTCATGAATGAAATCATCTTTCTCCCTCTAAACCTCTTTTCTTCCACTTTTCCTCATTTCTATTGAGAACACCTCCCAGCTACCTAAATCTGTAACTTTGAACTTATTCTAGATAAAGGGTTCTTAGTGCCCCCTTATTTTGGTCATGAACCCCTTTGGTAGTCTGAGGAAATCTGTGGACTGCTTCTTAGAATACTGTTTTGAAATAATGGAAGAAATGCTAAATTTTGGTTACAGATTAGTGAATATGAAGATGTAATTTTTTTCCCATTGTAGTTAATAGATTACCCCTGAAATTTATCTATAAACTCTCAAGGAATTTATGAAACCCAAATTAAGGAAGCATGTTTTAAACTCTTCCCATTCTCTTCCCTTCTGTCCTCCCCTATGTACAGTCACTTACCAGATCCTGTCAGTTTTACATATTTAACACCCTCACATCAATCCCTTTTCTCCACTTACTCTGCCACCACCTGGTGTGGGAATCATTGCCTTTTGCTTAAACTATGGTATCAGCCTCCTGATTGATCTGCCTTCTTTTATTCTCTTCCCTGTCTGATCCAACCTCTACATGGATGCCAAAATAATATTCTGAAGCTTTTATCATATCTTTCTTTTGCCCTGTTGCCTTGAGGATAAAACAGAAACTCTTCATTTTGATATTTAAGACCCTCCACAATCAACTATCGTCTTGCTTTTCCAGCTTTATTTCATATTATTCCCCTTCAACTGTCAGTTTTCCAGTCAAGGGTTACCAACTAGCTGTTCTTCAAAGTTAGCATAGTATTTTGTCTCTTTAAATTTTTACAAACCTCCTAAGCCTGGCATGGACTTTTTTTCTTTCCCTTCCCTCTCCCCATCTTTATGTTTCTTGATCTCTCTTCAAGGCTCTCTTCAGGTATCATCTCCTTTCCAAAGACTTCTGTGAGTTCTCCATTTTTAACAACTTAAATGCTGCATGTGTACAGTAGAGTGTAAGCTCCTTTTGTATTTTTGTCCTTGTATTGCCAGCAGGTAGCACAGTATCCCTCACATAGAGTGTATTTAATAAATGTTTGTTAAATTGGTTAGATGAACATTCTGAATATTGACCTTCTTCATGTGCAGCCTCTCCACCCTGACACACTGATCAGGGAGCTTGTAGACTTGGCTTCCACACTCAGGTAGGACTGATTCTCTATTACCTTGTCACCCTTCTGCCAATTACTCCGTGGCATCTATGAAGTATGTACGAATATTGAGATTCTTATGATAATGATAGACAAGCTAACATCATTGAAAGAACGCAAAGCTTTTCAGAGTTTTTCTACAACCTAGAGAGCTGCTGTATGTTGTGAGAAATGTTAAAGGCTGTTCCTTTGAGATCTTAAGAGGAGTATAGTATTATAGAAGAAAGATGGAAATCCCCTATTGAGGATTTTGTGGATGTTTATGATATGTAGTTTTGATTGAGTTTATGAGCTCTAGATGTATGTCATCCAAAAAAGGGTTTTTTTTTAAATAGATTTTTATTGCTGTTTTTTGTTTTTACATTGCATCAATTTTCCCAAATCCTTCCTTCTTTCCCCTCCTAGAGTTGTCCTTAATAACAAATAATTTTTAAAAAAGAAAAAAAGAGGAAGAAGTTAAAACAAAATAGCAAAACTAATCAATATATTGAAAAAAACTTCACATAGTATGCAGTGTTCATCTATGGACCTCCTAATTCTGCAAATAGGTGGGGAGAGGAATCCTTTCTTATCTCTTTGGAGACAAACTTCTGTTCCTTGTGGTTTTGCAACATTCATTTTCAATTATCTTGTGGTTATTCTTTCCATTTACGTAGTTGTCATTGTGCATGTTATTTTTTTTTTTTTTGGCTTCGCTTACTTCATTTTGCATCAGCTCATGCAAGTCTTTTCATGCTTCTCTGCATTCATTACATTCATCATTTCTTACAGCACAGCAATATTCCATTACATTCATGTACCACAATTTATTTAGCCATGCCCCAATCTCTGGGCACATACTTAATTTCCAGTTCTTTGCCACCACAAAAGTTTTGCTACAGATATTTGGGTATGTTTGGACGTTTTTGTTGCTACTGTTATTGTTAATGATTTTTTGGATTTTATTCCTAGCAGTGGAGACTCTGAGTCAAACATACAGATATTTTAGCCGCTTTATTCATGTGATTCCAATTTGCTTTCTGGACTGCTTGTACTAATTTACAACTCCACCAACAATGCATTAACATGCTTATCTTCCATAACTCCTCCAGCATTGATTACCCCTATCTTGTGTTGTCTTTGCCATTTATTTGCCATTAGATTACAAGTTCCTTGAGGGCAGGTGCTTTGTTTTGCCATTTTTTTTTAATCCCTAGTGCTTAGCACAGCAAGCACTACCAAACCCACAGTAAGTGCTTTATAAATGGTTATTGATTGCTTATTTTAATTTTTAACATAATCCTGAGCTTCCCTCTTTGTAAGGGAATGAGATCCTAGAGAAGACAGTGTGATTTCACAACCTGGAGTAATGGAAAGAAAACTAGATTGAAAGTCAGGAAATCCATATTCTGGTCCCAGCTCTCTCTATGACTAACTACATGATCTTGGGCCTCCATTTTCTCTTCTGTAGATGGAGATAGACTAGATCAGGGGTTCTTAATTTTTTTGTGTAATGGGCCAACTTACCTCTTTGGTAATCTGGTGAAGTCTATGGGGACTCTTCAGAATAATGTTTTCAAATCATAAAAGAAAATAGACATAATTACATTGAAATATACTCATCTGTCTATTTATATATCTCTGTTTGTCTACCTATCTATATTTTAAAAGCAATTTCATTAATCCCAAACTAAGAACCTACGGACTAGATGACCTCTAGGGTTCATTCTAGCGCTAACAGTTCATGACTTGGGGTTTTTCTATGTGAAGTCATACAATTTTCTCTAGTTTTCTCCTTTGTGGCTTTTTTCCTGTTAAGGTAACCATGGGCTGGTTCATGGGCATGTTAATGAAGCATACCTTGGATTTGTTAGGCCGTTCAGGTCCACAAATAGACCTTTGCTGCTCTACTTATGTCAACTATGGCAAGTAGAGTGAACCCCCTTTTTGACAGTAATGCCCCCTCAACAGTCTGCTGAGATTAATTGGTGACATCCAGAAAATGTTTGCCTGAGTGAATTATGTATGTTCCCACCTGGAGTCTGGATTTCTGCCCCTGGAGCACAGCAGGCTGTGGCGTCCAAGTTAAATCAACAAACAAAACCAAATAAGAGACTTTGGATGTTTGGGAGAAGGAGGTCACAGTACCTCTAGGAGCATTGCAGACAAAAGCATATTTCTTCACTGGAAAAGGAACTTCGATTTGCCTTTTTTTTGGTTAAGAATATAGCACAAGGGGATTAAGAAAATAAATGTCCTCTTATGGAGTAGCATTCAACTGCTTTGCAATTAAAATGATAATGAAACATTTTTAAAAAGAAATTCTTTCTTACCAGCAGTGCAGGAGGCTCAGGGCACACCATTAAAAGGAATTATGTAAAGCAGCCTTTGAGTAGCAAGTTTTATTTTGAGGTTTAATATATTCTGGATTCTGCTGGAAAAATCGTCTGTGTGACAAGCCTGCTAACAGATGTCAATTTGGTTTTATAGCACATGCTTGCATTTAAGAATCAGAAAATGAAGACTGTCCTTTTTAACCTTCTGTTTAGTATATGGCACAGCTTGGTAACATCACACTCCAGAGGAGTGCTGATTAATAACCTTCTATACCCTGTGGGCCAGTAACTTTTCACCTGCCTTCATCCCTGAAGGGTTGAGTATAAGGCTTATTTCACGTTGTTCTTTCAGCTTAAAGGAAGTGTTAGAAAAAGGGAAAAAAATAACTGAAAATTGCTTCTTCCTGTTGTTTTAAAACCGATAAAAGACAGAAGTACATTGCATTGTTGGAAGGATAAATGAGACACAGTTGAAAAAAAAAAAAGAATTGTACTCTTTTTTAGACACTAAAGCTACATTAAAAACCTATATAATCTAGAAGGGTAAAAGCAAAATGACTAAATTTAGGAGAAAGGAGAATATATAGCAAAGTGTTATGTCATATAACTAATTATATTACCCAAGATAGGAGACTCTTCATTCTTTCACAGATATCATAGAGATCATAGCTTTCAAGCTGGATGAGGCCACAGAGTCCAACCTTTTCATGTTACAGATAAGAAAACTGAGGCCCATGGAGATTAAATAACTTGCCCAAGGTCATACAGGTAGTAAGAGGCAGAATTTGAACCCATATTCTCTGATGCCAGTTCTTTCCCCACTTTACCACACTGGCCTGTTTGAGAGCTCCTTCATTTGCCTTTCTTCTGTTGAGGACACGAAGGGAGTGAGAGAACAGCTTAAGTATTTGTTAATGGGACCTGCCTCCCTCTGCCGCTGCCTTTGAATATCATCAGCAGCTTTATGGAAATGTGTTATCTTCGCATTCCATGTCATGATTCAGTGATACAGTGTTAAGATGTTCCCACTAGATTTTTTTTTCTTTTCAGGAGACAAGGGAACCATCTGTGTATATAAGATGAACACTCAGTGGGGTTAGGTACTGGTGAGAAAGAAACTTTTTGCTGTATTTAAGAAGAAAACAGTTTTTGTTATTGTCAGAATCGCCCCCTCTTCCCTAAGGAGTTTCATACTGCAGAGATAGGAAATGAACTCCCTGCTTCCTTTCTTGTTTAGCCCACTTACGCCAGTAACATGACTCTCCACTGCATTCTAAATATAGCTTTTTTTTTATAAAATAAACTCTATTCTTGAGATTTTAAGGATGATTTCCAGATACCCCAAAGTTGATAAGTATTGTATTAGGAGTCTCAAAATTCTTGTTCCCAGGCTACACAAAAAGATTCAACTAATCTTGCCCACAACTAGGCAAGAAGTATTTATAATTTTGGCTAATTTGCATGTTGTTAGCAGTTGCAGTTAAGAGTTTTTCCCACAAAGAGTTTGGGATGGTTCTTAATCTTTTTTCATGTATTGAGCTGACTTTTGCTGTGCTGCTATGAACTCTGATTGGACAGCAGTGCTAATTCCTGTTGGCTATTAGGTGTACAGTAGTCTTGCAATGACTTTGACCTTAGTGTTATTGTTGGAACAAAATGTTTATGTTGACTTTAGATGGAATATTTTTTAGTCAGGCAGCCTAAGACACCCAGAATTGTGAAGTTGGTAGGGACCTCAGACATTACTTAAGCCAACCCCTTCATGTCATAGATTAGGAAATAGAAGTACAGAAAAGTGACATATTAGGTATTCAGATATCTTTTCGGTTGAAATGATTAATTACATGTTTTTGTTTAGATGGTGAATATTTAAGGGCTTTGTTGCCATTAGATTATTATTTTCCCTTTCAGTTTCATATACTGAGTTGCCCACAGTAATTGGGAGCTCTGATCAGCAAATCAGTTATTCTATAAAATGGTAATTATATTCGAAATCTTTGGGTTGGTTGGGAAGTTTACAGAATAGTAAGCCATTGTTGTTCAGTCATTTCAGTTGTGTCTGACTCTTTCTGACCCCTTTTTGGGGATTTTCTTGGCAAAGATACTGGAATGGTTTGCCATAAGTTACTTTCCCAGGATCACACAATGTCTGAGGTTGGATTTGAACTCACAGAGATAAGTCTCCCTGATTCCAAGCTCAATTCACTCTACCACCTAGCTGCTACAGAATAATAAGAACCTGAATCAATCTTCAGAATTGAAAAAGATCAAAGCTTCCCTTCAGGGTCTTTGAGACCAGTCTCTTTGCTGAGATGACTAGGAGGGTAAGTTTTATGCCTTCCAGATTACACACGTGCTTTGTAGCATTGATGTCATCTTCGTATTTAGTCATCTTTCCCAACCACTTCATCAGAATGTGATTCAAGAATCCCATTAATGCCAGTGATATAGACCTTTATCGTCTCTCATTGAAATGGTTATTTGAATTGACCTTAAAAGCTGTGTTAATGGCCGTTATTAATAACTCTCAATGTAATTTCATGAAGCTTTTGAGCGCTTCTATTGGAAGGGATTTCCTCTCTGTATATTTGTAACCTTTTGATACATTTTTCAGTACTTTATTGGAACAAGTTTAACTCACAGTCTTTTAACTCACATAAAGTGGTCACCACAAAAGAGTTCAAAATAACTCATGAGATGCCTTGGACAGCGAACAGTCCACCAACAAGCATTTATTAAATGCTTTACATGCACCAGGCACTGTGCTTAATTTAGCTCTGTGACTGAAAAGAAAAGATCCCCTTTTAAAAAGGGAAACAACATGCAAACGGCTATGTAAGTACAAGATACATAGTAGGTGGTAAAGTAGATAGAGAGTTGGGACTGGAGTAAGGAAGAACTGAGCTCAAATCCAGACTCAGATACTTACTAGTTGTGTGAACCTGGGCAAGTCACTTAACCCCTGTTTGCCTCAGTTTCCTCATTTTTAAAATGTGGATTATAATAGCACCTGCAGCCCAGGGTTGTTGTGAGAATCAAGTGAGATTAAAACTTGTAAAGTGCTCAGCACAGTGTCAGGAGCATTGTAAATGCTATATCAGTGTTAGCTTTATAATGCAAATGGGAAATAGTCTTTGAGGAAAAGTACTGTGTGTGTGTGTGTGTGTGTGTGTGTGTGTGTGTATGTGTAGAGGACTCCTACAGAAGGTGGTATTTGAGCTGAGTTTTGAAGCTAGGGAAGCCAAGAGGTAGAAGTGAGGACGGAGACTATTCCAGGCATGGCAGAGGGCCAGTAAAAGACACAGAGTTGAGAGATGGAGTATTGTGTGCAAGGAATAGTAAGAAAGCTGCTGTTTGCTGGATCATGGAATACATACAGGGGAGTAAAGCATAAAAAGACTAGAAATACAGGAAAGTATAAGGTTGTAAATTGCTTTAAACGTCAAACAGAGGGTTTTGTAGGTAACAGGGAACCACTAGAGTTTATTAAATGGAGTGGGGAGTGACATGATCAGGGTGCTTTGGGAAAATCACTTTTTTAAAAAAAAAGTTTAAATGATATTTTATGTTTTCCTATTACATGTAAAGATAATTTTTAACATTCTTTTTGAAATAAAATTTTGAGTTCCAAATTTTCTCCCTCCCTCCCCTCTCAGAGTGCTAACTAAGACTGTAAGCAATTTGATATAGGTTATATATATGCAATCATGTAAAACATATTTCCGTATTAGTCATGTTGTGAAAGAAGAAACAGACCAAAAAGACTCACCAATCATTGAGTTAACTGCAAGAAGGAGTCATGACTTACACAGAAATGTGTTTTGCATGACTACACGTATATAACCTGTGTCAAATTGCTTGCCTTCTCAATGAGATGGAGAGAGTAAGGAAGGAAGGAGAGTATTTGAAATTCAAAATTTGAAAAAAAAAAAGAATGTAAAATTGTTTTTACATGTAATTGGAGAGAAAATAAAATATTAAATTTTGTTTGAAAAGAAAAAAAAAAGGAGTCATGAACCAGTCCTTCTCTTGGTGATGGGTACACAATGAAAAATCCTAAACTTGGTCATTTGCATTATTCAGTTGCTGTTGCATGTTGTCATATCAGCACAAATTCTAGGACTGACCCATCTATAGCTTGATTGGGCTGGACCTTGCTGCTGCTGAGGATTGGAATATAAGGGAACAATTGCTTGGCCATGATCAATACTTTGGGAACTAAGCTATTTGTGGTTGGTATGAGATCAGAAATCCCAGGGATTGACCATCACTTCTGTACACTGCAAGAGTAGGATTCTGTCTCCCATAGTCCTGTAACTGACTGAATAGGGACAGAGGAGCACCTTCAGCACTATTGAGGCTCCTCACAAGTTTCAGGAAGGTATTCTCTGTCAACTGCGATCCCTGGGGTGAAGACTTCAGCTGTCTTTCCATATTCATTCTTTTATTTGGAAATCCTTTTTTTTTTTATTTGCATATTAGTCATTACCAGTCTTCTGTTAATGGGTACATTCAGTCATGTCCTACTCTTCATGAATCTATTTGGGACTTTCTTGGTAGAGATACTGGAATGGTTTACCATTTTCTTTTCCAGCTCATTTTACAGATGAGGAAACTGAGGCAAACAGGATGAAGTGACTTGTACAGGGTCACATAGCTAATAAATGTCTGAGTCAGATTTGAACTCACAAAGATGAGTCTTCCTGATTCTTAGCCCAGGGCTCTATCCACTGCCCCACCTACTGCCAGAGGAAACTGAGGCCCATTGGTATTAAGTGACTTGCCCAAAGTCATATGGTTAGTAAGAAGCAAAGCAAGGATTTGAACCTCAGTCCTTTGAATCCAAATCTAGCAGTTTTCTCCCTGCATCATATATGAGCTTGTTTATTTGTAACTTTTTCCAAAAAAAGATACAGAATAAGTTATTAATAAAATTTTGTTGTGTCCTGCATATAGTGCCTTATAAACAGTAACTCTTCAACATATATCTGTTGTCTAGCTGATTGTTTTTTTTTTTCCTGTTGAGTTCTGGTTAATCCAAATTTTGCTATCTAACTTGTGGCTATAAAATTCATTGGTGATTCCACAAAAGAAAACTGTAATATTTTTCCTGGGATATCTTATTTTATAGTTGCAAACCATCAAATACAGGAAAATATAACCATCCTCCTAAGAGTTATCCATTTATATGGAGATGTTTAAAAGAAGGAATGAAAACTACACAGATAATTGAAATCCACAAATAACCCAAGACCTCCATTTTATCTGCTAGTGTTCATTGCTCTAGCATCCTAATTTTTAATCAAAACTGTTTGACAGAGTTCAATTGTATGTCTTCATCCTTCCCCTTTCACACTGTATTAAAGTATTAATAAGTAGTGAAATAGGAAAAAAAAGCTCAGAGCTGGAGAAGAAACAAGAAGCCTAGATAGGCCACTGTAAATTGGATAATCAGTCACTGTATGAATCTTAGACAGTAAAGATTCTTGGATTTTTTTTAACAGAGGAATATTAACTTCAAATGTATAACAAAAGCAAATATACAAACATTTCCCCCCAACACTTTGGAGGGGACAATCCCTCCCATTTCCATTTAGTCTCTAGAGAGGGAGATTAGGTTTATGATTTAGTTCACTTCTTATATTACATTAGTTCCATCAAGTTCCCAGCCCAAAGTCTCCCTGGGCTAGCTTCCTGGGATGCTAAGCTGGCTGCAACTTCTGGACTAGAATCCTGGGGTCTGAGGTAGGTCTCCATGGTTCAAACTCCCAGGTCTAGGTTCGCCTTCTTGCCCATAGAACAAAGAAAACAACACCAAGACCCCAAGTCCATTTCTCAGGTTGAGAGGTGGGAAGGGGAAGGAGAAGGTGGCCCTTTCCCACGAAGCTTGCAGCTTTGGACTAACTGAACTTTCAATCTATCACTAGAAAGAGAGGAACAAGAATTCTAAACCTGGGGCTTGCAAAGTTATGTTTTTAAAACTGTTTTGAAAATTATATTCCAACACAATTAGTTTCCTTTGTAATCCCAAGTATTTTATTCTGCACATTTAAAAACAATTTGGAAATGGGGTCCTCAGACTTCCCACGACTGCCAAAAGAGTCCTCGACATATAAAAGGTTAATAACCTCTCTTCTAGGGCCTAGATGCTCATAGATTCATATCTAGTTTTATGTTCTTAGGAACATAATTTTAGAGCTGGAAATGTTAATAATAATAATACCTGTCATTCACATGGCAGCTAGGTGGTGCAGTGGATAGAATGCTAGGCTTAGAATCAAGAAGACTCAGCTTCCTGGGTTCGGATCTGGCCTCAGACACTTACTAGCTGTGTGACCCTGGGCAAGTCACTTAACCTTGTTTGCCTCAGTTTCCTCTTTTATTAAATGAATTGAAAAAGGAAATGGCAAACCACTCCAATATCTTTGCCAAGAAAACCCCAAATGGGGTCATAACGAGTTAGACCCGACTGAAATGACTAAACAACAAATTGTTTACATAGCACTTTAAGGTTTGCAAAGCTCTTTACAAATATATCTACTTTTATTCTCACAACAACCCTGGGAGGTAGGTACTATTAATTAATCCCAATTTGCAGAAGAGAAACTCAAGCGGAGGTTAAGTGACTTGCCCAGGGTCACACAGCTAATATGTCTGAGGCTAGATTCAAACTCAGCTCTTCTTGACTCCAGCACTCTTTCTACTTTGTTGTCTAGCCACCTATCTTAGAAGCCACATAGGCCAACTCTTTCCTTTTCAAATGAGGAAAGTGAGTCACAAAAAGTTTAATGGCTTACCCAGACTCTCAGAAGTAGTAAATGCTGGAGGTGGGATTTTAAGCTGAGTCCTCAGACTCCTACATAAGGTCTTTCTTACCCTCTCTATCCCCACCTCCTACCTCCATTTATTCAATGTCCTTCCTACCTATATTATTTTGCATTTATGTTATATGTTATATTGACTTGTTAGTGTACATGTTGTTTGCCGTTGGTAGAATGGAAGATCCTTAAGGTCAAGGGCTCTTGTTTTCTGTCTTTGTATCCCCAGTGGGTAGTAAATACAATACCTGGTAGACAGCAGGCACTTAATAAATACTTAGTGAATGCATTTGTGCATGAATGTATGCCCCATGACAAGGTGTACTGTGTAAGCCACCAAGTCCTTGTTGATGAGGCAGACCACTGTTCTGATGCAGTGTGGGGACATTGCTGAAATATCTCACCAGGATTCCTAGGTGATAGGCTCTCGGGGGTGTCCTAAAATTGAGGAAAAGAGGGCACTTATAATAAAAATTGTAAAATAATAAAATAATAATAAAATATAATAATATATTATATATAAAAATAATATATTATATATAAAAATATAATGATAATAATAATAATAAAATATAATAAAAAAAGAATGGGGGTGGTGGTAGCAGAGAGCCCGCCTCGCCATCACTTTCCCTTCTTCTTTATCCTTTCTACCAAATCAAAACTTGAGGTTACTGGGTTTGATTTTAGCTGGTTTCTTTATGAAGGCAATCAACAGCAATGTGTGAATGAAGGATATATTTACTCCTTGCTGCTGCTAGTATGTGTGTTTCAAAGGAAGAGCTTATTTAAATATACCTTCAGTTGGTGGAATCTCTAGGTCAGATTTTGTTTTTATCTTTGAGATGCTTCTGGAGTTTTGCTGTTTTCAAAGCCACCTGCCTCCCCAACTGGTCCATCAAGGGAGTAAAATACACGCATCAGCTCTGCTTGGTAGCATTTGACCTCACACTACTGACCTGATGTTCTTCACTTTGGCACCCCCCTCCCCCCAAACTCAGTAAGCAAAATGATTCCCTCTGTAGGGTGGGCTGCCACAGGAGAATGCAAACTGTGCAAATACAGAGACATCTTGTGTGCTGGGTTATTTCTTTTCTTTTGTCTTTTTTTTCAGTGAGGTAATTGGGGTTAAGTGACTTGCTCAGGGTCACACAGCTGGTTAAGCGTGAAGTCTGAAGTGGAATTTAAACTCGGGTCTTCCTGACTCTAGGGCCCGTGCTCTATCCAATACACCACCTAGCCACCCCTGCTATTTCTTATGACTACCAACCTTCTTGAGGAAATCTCCACATTGGTCAGAGAAATAAAATACCCCGGTGTAGCTTTCAAATGAGAATTGGTCGGGAGCAGTTTCTGTGCACTGAGAAAGTGTTCATTTTGCTCATCCCTTGACGCCATCTGTGTGCACCACAGCTGGTCTGTGATTGGTCCTCATTTTGGCAGCAAAAGACAGGGAGAAATTGGGGCAGACATCTTTTGTCTGTGGCATAACAGGTGCTGACTCGTTCCAGCCATCAATCTTTGTGTTCTCTGCAAAATAATTGCCCATCTCTGCCCTAGAAGAGTTATAGAGACAGGAATTTAGCCTGCGGTGTTAGTTTTCAAATACAAAACAATTGTGTGATGGATATGGGTAATAATTTTGAAAACCATCCCTGCACAATGCACACATTGACTTCTCTTCCTTCCCAGTTCAGCTCTTCTCTCGGGCAAAAAAGATTTCAAGAACATGTATCTTGTGAAAGGTCAACCAGTATTCCCTTACACAGGAGAGGGAAAAAATACAACTAAAACTGTCAACAGGGATATTCTTTCTTGGACTCTAGTAAAAAGTCAGAATAACATTACATGGTTTTCAGTTCTGAATAGAATATCTATAAATCTTTCATGCTAAGATTTCAGTGGTTTATTGAGCCAAATTAGATATCAAGCCAAATAGAATGTAATTCCAGGAAGGTCTCATTCTCGGGGAAAGAAATGAAAAACAATTTTTTGAGTATTATAGGAATGCTTCCTACCCAAGTAGGGAAATATGAATTCATTGGAACACAGTGAGAGGCACTGATGTCATCTTACCTCCCCCATAAAATTTCCCTGACAGATTATTTAAGTATATCCTTAGACTGTTCTTTTCGAAAGACTTTTCCATTAAGACTGAATTTAAGAGTTAGAGATATAGAATAGAGGGGGTGATTCCTGGTGAATTATTGGACAGTAAAGGATAAATGAGGCCAGTTCCCTAGGCAACCATGTGGGTAAGATGCTATATCTCAAGCCCTTCACAGGAAGTTCAAAGCCTCTGCTATTTTGGGTTTCAACTCCCTCTGAAAATGATTTTCTCCCATGAAATTATTCTTTTGTAAAAGGAAGTTTTGGTCCTTTCAATCTGTCCCTGGTAGCTCTAAGAGTAGGCATTAAGATCTTCAGTAGCCTTTGATCTCAGTCCAGTCAACATTTAAATTCAATTCAACAAATGTTTATTAAGGGCATGCTGTACAAAGAGTTCAGTGATAAGTTCTGTAGAAGAGAGCTTAGGTAAGAAATTCCCTGCCTTCATAGAGCTTATAGGCTATTAGGAGAGTGAGATACAAACATGAATACTGCAAAGTCATGAATGCTAAGTGCATGAGAGGTACAAATGCTATGTCCATGAGAACCACCCTCCCTAAGGTCACTTTTGACCCTATTGCCATATCTAGTGGTCCTCTTTCCTTCTAGTTCTCATCTTTCTTTTCTTCTCTCAGATTACAAATTATTGAACACAACTCTTTAGATCTTAGATTTAGAGCTGGCAGAAACTGGAGAGGTCATCTAGTCCAGTCTCTTCAAATTACAAATGAAGAAACTGAAGTCTTGGACAGATGAAGTCATTTGCCCAGGGTCACATAGGTCATACATGAGACAGCCTGGATTTAAACCCAGATTCTCTGACTTCAGATCAAGCACTTTTTCCAAACTTTTTTTTGTATTGTATTATTGACTTTCTCTTTGGCTTCTGTGGCAATGATCTCATTGCTCTTCTACCTTTTTGATTCTTCTCTGCTATTTTTGTTGGTTCTTCATTCTCCTGCATCTTAAATATGGGTGCTTCTCAAGTTTTTAGCCTAGGTTCTTCTCCCCTGCCTCTTTCCTCCCCTTTATCTTTCCTTTCCTCTGCTCCCTCCCTTCTCTTTTTTCTCTACTCTTTCTTCCATTTTTTCTTTTCTCTCTTCTTCTCCTCTCCTTTCTTTTTCTTTCCCTCTCTCCTCTTTTCTTTCCCCTCCCTTTCTTTCTTTCCTTTCCCCTCTCTTTTCTCTTTCCTCTCCCCTCTCTTTTCTCCTTTCTCTTTCCTTTCCTCCCTCTTGTTTCTATTTTCTTTTCTCCTCCTCCTCTCTTTCTTTCCTCTTCTCCCCTCTTTCTCTCCTTTCTTTTCTTTCCCCTATTTTCTATTTCCTTTCCTCTTTCTCTTTCGTCTCCCCTTTCTCTTTCTTCTGCTCCCTCTCTCTTCTTTCTCTTTCTTCTTTCTCCTTTCCCTTTTCTCTTTCTTTTAGTAACCTTAAACCATTCCCATGGCCTCAAATATTCCTTCCACATAAGCAACTTCCACATCTGCAAAGAGGCAGATTTTGGTTATAAGGAAAAACCAAGAATATCTAAAATAGAATGAACTTCCTAGGGAGGTAGCACATCTCCCTATACTGAAAGTCTTTAAACAAAGTTTGGGTGACTACTCACTGGGTATGTTGCAAAGGGAATGCCTCTTCAGGTAGGGGTTGGACTGGGAAACCACTGAGGACCTTTCCAACTTCTGAGATTTTGTGAAATTTCTATATTTATCCCTATTGTCTTCCCAGAGTTCCAATTCACTATTCTCAACTTCCTGCTGGGTATTTCCACCTGGATATTTTGTTGGCACCTTATGTCTAAAATGTTAAAAAAAATATGCTAATTAAATTCCATTCAGCAAACATTTATTAAGAACCTAAATCTTTCCACTCAGAGCTGTTCCTTTCCCTGTGTTCCTGTCTGCTACCACCATCCTTCGCAGTTTCGCAGACCTATCTGCTTTGAACTTCCCATTCTACATCCAATTATGTGACAAGTCCTATTGCATCTACCTCTGTAATTTTTCTCTGATCATCCTGTCCTCTTCAGCTATACTGCAATCACCATAGTTTGACTCTCATTTTTCAGGTTTGGTACTATAGATTTATAATTATAAAAGAATTTAGAAGTCATCTAGTCTGCTCTCACATCCTCCCTCCCCCACTCCACATGCATCTTAACCCTTATTTTACAGGCGAAACCAAAGCCCAGAGAGATTAAGTGATCTGTCCAAGATTGTACAGGTAGAAGAAGAAGAGTTAGGATTCACGTTCAGATCCTCTCATTCCAAATCTAGCACTCTTCCCACTTTTTCCTCAAAATTTCTTCATTTAGATTATTATAGTGCCCTCCTAAAAGCTTTCCTTGCCTCTAGTCTATCCTTTTTTCAAACCCTCTTCCACAATCTTGCCCAGATAATCATCCTAATGCACCTAGGAACATCCTCACGCTATTACCATGTCTATCCTTTGCTCAAGAATCTTCAATACTTCCCCAGTTCTCACCATATGAAGTATAGACATTTCTGATCTTCACGTTTCAGGTCCTCTACAGTCTAGCTCTAAGTTACACGTCCAGTCTTATTCCATGCTTTTCTTTATATAGTCTTCCTACCAGCTAAGCCAAATGACTTTGCACCTCTCATTTGCAGTCTGCCGTCTCCTTCTGGGTGCTATTGCCTAGGGTTGGAATGGCCTCCCTCCACCTCCATCTCTATCTGTGGATGTCCTTACCTTCCCCAATTCACTTGGAACCTTTTCTGATCACCTAAAATCCCCCTCCTTTCATATCCAGGTAAGAGTGAACTCTCCCATCTCAAGTAAAATGTAGATCCTTTCAACGACTTTTCCTATATATGAAGTAGCATGGCATAGTGGATAGAGAGCTAGCCTTAGGAAGCTCTGGGATCAAGTCCTATCTCTGATACATATGGGTTAATGCCTCACTTATGTGCAATTTATCTTATATTGTTTGATAAACAGTATCTTGTTTGGACATGGTTGCTTTCATGCAGTTTTCCTATTAGACTACAAGCTCCTCGAGGGCAGGGACTGTCTTTTGCCTTTCATCGTGTCCCCAGTGCTTAGCACAGGGTCTGGAACATCATTGTTACTGTAGTTGTTCAGTTCTTCAGTAGTATCTGACTTTTCATGACCTGGTGGATCAAATTGTCCATGGAGATTTCTTGGCAAAGATACTGGAGTGGTTTTCCATTTCCTTCTCCAGTGGGTTAAGGCAAACAGAAGTTAAATGATTTGTTCAAAGTCACACAGCTAGTAAGTCTCTGAGGTTGGATTTGAACTCATGTCTTCCTGACTCCAGGCCCAGAACTCTATCCACTAAGCCATTTAGCTGCCCCTAGCACGTGATAGATGCTTAATAAATACTAGTTGATTGACTAGTTGTGTGACCCTAGTTGAGTGACTTGACCTCTCAGTGTCCCCAGGCATTGGAGGAGTTTCCTTAGCCCAACTTCCCTATACCAGTAAAGTCATAAGTCAGTCCAACAACAGCAACAAAAAGTCTACACATAAATAACTATAATGTAAAAGTATGGGAGCGGGACAAACTTGGTTATCTGAGAGTTTGAAAGAGAGCTGAAATAGAAATGTGTTGCTGGAAATAAGGACAATTATTTTTTTAAAATCCATGATAATTAAATCCTTTTGACGTTAATTAGTTCTTCATTAGCTAGAAGTGGGGAAGCTATGAAGTAAAGAATTACAGAGTCAGAGACAAAAGAATCTTCCTTTGTCAGCATTTTGTCAGTCTGGGAACCAGATCCTGATGGGAGCATTGGGTTATTGGGGAAACAGACTGCTGTATGTAGGCATCAAGGGGTTTTTTGGGGGGGTGGCTAGGGGGAGTATTGTAGGGTTCTCTTCTGTTCTGACTTGGAAGAAGCAAAAAAAAGTCAGAACCCCAAAAAACCAATAAAAGTGTAGGAAGGGGATAACAAGAGGCCTAGCTGGAAACTAGTCACTTTGTGAGAGGAGCAGGTGCTGTTGGGAAAAATGAAGCATAGAGGAGTCTCAATTAGATTAAGGCTAGGGGATAAAAGTGACACCTACCTCTGATTAGGACTACAGCTCCAATGTCCTCAGCCTTTTCCTGCTCTTACAGATCTATCTTTGTAAGGGGACTGTTTTCTTTGTGCTGTATCTCATGGGCTGGCTGCAAGGACTCTGACAAGGCAAGAGATGTGCTCAATGCTACCTTGGGAAATCTCACCCTACATCCCACAGGGGTTAGAAGCTCTTCAGAAGTGTTAGACCAAGCAACCAGCCACAGTTCTAGTTTGTGTGGGGAGGGTGTGCAATGGCCAGGAGGAGGCAGAGGCAAAGGCAAAGAAGAGGCCCCTACCCTGCCAAAGCTCTCTCCCACACCTTCTAACAATTAAAAATTAATATAAAATTAAAGATGCAAAACATCTCTTGAGTGGCTTAAGACTATTAGGCACTTACTTGGCATCAATTACTTTAATAAAGCAATCATTTTCAAGTAACAGAGGCACTTGGAGGAGAAAGAGTTGACTTTGGAATCAAGAAACCCTGGGTTCACATCTTTTTTTTGAGGGAGGGAAGGCAAGGCCATTGGGGTTAAATGACTTGCCTAAGGTCACACAGCTAGTAAGTGTTAAGTTCCTGGGGCCTGATTTGAACTCAGGTCCTCCTGACTCCAGGACCAGGGCTCTATTCCCTGTGCCACCTAGCTGCCTCTACACCTTACTTTCAACACATCCTAACAGTGTGACAACAGGCAGCCCACTTAGCTTCTCAGTGGCCCCAGACATCTCTCTAAGTTTGGGGTTTGTAACCTGGGGCCTGTTCACTTGAACTTGTTAGGTTTTAAACATATATATTTATTTTGGTAACTGCATTTCAATATACTTGGTTTCCTTTTTATATTTTATTTTATACATTTAAAAACTTTTTTTTTTTGAAAAGGACTCCATAGGCTTCGTCAGATTGCCAAAAGAGTCCAATTTATTTGTGGCATCTAAAAAACATTTATTGGGCCACTTACATAGTGTCATGCTATGTCAGTGGGGATGATGATAATAGCAAACCTTAGAAAAAAAGTTTTTAGGTTTCAAAGCACTGTGTGTGTGTGTGTATATACACACACACTATATATACACACATATATGCACATGTGTGTATATGCATACATATGTTATACATACACACACGTGTATATATACTATATACATGCGTGTATGTACACATATGTGTATGTTAAAATACACATGTATATATCTGCACGTGTATACTATGTGTCCGTATATATTATATATACACATATATGTGTATATATGTGTGCATGTCTATATGTACACACATACATATGAAGTCTTACTCGATCCTCATAACACCCCAGTGAGGTGAGTACTATCATTATTCCAGTTTTTCTGATGAGAAAATTGAGAGGTTAATTGATTTGCCCAAGGTCGTACAACTATTATCGTGAACCACAACAGCTCAAAACCTTCCAGCCTCTGCGCCTGCCTGCCCTCCGCACCTTCGCTCTGTGAGAAGAAAGCCCGTTTCCTTGCTAAGGCTAACTTTTCCTATGGTGTGGGGTCTGATCATATTACTCCCCCAGCTCGAAAATTTTCGGTGCCTTCCTATTGCCTCTAAAAATACAGACTTCTCAGCCTGGCATTTAAAGCCCTTCTGTGATCCGGCTCCAACCCACCTTGTCATTCTTATTCCCCACTTCTCCCTTTCACATACTACATCACAGCCAAAATAAACTACTCTCTATTCCCTGAACCTTACAAGTCATTCCTTCCCTCCTTGTCTTCATCGTCTATCAATCAACAGGTATTTATTAAGCGCCTCTTACATACTAGGCACTGAAGATGCAAATAGAGTAAATAAAACAATCTCTAGAGATTGTATTATCTCCAGAGATGGGTATTTTGAGGCAAGGGAGTTGGGGATTTTGGAAGATGGAGCATAGCCAGGAAGGGTAGGATTGAGTAGGTGTTGTATTCAAAAACTTTATATTGTTAGAAGGCAACATGAGAGCACAGGTCACTAGGAGAGAGAGAATATAGAAAGGCAGGTGGGAGGAATATAGAATAAGACAAACTTTACCTACTCTGTTCTTTTGCTTGACGCCGTGGGGGTGGCAGCCTGGCACTGAAAGTCAGCACTTATTCCTACCACTCATTTCTTATTGTTTGATGATGGAGAGAGGGACAGTCGTAGAGAAAGAGACAGAGGAGAGGGGGGAAAAGGAGGTGGGAGAGAGAGAGAGAGAGAGAATGAATATGATCCATTGTAAACCATCAGCATTAAACAATAATTCAAGACCAAGGACTTTTGAAAATTAAAATTTTTTCTTTGGAAATTTCAGATCATACCCTATTGTAATAAAATAAATGTACTAAAATGAAAAGATTTCCAAGTCTATGCCAATATAATTTTTTTTAAAGCAACAAACATAGCAAATTTGGCATGATGAGCACCATGAGGCTTGTTGCATATAGTAGGATTTGAATCAACTCAATTTAACAAATGTCTATTGAATAATTAATGAGTAGATCACATGATATCCTCTCTAAGGTCCTTCTTAGCCCTAAGATTTATGATTCTATTTTCTGGGCCCTGGGGATCTGAGTAGGGATAGTACAAACGCTCTGCTCTCAAGGGGATTTTAGTCTGTTGGGGGAAGGGAAGTACGCAAATAACTAGGACATGGGTGTTTGGTAGGTGAAGAGGAGATGCCTGGGTAAAATATTATGAGAATTAGAGGAGAGCAAGATCTCCTTCATGTGGGAGGTCAGAAGGCTTCATGGAGGAGATGGAGTTGGTGGGGAGAGAAGTCCATTCAAGCCTTGGGGGATAGTATGAACAAGGGCAAAGATAGGGCATGATGTGAGCAAAGATAGCAGGTGACAAAACTGAAAGGGAGGGTGAAAGACTTGTTAAAATTGGCTAAAACTTAGACTAGGGAAAGGGGAATAGTATAAGAAAAGGTTAGACAGGTAGGTTGGAGCTGGTGTGTGTGGAAGGCTTTGAATGCCATGGTCAAAAGTTTTTCCTTTACATCTGTAGACAGTGGTGAGCCAATGAAGACTTTTATAGTAGAGGAGTGACATGATTATAGTAATACAGTGGGAAAATTACTTGAATAGTGATGTTGGATCTAAATAGGAGGCAAGATTTACTGAAGGTAAGGAGTCTACTTAGGAGGCTATTAAACTAGTCTAGGTAAGAAGGAATGAGAGCCTGACCAAGAGAGGTTGTAATGCAAGTGGTGGGCAGCTAGGAGGTACAGTGGACAGAGCGCCAGCCCTTGAGTTAGGAGGACATGAATTCAAATCCAGCCTCAGATACTTAGCTGTGTCACCCTGGGCAAGTCACTTTACCCTATTTGTCTCAGTTTCCTCATCAGTACAATGAGCTGGAAAAGGAAATGGCAAACCACTCCACAATATCTTTGCCAAGAAAATCCCAAATAGGTTCACAAAGAGTCAGATACAACTAAATTGACACAACAAAAGTGCAAGTTATAAGGACAAGATGCAAGCAAGACATGTTGATTATAAATATGAAAAAAATCTAAATGTTCTATCCCTAAAGAAAAAAATAGCATTTCAGCAATATAAGCTCTTATTTATTCTTATTTTAAGGAAGCAGTAGTAGAGGTGATCCAAAATTCACTTGTGATTGGTTGGGAAACTAAGTGTCTTGGTACTTGCATTTGAATATGGACATGGACAGTTAGCCAAGGGATGATTAAGAATTGTTCATTTTTACAAACAAGGCAGTGGAAGCATTTTTTTTTACATGGAATCATTTCCCTTCTTTGGTTGCTCCTTCTTTATGAGCTATTTTCTCAAGTTCGAATGTTTGTCCAGATGGAAAGTCAAGCCTGTAAGATAGGACCAAGAAACTAAAAATTCTTTTGTGTTACAACAGTCTAATGTATCTCATTTGTGCTATAGAAACAAGTTGCAAATGTGTACTCTTAATTGAAAATACCAAGAAGCAGCATTTAGCTTGAATTCATTAGTTAAAGCATCCACTTACTGAGGAGCCCAGCAGCATTTGGCAGCTCAGCTCAGAAGAAGTGACAGGATAGGAGGTTTTTTCTTTTTCCTTTTATAGGAGACAGGACAATTAGAACATTGTCTTTCCCTAAAAATTCATTACCAGCATTGGCTTTTGAAGAGCTTTTTGAGTAAGAGAACTGTCCTTTCAAAGTTTAAATGATGATTCCATTCTCAGGCCAAATTTCCATTAGAGTGCTAGGGGTGGGAGGTGGTAATGGAGCACTTGCTGTTTGATGTGATTCAGAGCCCAGCTCCAGGAGCTGCACAGTGTCTGGCCAGTCACCTACCCTGTGGAAACCAGACCATCCTTTTGAACACAGGTGTTCACCATGACAGGTTAATGAAAGCCTGGCTGCCAAGCAAAAGGAACTATCTGCTAAATCCTGGATAAGACAGCTTGCTAGGAGGACCAAAGCCCTTCACTGTACCTCTGCTGTGGAAATGCAATTTCAGTGAAAAAGTGTTTTCTTCTACTTGGGCAAAGTCGATGAGGTAACTGAAATCCTTCAGGTGTCAGATCTTCTTTTAAAGAGGAAAAAAAGGGAAGAAGGTAGCATTACAAGGATTTTAAATAATAAAGAACGTAAGAGACAGAGAATGTCATCTTAACCAGGAGTTCTGTGGTTATTCCCTACCAGAGACAACTGGCAAGAGTCTCTTAGAGGTAGTTGTCCAATATCTATTGTGTGCCTATGAGGGAGCCTAATTGTTGATCTGAATATAACCTAAAAGGCAAGAACATGGTTGACAAGTATTAGGTGAAAGGTTCTATATAAGGAGTAGAGAAATGGGGTGTATGTGATGGAAACAATTGCAAACAAGGAGGATATAAATACAAACAACCAAGGCATTCCTCAGATGAGAAAACTGAGACCTAGGGAGGCCAGGGTCACACAGGCAATAAGCGCCTGAGGTTGGATTTGAGCTCAGGTTCCTTGATTTGAAATTCAGTTCTCTTTTCACTACACTGCTAGGTCTCATTAGCAAGAACCATGCGCTGTAGCAATGACCAAACAGGAAGAAGCAACACCTTTGTCCATAAATTCACATTAAAACCAATGGCTTCAAACATGGGCAATAAGCAAGGTAAACTAGAGATCCCAATTCAAGGAAGCAAATTTGACCTTGTAGGTATCATTGAGACTGTTGGAAAGGAATCATGACTAGAATATGTGGAACATTCTATGCTTTATTCATATGGAATAGAACAAGCAAAATGTGGAGGGAGACACATCTTGAGAAAAATAATTATTAATAACTAATTATGAGGGAGATCCAGTCTTTTTCCTTGTCCTATTTCCTTGTTTGTAGACTAGTCTTTGAAGGACGTTACTGACCTCTGCCAAAAATTTATTCCACTCTAGATCATGTGTTCTACTCATGTTTGGGTGGGGATAAATTCTTTGATTTAATTGCTTGTGGCTGGGGGTGATTTGGAAGTAAATGGGATGATCAAAGTCACATCCCCAGCCCCTTATTAGAATAGATCTCTCATTATAATATTCATTCTTTCTCATTACTTATTAACCACTCAGCATCAGTTGCCACTCTCAGGAACACCCAGTCTTCCAAGGGCATATGAGTGTTGAGTGGGTTCTGTTAAGGACTGTTAGGGGGTCCCCGGAACTTGTCTTCTTGAGTTGCCTTATTTTCCAGAAACCCTGGACCCAGAGCATGCAGGAGGCCCTAAATGTGTCAAGGACAAAACTCCCCTTGAACTGACATAATTTGTTGTTGCACCCCAAGCTGTACTCCCTGTGTATCCTTGGGAGGCAAGTCAGGCTCCAGCCAGTCTGTGCCAGGCTGGGATAATGCTAGTGTAGCAGGGGACCTTTGCAGATAAACAGACCCTCCTATCTTCATAGTCTAGCAGTTCCCAAGGGAAAAGAATTAGGCTTTTGTCATCACCTTGCTCCTCTTTGTGTGGAGTGGTCTTGTCTTTTTCCCATCCTTGCTGCACAGTTCTCTCGTCCCATGTCATGCCCCTTCTTGATATCTCCTCCTCCTCTCTTTGTCCAGCTATTAGAAAAATGTAACCTTCTGTAAAGACTGGGAACCCTTTGGGTTCCACATACATGTTTATTTCTCTTGTAATAAACCTGGTTTTCACATAAGTTTGGTGACATCGAGATTACCCGTTGACAGCCCCATGAAGGATCTTTGGTATTTGAGAGTGTCACTGACCCCTTTTATTAATAATATGTTAGCATTATTATTAAAATGATTAATTACCCAGAAATTATGTCTCCCTAACTTATTAAATGTCACAATCCTAAATGAAGAGCAAATGCAGGAACTTAAATGGCGAAGCACAGTGGAGGAAAATATTGCAGCAAAATTGTTGAAACACATCAAAAAATGAGATACCATAGATGTTCCTTTAAGGCTTTGTCCTGGCCTCTATATACTACTTCATTTTGTGATTTCATTAGTCCCTATGGATTCAATTATTATCCCTATGCAGATGATTCTCAGATCTATTTGCCCAGGCCTAAACTCTCTTCTGGCCTCCAGATTGCATTTCCAATGGCCTACTGGACATCTAGAAGTAGATGTCTCAAAAGCATCTTCAATTCCCAACCCTTCCTTCTTCCCAACTTTCCTATTAATATAGTCTTTGGGTTCTAAAACTCAAGTCCCCACTCTCACCCCCTGTTTACAATGAATTGTTGAGTCTTGTAATTTCTACCTCTCGTTTGACATTTCCACCATCTTGGTGCAGGTATCAATCCCTTGAGCCACTATAATAGCCTGCTTGTTGGTCTCCCTGCTTTAAGTCTCCTCCCATTTCAATTTATTCTTACTCCATTGTCAAATTGATCTTCTGCAGTGCAGGTCTGACTCCTGCTTAACAAATAGAATTGAATGTAATACTTTTATTTGGCTTTTAAAGACCTTCATAACCTGGCTCTTGCCTATTTTTTCAGCCTTATCATACCATATCATAGTGCATGGATCATGGTAGGTGCTTAATAAAAATGTGTTGACTTGAAATGACAAGAATAACCTAGCTAGATGAGTTTAGGTTGTTAGACTAGATGAAATACATCCTAGGTAATATAAGAGCTGGTGAATAATTGCTGAGCAAACAGTGCTCTGTGAAGCACACATGGTTTTGTGAAGAACAGGTCTTGTTAAACTAATCACATTTCCTTTTTTTTGGTAGGGTTATTAAACTTATAGATCAGGAGAATGCTGTAATCATAATTGATCTAGATTTCAACAAAATACTTGACAAGGTCTCTTGTAACACCCCTTTAGACAAAATGAAGAGATATTGGTTAGACTTTAGTAAAGTGGGCTGGATTCAAGATTGGCTGAATGCCTGTGTCCAAAGAGTCTTGGTTTGATGTCAACTTAAAGGAAGATGAAGAGTGAAGTGCCCTGGGATCTGATCATGACCCTCCACTGTTCAATGGATGGATACCTTGGATAAAGGCATAGATGGCTTATTTCATTTGCAGATGACACATAGCTGGGCAGCTAGGTGGTACAATGGATGGAATACTGGGCCTGGAGTCAGGAAGATTCATCTTTATGAGTTCAAATTCGGCCTCAGACACTTAGTAGCTGTGTGGCTGGGCAAATCATTTAACAGTGTTTGCCTCAGTTTCCTTATCTATAAAATGAGCTGAAGAAGAAAATGGCAAACCATTCCACTGTCTTTGCCAAGAAAACCTGAAAACAGAGTCACAAAGAGTTGGATACAACTTAAATGACCGAGCAACAATATAGGTTGGGAGGATATCTAACACATTATATGATAGAAATGGGATTTAAACCAGGCTAGGATAATGGGCCATATCTATTAAGATGAAATTGAGATAGGATAACTATAAAATCTTAGACTAGAGTTCAAAAACTCAAATTTATAATTGTAAAATGGGGGGAGGTATGCCTAAACAGCAATTTTGAAAAAGTATCTCAGGATTTTGGTGGACTGCAAGTACCATATGAAAGAACAATGTGACATGGCAGCCAAAGAAGCTAAAGATATCTTATACTCCGTTGAAAGGATCTTATGCAGAACACAGGATAATGGTAATCCCATTATACTCAGCCCCAGTCAGAGTATCTCTGGAGTACTGTGCTTTGCACTGGGCACCATATTTTAGGAAGGTTATTAACAAGCTGCAGAACATCCAAAGGAAAGATGGTGACTTGGATGAAGACCATATCACAGGAGGATTTGTTGAAGGAAATGAGAATTTAGTCTGACAAAGAGAAGGTTTAGAGGACAATGATAGTTGTTTCCGAGTATTTGAAGGATTGTCTTGTAGAAAAGGGATTGGATTTATTTTGCTTCATCCTAGAGGGCAGAAAAAAGACATTGCAATGATATGGATTTCAGCTCTTTGTAAAGATGAACTTCCTGCCAATTAGATTTATGCAAAAGTAGAAAAGTCTATCTTGGGAGGTAATAGATTTCTTCTCCCTAGAGGTCTTCAATCCATGGCATGATGATTACTTTTTATGGGGATGCCCACTCCCAACTCTCTCCATCTCTTCCATAATCTTATCAGCTACCTTCACTCCCTAAAGAAACTTCCACTTTGAGCTCCCACTATCCTGATTGGTTACTGTCTCTTCTGGATTACTACTTGAAGACAAGCCATGGCCATATTTCACTATACTCCTGACTCCCTAGCATTCTATTCCACTTTGATCCCTCATAGGTATCATTTTCCTTCCTTCACTCTCCATCTCAGTTCTGATCAAGTAAGCTATGATCAAATCAACTTTACCGCTGTTCCTGGACATTTAGTATCTCTTTTATGTGTTGTCTCTTCCATTAGAATGCAAGCTCTTTGAGGGCAAGGGCTGTCTTTGCTTTTCATATTTCTATCTCCAGCCCTTAGCATAGTGCCTGGCACTAAAGTCCTCAATACGTGCTTTTTTTTTCTTGTTTATACATTCACATTGTTGAGGAGATTCCACCGAATATCCGCTGAGGTCTCTTTCAACTCTGAGATTCTGCATAGAAATATATATGTTCGCACAACTTTATAAAGAATAAAAGAAAATGTCCCAGCACCAAATTACTAAGGATCAGGATCTTAAATTTATACTCTAATGGGCAAGAAGAAAACAAAGAACAAAGCTAATGTGAATAAAGATGATACGCTTTCAGAAGAGTCGAATGATAGAAACAGGGAATAGGTAGGTAAAAGGAGAGGAACAACAGTGATGGTAATAATAACTATCATCTATACATTATATTAAAGTTTATAAAGCACTTTATAAATATTAACTCATTTTATTCTCACAACAAACCTCGGGGGGGCATGGGAGAGGTGCTATTATTATCCTCATTTTACAGATGAGAAAACTGAGCCGGATAAAAAGTTAAATAACTTGCTTAGGATCACATAGCTAGTAAATGTCTGAGGCTGGATTTGAAGTCAGATCTTTCTGACTCTAGGTCGAGAATTCTACCTACTGTGCTGGAGGCCTCAATACTTATATAGAAGAAACATAGTTACCTCTTTTTGCTCTTAGAGGCTGACCTAAAGTTAGTGTTGCAAAGTAGATAGTGGTGCTTATTTATGTATCTTGAAGTATGATGTGTCCTCACTAGGTACTCAAATACTTGAATAAATGAATGGTCATCATTTGCTTTTTTCCCCAAGTTATTGGTTCTGAGTGAGGGACTCTGATTTCAGAAATCCTTAATAACCTAATTATAAGATTGCACCTATGTGTAATGTTTAGACCTTTTCTTTTTCAATTTATATATGATATGAAGAGATCATGTTTTTTGAGGGCATATATGTCTCAAATGGACTTTTGTTTATCTGGGATATCTCACACAGGCCAAAGGAAAGTCATTTTAGGTCTTGACTTCAAAGTCTTCCTACTAAGAGGAAATGTTTAGAGACAGTCTATGTTTTACATGTGGATGCTTTTCCTCACTCATTTATAAGGTTTTATTGCAATGTTTTGTATCTCTGGTAGCCAAAGATCTCCTGTTTCTTCTAAGTTTTCCCCCCATTTATTCTAATTACTGCATAAATTCAACAAAAAGATTGCAAATGTGGTACTGGTTATTTTTTTCTTTGCAGTTAATTCTTCATTTTTTCCATTAAAAAGATTCCTGGCTTTTGATAATGCATCTGTTTATAGTTTGCTTTAATTTAATTATTTTTTATTTTTAGGTTTTTTTGTGTGCATACTTTTTTACATTTGTTTGGGGGTAAAAGACTTGGCTAATTCAACTTAAAATGTTTGGAAATGAATACTAAACCATAATTAATCCTCAAAGAACCAATTATTTCCTTTTCTTTTTTGTGTTTGGTTTTCTGGACACCTGCCACTTTCCTTATTGTGAATAAATTACATATTTTATCTGTACATCTATATATGCATAGTCATACATGCATAGGTATATGTATCCAAATATGGAATTGTTTATCCAGTTTATTATTCTCTTTCAATGGTGCCAAACATCCAGCAAATCTTTATAAAACCTGTACTGTATGTAGGGCACTTTGCTAGACACTAGGGGAGATAGAAGGTGTAGATAAAATGAGGTTCCTGCCTTCATGTTGAATACAGACTATGATAGAAACAAATCACAAATACAAAGGGACATCATATGCAACATTACTAAATAAGTATATCAGAAAGTTGTAAAATGAAGTACTTTCAAGATATGAGGGGTCAGGTTATTTCTGACCTGCTGGGGAGGAAGGAATTGGGGAAGGCTTCATGGAAGAGATGGCATTTGAGCTGACTTTTTAGAGAATAGTTAGGAATTCAGCAGGTAGAGAAAGATGGATATTCTAGGCAGACAAACAAAATGGAGAAAGTCACAGAGATAGAAATAATAATAATTATAAGAACTGCAATAATTATTATTATAGTTAATATTTATATAGAACCAGGCACTTAGCTAAGCATTTTACACTTATTTCATTTTATCCTTACAACAACCCTGAGAGGTATGTGCTATTATTAATCCCTTTCTATAGTGGAAGAAACTGAGGCAGACAGAGATTGGTTGACTTGCCCAGGGTCATAAAGCTAGTTAAGTGTCTGAGGCTGGATTTGAACTTGTATCTTCCTGATTCCAGGCTTGGCATAGTCTGTGCCACCTGGTAGAGCACTGTACACATCCAGAGGACAGAGGGTAACCAGTACAGTTTGGCTGGATCATAAGTATGTGGAAATGAGTAATATGAGATAAAATACAGTGGTTCTGTATTGCATAGGGTTTTGAATGTTGAACAAGGAATTTGAATTTAACTTAGAAGGCAATATGTAACCAAAATGAAGGTTTTTGTTTAAAGGAGGAATGTAACCAAATTTATGCATAACAAAGATAATTCTGGCTGTCGTGGGAGGGATGGAGTTGAGAAAGTAGAGGCAAGAAGATCTAGGAGGAAGCTATTTTTTTTTCAACAAAAACATCCCAAACCATAAGTAAAGGTAAAGACTTTAATAGATGCAGAAGAAAAAAAAATTAACCACTTATGACATTTATTTATGCAAAATAAAATAAAAAGCTCTACAAAATGCAGGCACAGAGGAACTATTTTAAATATAAAATGTACCTATCTAAAACCAAAAGCAAACATCATGTGAAAAGGGGATGTAATAGGAACTTTCCCAATAAATAGAGTGAATAATAATAGTAGTAGTAGCCAGCATTCATATAAGACCCACTATGTGGTTATCATGCCAGACACTCTACAATTGTTCTCACTTCATCCCCATGACAACCCCATCCTACAGTTGAAGAAACTGAGGCACGAAGAAGTCACATGACTCGCCCAGAGTCAAGATTGCTACCAGTAGGATTCAAACTCCAATCCATCAGACTCGAGTTCCAGTACTCTGTGCATTGTGCTACCTAGTTGGAGGAAGCTATTTTAAGGGACTTTGAGAATCACTGAATGCAAAAACTAGAAGGGAACTTCCAGATCACACAGGTGTCCTTCTGTGATGCTAATAAATAGGTATCTACCTTCTAAGTAAGTTCTAAAAACAAAATTCTAAATTTTCTCTAATGCAGTGCCTTGAGGCTGAGGAATTTTTAGGCTAATGTAACAGATGGTGCCACCAACTGAAACCTAGATCTGCGATAACATTGCAAGGACTTGGGCTAAAAGGGGAAGAGGAGAACAAAATTCTAGGAACGGAGATCACCAGCAAGAGAAAAATTCCTCTAGTCCTTAGAAAAGGAGTAGGTAGAATCAATGGACCATTAAAAATGGGGGAATAGGGAAAATGCCCCAGAATACTGACAGTGTGACAAAAGAGTAGTGAACCATCAGCTGAGGGTAACCCTCAACTCCAGGCATAAGCTGCTGGTCTGCCATAATATTCGGCATCATTCCACAAGACTGGTCACCATCTTCTTGCTAATAGTTTTTAACTTAGTGTTTTGTTTTTCCCTTAGAGAAGTGCCTCTGTCATGAAAGTCAATGGGTAAAATAGATTTTACTTATAGCTAACCTAGTTGGAATTACACATGAGAGTGGGATCAACCATCTAGTGCTAGAAAGGTCTTTAGAAGCCTGGACCTATCTTTTTTTACAGATTAAGCAACTCAGAACTAGGTAGGTTAAATGATTTTCCCTGAGTTCAGATGGGTACTGTCGGAGAAGAAGACTTAAAGCTTAGAACCCAGGTCCTCTGATTCCAGGGCCAGGGAGTGACGCAAAGGTTGATGCGCTTTGCAAGACCCCATTTTGCCATAAATACATTATGTTTTCCATCAACCAGTAATAGACAATCAAAGCTCTTTGAAAGACTTGGCATTTATAGGTAAACTTAATGAGAAAATAATTTCCCAGAGAGCAAGTTTAGAACCAAAGTATGGTCTGTCTTTGTGGTTTGGGGATAGATAAATACTTGGAGTGGAAAGAGGGAGGAAATGAAGGAGACTAGATTGTGTTGTTTACTTTCCTCAACTTATGATGTTCCTAAGACTGGTACCATACTTAGCCTTCTACAATCCTAGGAGAATCCTAGGAGAAGTTCAAAGTTGGAGAACCAGTTCCAAAGCTATGTATGCTGTCAAAGTGTAAGAACGTTCCTGAACCTTAGAATCAGAGTAGAGAAAATGATGTATTGAGAGTTGGATCCTGAGAAGGTGCATAGAGGACGCATCGCTTTTGGCTCCAGTAAATGGAATCCATAGCAACATTTGTTTCCAGATTCAAAGGACAATATCTTTTATATAGCTGCCTCATGATTATATGCTTTGGATTATCCTTGTGAATTTTCAGCAGAGACATTCTAATCCTTGGCCAGCTTTCCCTGCTGACAAGCATACCCTTGAACTATCATCTACCCTCTCTGCTAGCCTGAATAAAACATGGTTAAGAAAGCAAATATTCTGCAAGAAACCCCCCTAATGCTTTCCAAAGCCAAATATAAATAACATATGGGCTGTAAATGTCACTGCTTTCCTCTACTAATGTCCGCCTGTTACTGAGAGTTGTTGGTATATGAATCTAGCCTGAGCTGAGACTGTGTATTCTGTGAGCAGGCAGCCCAGAAGGTTTCATTACCACCTTCACAATCCCCCCCAAAATATAGAAGATGGATGTTTAATACATGCCATGCCCTGCACCCAGAGAAGAGATACGTCACTCTGCCCTGGGTAGTAGCTCATTGAGATATATGAGGAGCAACATGTAATAACACACAGCCATCTTAGGGTAGGGTTATTATAATATATATCTATAGTGCCTTTGTGTTTTACAAAGTGCTTATCTCACTATAGCCTTAGGAGAAAAGGAGTGCAAATATTAGAGAAAGGGACCAATACTGGACAGATACTGGTGATTTCATTCAAATAGGGAGTTTTGTGATGAGGAAATTCCTTCTACCAGTGCAGATCAGCCCATTCTCTGCAACCTCACTATACTAGAGAACTACTTAGAGGTTAAATGACTTGCCTAGAGTCACATGGGCAGAATGCAATAGATGTGAGTCTTGAACCCAGACCTCCTTGACACTGAGGCCATTCTGTATCTACCATACCACACTGCAAATATTAGCATCCTATTTTGTAGATGAGGAAATAGGGCTTTGAGAGGTTAAGTGGTTTGTTCCACAATCATAGAGCTACGAGATGTTAGAGCCAGGGCCTGGGATCCAGATCTTCTGGTTATAAGTTGAGGAGTCTCACATGGCCTGTCTTGGGGAGAGAGAGAGGGAGGGGGAGAGAAGAAAGGAGAGAGAGAGACAGAGACAGAGACACTGGAGATGGGATTCGAAGACCCCAGTTCAAATCCTTTCCCTACTCCTTACTGCAGGGTGTTCCTAAAGTCTGGACACATAGAAAATGTAGAGTTATTGCATTGAGTTCACGTGAATCTTGCAAAGCACATCAACCTTTGCGTCACAATGATGGAAATCTTATTTAAGATGTTATTTGTTAATATTGCAATTAAATAAAATGTTGTTGAAAATTTCATTCATTTCTGTTAATATTGCAATTAAATAAAATGTTGTTGAAAATTTCATTCATTTCATTTCTTGAAAATATTCATTTTTGCCTATGTGTCCAGACTTTAGGGACACCCTGTACATCCAGTAACCTGAGATTAACCTAAGTGTATCAGTTAACCTCTCTGAGCCTCTGTTTTCTCCTTGTCTGCTTTATAGGTTTGTCAGAATCACATGATATAGCAAAATCATTTATTAACCCTTAGAGATGACGCCCATAAAAACCACTTTTTGAACCTTAAAGAATTACGTAAATATAAATTATCATTATGATAATGAGTCCCAGGTAATATTGTTACCCTGAAGTCAGTGAATGTTATTGAATACTTCTTTAGATTTTTTTTCTCTCTCTGATTATTTAGCCAAGATTGGTTAAAAAAAAAAGAGATAGCACACTTTATGAAATTGGTGTGTCTTTCTTTGAGGTCGTGTGGGAACTATGTGTGCCCTTGATAGAGTGCTACCATTGTTAGAAGAATGCATTTGAACCATTATTTGAGGGATGCCCAGATTGTTGGTGGAAGAGGGGTAGTCATAGCTTAACAGAAAATAACAAACAACTCTATGAAAATAGAAATTTCACTGCTGTTTAGAGAATGGTTAAATGATGATAATTTTGTTCCCCAAAGGCATAGCTGAGATTGATTTGGGAAATAGAACACTTGTGCTTTAAACAATACTGTAATGATCCAGGTAAGAGGTATCGTAGGGGCAGCTAGGTGGTACAGTGGATAGAGCACCAGTCCTAGAGTCAGGAATATCTGAGTTCAAATCCAGTCTGACACACTTGACACTTACTAGCTGTGTGACCCTGGGCAAGTCACTTAAACCTGATTACTTCTTTAAAAAAGGGCAGTGTGGGTTATTATAAAGAGTATAGATGGAGATGGAGAACCTGGATTTGAATCCTGCCTAATATGTGATGTTAGATAAATCATTTATTCTCCTGGAGTCTCCATTTCCTCATCTCTGAAATGAAGGATGACATGACTCTGATGTTCTTTACAGCTCTAGAGCTGTGATCGTATGATCCTAAAAGATAAAAATACTTAGTGAATGTTTCTACATTCATTTACATAATTATAATGTGTTTCTCAGATCGTGTTTTTTATTGGATACAGCTGAAAAATGACTGAACAACAAGGGCAAGATAGGTAATGTTATTCACTCGTGTCCAGCTCTTCATGACCCCATTTGGGGTTTCCTTGGCAAAGATACTAGAGCGGTTTGCCATTTACTTCTCCAGCTCATTTTATAGATGAGGACACTGAGGCAAACAGGGTTAAATGATTTGCCCAGGATCACACAGCTAATAAGTGTCTGGGGCTGGATTAGGACTTAGGTCTTCCTAACTCTAGGATCTTACTCTCTCCACTATACTACCTAACTGTCCTGCATTAGATCACGGGATGTTGCTCATTTGAAGAATTATTCTGGAGAGTGTGGCAGATAGAGTTGACCTCAGAGTCGGGAAGATCCAAGTTCAAGTCCTGCTCGTGACACAGATTGGCTATGTGACCCTGGGCAAATCCCTTAACTTCTCAGTGCATCAGGCAACTCTGTTAAGAGCATGAATTACATAGAAGAAGCCCATCTACGATGATAGAGGAAAAAACCTCCACTGGTAAAATCACAGGTGTGGGGGGAAAAAAAGAAAAGAATAAATCTGGTTGTTAAATTTATCTTAGTAAAAAGGAACTCATCTTATATTGAACACTGACAAACTTTTCAACTAGTTAGCTTCCTGCCACAATGATAATGTGTGTAGGGGCAAGAAGATAGGGAGTGTATTGTGTGTGTGGCCTTGAAATTGTTTTAAATTGGTTCTGACTTGTCCTAATACATCGTTCTTATGGAGTAATTACATAATTATACAACTGATGAAGGAAGCCATCAACCACTTTACTACTACTATTACTGTACTATAAATCATGATTTTTCTCGTTTTATTTTTGCAGTTTGGCTCTATGAAAAAACTAGGCAGAAAATAGAGTATTGGGGAAGGCTGAAGGTCAGCAATTTAATACTTTGTTAACTACATCTGTTTTTTGGTTTGAATTCCCTCTTTGAAATGACTAGTCAGAACCCATTTTCAACTTTAATGCAATGAATGGAATGAATTATTAAACTACTACCACACACAGCATTCTTTGCGAGACTCTTTGGTGTCTATAAAGGTAGGGATGTAGTCTTTGTTCTCAAAGACTTTATAATCTGGTGTGGAGGATGAAGCAGGCGGATAAATAGCAGTAATACAATCAAGATGAAAAGTACACGAGAGCTGGAAACAGTGTGTTCTAGAGGTCCGGAGGAGAGAACTTGTGCAGCATGGGAGGTAGTGGGTGGTATCAGGGAAGACTTCATGAACAAGAGGATGATTAACTTGAACTTTGAAAGCTGGCTGGTATTCAAAGGATTAAGAGGAAGGGAGATCAGTTTATTTGGAGGAGGGAATGTACCTGGGACTATGAGCTCTTTTAGAAAGTATGCTTTTTGAGAGCAGGTACTGTTTTTACCGTGTGTGTGTGTGTGTGTGTGTGTGTGTGTGTCTGTGTCTGTGTCTGTGTCTGTGTGCTTGGTGCTCAGCACAACACCAGGAACATACTAATAATAGCAAAGATTTATATAACACCTTATGGTCCGCAAACCTCTTTACAAATATCTCATTTGAGATATGAATAACTTTGAGTAAGTACTTAAATGCTTTTTGGTTGAGAAAAACAGAATGGGAAAGACGGGCAGTGTGAACAGTTAGTCTACAGTACAGTTTGGCTAGCTAAACAATAAGGCATTTGTGTAGGGAAAGTAGTGGGAGACAGGGCTGGAAAAGTTGGGTTTAGAATGAAGGACATAGGGTGCCAAGCTAAGGAATTAGACAATTTGTTAGGAAAATAATAGGGAGCCATTGAATATTTTTGAGTAAGACAGTTGCAAGAAGAGGACCCTGCTTTAGAAATATTTCTTTTGAAGCATTTAACCAGAAATACTAGAAGCAGGGGACATCAACTAAAAAGCTATCACAATAGAATAGGAAACAAGTAATAAAATCAAAACTAGTTTTAGAAAGGATTAGTTGCTTGCAAAGACAGAGGCAGATATGACAGAGATTGTGTAGTACTTTGAGACATTCCCCAATGAATAAGTGATGAAAAGATATGAACAGTTCTAAAAGAAGAATTGCAGGCTATTAATAGCCTAATAAAAAATTGCTTTTTAGATAATTTAGGCTTACTTTACATGTACAAAATAGGTAAGGATGACAAAAAAATAGAAATAGTCAATGTTAGAGGGATTGAGTGAAGTACTTGTACATCAGTACTTGTACATTGATGATAGAATTGTGAATTGGTCCAACCATTTGAGAGAGCAACTTGGAATTGTTTAAAAAGTGACTAAAATATCCACATCCTTTGACCCAAAGATCCCACATGATTCCACCATGTTAGATATATACCACGAGTAGATAAAAGGTAGAAAGGTCCCATAGACCACCACTTTTTTTTGGTAGCAGAGAACCAGAAACAAAGAAGATGCCCATCAGTTGGGAAACGACTCAGCAAAATTTGATATAGGAATACAATAGAATATAACACCATGAGAAATGATGGCTATGAAAGTAAAGACATATGAACTGTTGCGGGGGTGAAATAAACAAAACCAGGAAACCAATATCCACAGTGAATATAAACTTGCAGATAGAAACAACAATAAAATAAAACTTTATACCATGCAATTATAATGACCACGATTGACCTAGGAAGCTGAGAAAATGTACCTGCTTTCCTTTATTGAAGATATGGGGGACTATGAGTGTGAAAAATTGCATTTACCAAATGTAGTCAATGTATTTTGTTGGTTTTGCTGTAATGTTCCTTCCTCCCCTCCCCCTCCTCCCTTCTCCTCCCTTCTCCTCCCTTCTCCTCCCTTCTCCTCCCCTCTCCTCCCCTCTCCTCCCCTCTCTTCTCTCCTTTCCTTTCAGCTTTGTTACAAAGGAAGGTTTGTTGGATAGTGGAGAAGAGAGAAGAGATTTGGAAATTAATTAATATTACATAGGTATCCACAACTTTTTAAAACAACAAAAGATATGGCCGAAACTGATACTTAATTTTTTTGTCAGGGTGTCTGGGATAGAGAAGAGATCAAAGTGACTCTGACTCACATTGAGCTTTTGAGCCTGTATGGCTTAGGGAATGCTTGTGCCATTAGCAGAAGTAAGGAAGTCAGAAATAGGAGTTGGTTTTGTACAAAAGATCATGAGTTTGGTTATGATGGAGAGAGTTGGACTACTCAATGCTTAAGGACTCTTCTAGGGTTCAGAGGTAGAAAACAAGGCTTAGGTTTAGTGGTTTGACTAATGTCACACATTTAGTAATAATGAGGTGGAATTTGAACCCAGACTGCTGAGTCAGTGCTTTTTCTATTATACTGGGCAGCCTCACTCTGTCTAAAAGGCACAAACTGGAAATGCTATCTGGCTGGAGCTCAGGAGAATTTGGTGCTGGAAATAATAAATTTGGGAATTATTAGCATAAATATGATGGTGAAAATTGGAGGAGTGAATGAGGTCACTGAAAGAAAAGGGCTAAAAATCAACCTTGGGGGATGCCAACAGTTAGGGAGAAGAAGCAGAGATTGATTAGGTTGGGTCTTATATGTGATTTTTTAGGAAATCCTGCTCTGCAAAATATCCCATGGGTCACAAAAATATATTTTAACGTATGTATTGTCAGGTTTTTGTGATATCTCTATACCCTCTCTCTTCCTCTTAACACTTTGCTTATCTCTATTCTGCCTCGGTCATCTTTCTCCCATTATCTCTTACCCCAGACTCATTTTTCTCACTTTTTCAACTCAGATTCAATAAACTCAGTTATGACCAAAATAAAAAACAAAAAACCAATAACAACCCAACTTCAGATCAGAAAAACTTGTGAACTTTTTATGGATAAGCATCTTTTTATCATAAGATTTTTGGCAAGGAGATGATGTCAACTTTGTCTTAGTTTCAGGAGCCCTTTTGCCTTAGACTAGGCAGTGTGGTAGAGCTGAAAGAATGCTATTCAGAGTCAAATGACTGATTAGAACTCCAGCTCTACTATTTAATATCTGGGTGACCTTAAGCAAGTCACTCAACCTCTCTGTGCCTCAATTTTTTTCATCTGTAAAATGCGAGATTTGGACTGGATGACTTCTAAGAAGTCTTTTAACTATAGATATGTGATCTAATAATCTTATATATTAAGGACCTTTGAATCAAAGTATACTTATTTGACATTCCGATTAAATTTCCACTATCTTTTGTATATGAAATATGTCAATGATGACTACAGTAAAGGAAAATAGTATTGAAAGATTTTTGAAAGCTGGTGAACAAAATTATCAACTTTCAGAGGAGTGTGCCTCCTGACTCTTGAAAGAGAGGTGGTAGACTATACCACTTAGAATGAGGCATACGCTGCCAGACATGGCCAATGTGTTTATTTGCTTTGAATAAATGTATTTCTTTAGTTAAAAAAGAAGAAGAAGAAGAAAGTTTGGGGGGGGGGAACCAGAGGAAAGTCAGGAAGTGAGAGTATATATATATTCATATTTATAGATACACACTCATACACACATAATACACATGGCATATTTATCTATTTGTATAGATATTGATAGATATACTGTGTATATATGTGTGTTTGAGTATATGTATACATATACACACATATTCATAAATACATGTGGTATATTTGTCTATTGATAAAGGTAGATATACTGTGTATATAGAAAGATATGTGTGTTTGAGTATGTGTATGTATATATATATATATACACACACATATTCATATACATATAGTATGTATATGTAGTAGGAAGGCCGAATTTATAATCTCAAATATAATCATGCATATGTTTGAATGGTTCGAAATTGCAAGGTATGAGAGATTCTCTAAGTAGAACACAATAAAACATTTATTTGGG
>CM053627.1:134477150-134500795 GCA_028646595.1 Phalanger gymnotis
CAGGAGGCCACAGAAAAACAAGATAGTATTTAGCCAAATCATATTTACTGGCCTCAAGTCCTTGCTCGCACTCCTGGGTCTACACACGGGTCAGCTCTACTTTTGGGTCAGCTCTGCTTCCGCAGCTCCTGCTTCAGCTTCGGCTTTCTCTTCAGCTTCGGCTGTAGCCGTCTCTGCCACCATCGCTGCCGCTTCTGCCACGCTCTCCGAGCTGTATTCCAGCTAGCTGACTGCTTCCTCTCTCCTTCAGCTCTTAACTCCTGTCACCAACAACCTCTCCAACTGCCTCCCCACTGCTCCTCCAACTGCCTCTAACTGCCTCTTAGCTCTGCTCCAACTGTTTCACAAGCTCCTCCCACCACAAGCTTCTTTTGGCTCCAGTCCTAGCCACTCCCCCCAGGATCCTGGGAGGCTCACATCCACATAGGTTCCACATCCAACAGGGCTCTGGGCCTGGGGCTTAACACTTAGCAAGGCTCAAGGAAGTACACTGAATTACTCAAAGAAAACAAAGACCATTTTGCTTGTCAACACAACATATATTTAAAAGGCTATCAATATAACATTAAGAAAAGGGAGTTCAAGCAAATCAGAATCAATTCTCAAGTCATCATTACTCTGATTACACCTAATTTGCAAAACAGAAATATGGCATTAGAAAGTACCAAAAACAGAAGAATTTACCACATTTTTTTCACATCACTTATCATTTTATCTTCACAGAAGTATTTCTCTGCCCATTTGGGGGCTGGGGAATATAGGTAAATTAACTCCTTTGTTGGTTTACTAGCCCTGCTAAATCCAGTTCTCAGTGCTTTCCTCCCCCCTTCCCCAATCCCCTGCTAGTATATGTTGGTGGTGCAGTGGATAGAGTGTCTAACCTAGAGTCAGGAAGACCTGAGTTCAAATCCAGCCTCAGCAACTTACTAGCTATGTGACCCTGGGCGAGTCACTTAATCTCTGTATGCCTCAGTTTCCTCATTTGCAGAATGAAGATAATTATAGCACCTACTTCTCAGGGCTGTTGTAAGGATCAAACAAGATAATGTTTGTAAAGTACCTAGCACACTACCTGGCCCACAGTAGGCATTATATAAATGTTAGCTACTATTATTACTACTGCTAAAGATGATGATGATTGTTCAGGCAATGAGGCTAAAACTAAGCCTGAAGTGGGGGAGGAATGCCTGTCCTCGGGGTCATCTTTGACTTTTCCTTCTCCATCACCCCACTCCCATATCCAGTCAGGTACCAAATATTGTCAGTTCTATCCACCCAGCCCCTCTTGTCTTCATTCCATTCTTTCAATTCATATGACTACTACCTTGGTTCAGGCATTATCCCTTGGACTGTTTATTAGCCTCCTAAGAAGCTTCCCCTTCCAATCTCTCCTCTCTCCAAACTATTCTATACACAGCTGCCAAAATAATCTAAGGTCTGAGTCAGCTCCTATCATTTGCCTGCTTAAAAAACAAAAACCACCTTCAGTGTCTTCTTATTTCTTTCAGTATAAAATATAGCTGTCTGAGCCCGGCATTTAAAGGCCTTCCACAATCTAGCTCTTACCTAAATTTCAAGCTCTATTTCAAGTTACTGCCCTTTACCCTTTCTTCCTTCCAACAAAAATGGACTCAGCTGTTCCCTGAACTTGAAATGCCATCTCCCACCTCATTGCATTTCCAGAACTTAATCCCCTTTCTTGAAATGCTCTCCCTTCTCATCTCTGCCTCTCAGAATCCTTATTCTTCAAGGCTCAGGTGCTACCTCCTCTATGAAGCCTTCTCCGATCCCTTTTAGTTATTGGTTCTCACTCTCTCAGGTCAACCTTGGATTTAATTATCTATGTATTCGTTATATTCCCCTATCCAAAAGAGTGAAGCTTCTTGAGGGCACAATGATTTAGTTTTTCTTTGTATCTGTAACACCCAAGAGGCAATGTCATGTAGTGAAAGGTATAAAAAGCAAGGACTGAACAAGATTAAAATGTAATTGGGAAATATTAAACTAAAATATAATAGATAATATTAATGTCAATTGTAGTCATATTGTTTCAGTACTGTCCAACTCTTCAGGATCCCATTTCGGAGGTTTTTTAATGAAGATTCTGGAGTGATTGGCCATTTCCTTCTCCAGCTCATTTTACAGATGAGAAACTGAGGCAAACAGGGTTGAGCGACTAGCCATACAGCTAATAAGCATCTGAGGTCAGATTTGAGCTCAGGAAGAGGAGTGTTCCTGTTCCAAACCCAGAGTAAAACCTGTTGTGCCATCTAGATGGTGTAATATAAATTAATTATTAGTAATTATTATTTAAAGTAGTACCATTGGCTATTATTCAATATTATTTATTATTAGTAATATTCATTAGATGTGGAAATATGCTTGATATGATCATAGATACATAGCCTATATTAGATTGCATGCTGTTTTGGGTGGGGGAGGAAGGGGGAAAATTTTAGAACTCAAAATCTTATAAAAGTAAATGTTGAAAACTAAAAATAAATAAAAGATAATATTTGTTAGAAAATATAGATAACATATGTGGTTTTCTAAGTCAATATGTGCCCCACAGCAGTCTTTATATATGACACAGTGACCTCTGCTTCGATTTGAGTTTGACAACACTGGCATAGAGCACCAAGCTCAGATCCAGAAAGAGCCAGGTTCAAATCTTGCCTCTCACCCACACTGGTTGTCTGATCCTGGGCAAGTTACTATACTTTAGGCAGCCCTTCCAGACTGTAAGTGGCAGAGAAGCTGTCAAACCTGTGGTGGCAGAGGGAGTTTCCTTATCTGGGAGTTCTCTCTTAGTAATGGAAATCAGAGGTCCAGTCTATACTCAGCACTGTGTACACAGTGGATGATTAATAAATCTATTGAAATGAACTGAAGAAGCCTGGTATAGAGGAAGATTGAACAAGGTATCTTAGGCAGCTTAAGAATAAGTGACCTTACAGAACATAACCTTTGTTGAAGCAGCCATTATTATGGAGCTGTCCTTGGTTTTGTCCCATACTCCACTTGACCATGTGCCAACTTCAGATTGACTATTCCTTTTTCCATCCCCTTGCTTCTTACTATCTTTGGGACCTTAGGACTGCCTGACCTTGCTCTGCAACATCTCTTGCTGTTGCTTTATTATTCAATTTCAATTTAATTTTTCAATTAATAAATGTATATTTTCTCTTCTACTTCCATCAAGACAAAAAATAAAAAACCTACGACAAATATTCATAGTCAAGAAAACAAATTCCCTCATTTTCCATGTCCAAAAATGAATGTCCCATTCTGTATCTTTAGTCCATCAATGCTGTCAGTGGCTGAGTAGTGTACTTCATCATTGATCCTTTGGAATTGTGATTGGTCATTCTATTGATCAGAATTCTTAAGTCTTTCTAAGTTGTTTTTCTTTACAATGTTGCTGTTACTATATTCTGCTCGCTTTACTCTGCATCAGTTCATATCAATCTTCCCGTGTCTATCAGAAATCATTCCTTTTGTGGCACAACAGAATTCTATTACGTTCTTCTACCATAATTTGTACAATCATTCTCCTACTGATGAGCACCCCATTAATTTCCAATTCTTTTTTAATACAAAAAAGAACTACTGTAAATGTCTTTGTGCATACCTGAGGTTTTCCTTTTGCTATGATCTCATTGGGGCTATAGGCCTCATAGTAGTATTACTGTCTCAGAGAGTACGTCTACTTTAGTAACTGTTTGGACATAGTTACAAACTGTTTCCAAGATTGCCTGGACCAACTAATTCATGTGATCCTACTTTTTACCACAATAGCTATCATTGCCACTATCTCATCTGCTTTAACAACCAAGACTGAAAAAACAATGGGGCATTTGAGGGTATTGCCTCATTTGGAGATGCCCAGACCCCTTCTAGAAGTTGTCTTCTTTCCAATTACTTTTAAGTACCCTATAAGTAACTCTACGGTTCCATTATTTCAAAGATAAGTTACTTTGTGTTATTTGATGTGCACCCAATTGAAGTTTCTGGGTCTCTTGCCATTCTTTGCAGCGTAGTAAATTCAAACAGCTAAGTGGTATGGGGCAGCTGGGTAGCACAGTGGAGAGAATGCTTGGCCTAGAGTCAGGAAGACTCATCTTCCTGAATTCAAATCCAGCCTCAAACAATTACTAGCTGTTGAATAGTAGGCAAGTCACTCCTGTTTGCCTCAGTTTCCTCATCTGTAAAATGAGCTGGAGAAGGAAATGGCAAACCATTCCATTATCTTTATCAATAAAACCCCAAATAGGGTCATGAAGAGTCAAACATGACTAAAACAACTAAAAAGAAAACATTTGAGTAATCATCTGGGGGCAGCTAGGTGGCACAGTGATCACAGGCCGTGGAGTCAGGAGGACCTTTGTTCAAATGCGACCTCAGACACTTGACACGCTCACTAGCTGTGTGACCTTGGGCAAGTCACTTAACCCCGATTGCCCTACCTTCCCCCCTCCAAAAAAAAAAAGGAAAAAAAAGAATTGTCAAATAATCATCTGGTCCCTTGGCTGTCTCATGGACAGCCAAAAGGCAGAATCTTTTTTAGTCATAGTTTTCCTCTCCTTTTTTCAAGTTTATTTGCAGATGTTAATTCCCTGCAGGTCAGTTCTGTAGGCTGCCTGCTGCATCAAGAAGTTATTTTCCTTAATTTGTTCAGTATTGCCCTAACCTTAGCTTAGAGAGACTTTTCATATTTCTCAAGTTATCCAGGAATGACCTAATTTTTATCTCCTTAATGGAAGCTGATATGTCGAAATGCTAAATTGCTACTATTGACAATAATCATTGACCCTACACTTAGGAGATGTGAAGTCGGAGGCCCTCAAAGAGCTTTCTTTACCTCCTGTTCAGTTAAGTTAGATAATCTATTTTATTTTTGCATTAGAATAGAGCTCCTTCTTCATTATGTGCTTGGGTGTTAGTTCCATGTTTACCAACATACCCTGCTTTTTAAATTGTTTTTCAGTAGGTCCGACGCTTTGTACTCCATTTGGTGTTTTCTTGGCAAAGATTCTGGAGTGGTTTGCTATTTCCTTCTCCAGCTCATTTTACAGATGAAGAAACTGAGGCAAACAGGATTAAGTGACTTGCTCAGGGTCACACAGCTAGTAAGTGTCTGAGTCCAGGTTTTTAACTCAGGAAGATGAGTCTTCCTGACTTCAGGCTAGGCACTCTATCCATTGCACCACCTACCTGCTCTGTACGCTCATTACAAAAATTTAAAAAAAAAAAAAAGATAATTTCTCTTCCCCCCAAAAAGAAATTGCAAAAAAATTTACCCCTCCTCCTTCAAACCACAGCAACAACAAATGTTGGCCTTAGCCAGCTGAACTTGGGCAGACAAATAAACTATATTTAAATAAACTGTAAATAAACAATGTACAACATGTGGGGAGGAGTCAACAATTCTCTGCTTAGGTGGTTGACACTAACATCAGCAGCTTAGCTAAGGTTAACTTTTGGCCAGTGCTCTAGATAGAGAATAATAGAATGCTAGAAATGGAATGGATGTTAGATGGCCCAGCCCAAACCTCCTCATTTTATAGATGAGAAAATTGTTCCTGATGTTGCTTTGAATCTTGGTAATTTTGATCAATGCAGAGGTTAGTTCATGAACCTTGGTGTTAGCTTGTTCTGAATTTTTTATTTGGAACCTTTACAGTAATAAATGAAGTTGTCAACGTGACTAAAAATAAATGTTTTAAAATTCAAGATTTTAAAAAATCAGCCACAAATGTCATTTTTTTCTTCTTTGATTTTAAAAGCTATATATAGTTTTAATTTATATTCAAATTGAACATATCACCAGGAAATAGTGATTATAATCTTGAACTATATAGCATTTGAGACAACATATCCATGTAACCTCTCTCTCTCTCTCTTTTTTTTTTAAGAAATTTTGAATAGGTAGGAGAAGTATGACTAATTAGCACATTATAGATGAGAAATCTGAGGCTTATCGCAGTTGTTACTTGCCTAAGGCCACACAGCTGGGAAGTAACAGCTAGGGTTTGAACTGAAACTCCTAACTCAGTAGTATGCCACTGAAGTAATTTCTTTCGTACTGACACATAAAAGAAATGGTTATAAAATGAAAATACTGTAGTCGTACTTCCATTAAACCAATGAACATTTGAGGAGTAAAGGTGAAACCATTTAATTAACAAGTCTGTGGCACTTGTCTTAAAGAAAGGCACATTATTAATGTGGTAGATGTTATTTATATAGCTAGCTTCTTTACAGATTATTTAAATGATAATCCAGATTGTAACAACAGTTTCTACCATAAATTTAGTCATAATGGAACAGGCATTTGGGAATTGAAAAAAAAGAAAGGTTATCTTTCTTTTCTAGTTTAAATAAATAGCATTAAGAGACAGCTAGATGGTGCAGTGGATAAAACCCTGGGTCTGGAGTCAGGAAGACTAGAGTTCAAATCCAACCTCAGACATTTATAAGCTGTGTGACCCTGGGCAAGTCATTTAACTCTGTTTACCTCAGTTTTCTCATCTGTAAAATGAGCTTAAGGAAATAGCTAACCATTCCAGTACCTTTGCGAAGAAAAAACCCAAATAGGGTCACAAAGAGTTGGCTGCAATTGAAACAACTGAAGAACAACAACAAAATAGGATTAGTAATAGTACCTACCTCCCAGGTTTGATGTGAGGATCCAATGAGATAATATTTGTAAAGCATTTAGTATAGTGTCTGGCACTTAGTAGGTGCTTAATATATACTTATGCCTTCCCCCTTTCTTAATAATAATTATAGCTAGCATTTACATAGCACTTTAAGATTTGCAAATTGTGTTACATAATCTCATTTGATCCTCATAATAAACCTGTGAAGTAAATACTATTATTATCCTGATTTTGCAGATGTAGAAACTGAGGCTAAGAGAGGCTGAGTGACTTTCCCAAGGTTGCGGCAGGATTTGAACTCAGATCTTTCTGAATCCAAACCTATCACTTCCACTGTAGTTTATAGCTGCAGTAAACAGTAAACCTAGGGATATCTAAATAATCTAGTGTTCATATTTCTCATAATTGACTGATTAAAATGGTCTATTTGATTTATATTAAAAGCAAAATAACTCTACCCCTCCTTCAACACACATGTCACACTTTTTAAATTAGCTTATTACTTTGATATTTCTGTGGATTTGTAATATCATTGATGGGAGTATTTCCTCTAGCTATGCAGATTGCAACTTCAAAGAAACCCAGAAACACACTTTTAAAATTGTTGAAATCATATTTCATATTTTTTGTTGAAGAGAAATTTCTAGCATGCATTTGTGTAACATTTGGCCAAGAACTTCAGATTAGGTTTGGCCGTTAGGAGGTTTCTCATAAATTATACATTCCTTGGATCGTGTTCTCACCCAGGATTCTGCTAGAAATACAAGAATCTGGCTTGTGTCTTGTTCTCTATAGAGAAGACAAATGGACCCACAGCTCCTATGCTAATGCTCAGGTTAACAATATGCCACATACAGGAAGATGCTTGCACCCAGTAGCATCTGAGCCCGAAACAATCAAACCAACTCCCCTTTTCTTCTCCAGTGAACCTTACCTTTTCTAGTGACCTATACAGTCTTCCAGACTTAAGAGTACTAATGTAAAGGTGAGACTCTCCACAAAGAGGAAAGAATTAAGTGAGTGCTAGTTTTCAGTACAAGTGGAAGACAAACGTTCAGGTTTGCTCCTCCACATTATGGTTTTGTCCCTTGTTACTCTTCAGCTCTAGCTTTGTCTTAGTCCCAGAACTCTTCTGCTTGGTCAAAGAGTTCAAGTTTGTCCAGGAATATAGAATTGTCCCAGAACTATTTCATGGGATGGTTCTTCTTACAGGAATTCCTTGACTATTTTGGTTCTCTGGTGCTATTATTGTCTGGAACTGAGAGGATCCTGTGGAGGGGAGATACTTGAATGAGCATTCTTTTCCCTGACTCTCCAGGGATCTAAACATGGTATTCTAGTATTATGGTATTCTTTCTGTATCTCTCAGCTCTGGTCTTTTTCTCTCTCAGTGCCTTGATTGAGGTCTATTCTTTTTTAAAGCCCAAATCTAAGGGTGTGTGCCAGATCTATACCCAGCCTTAACATCAGTCATTGTCATTATGCTGTCAATGAATCAATGAGCACCAAGGACAAAAGTACTTGTTCACTACCCATTAAATAGAAATCATCAAAGGAAATGGAAGCCATTGGGATTCAGCACATGACAAACTCTGTGGCAGTGGAAAACACTTTAGGCCCGCAAACATCTCTTTATTTTATGCCTCACTTGGTATTGACAATCTTATGATTGTTGAACAAAATTATCTCTGTCATTGCAGCTCTCAAGGAATCATACATGATCTTAACAAATGCATAGTAGACATTTTGCTTGGGGAGGAGATTAAAGGCTCTATTTTGCCCCACCTGGTCAAATGCTTTGTTATTATTATCAGTAATCAGTGAATGTCCTGGGGTCTTGTTTCAGTCAGTCATGTGACTGTGAAGATGTGTTCTGCTGTAGTAAATAATCAGCAGAGACCTTTCTGTGTTCTCCTTTTATTTTCATCAAGTATATTCTCAGTGCATTCTCTACAGATCATTTTATAGAGATGAGAAATTAGGTAGTTGCCAATTTCTTTCCCACGTTTTTTTGGTTGATATCAGAATATTTTTTAAAAGCCAAATCCATGGATCTCAGGTTAAAAACTCCTGGTTTGGAGGATCTTGTCAAAATCTTTCTAGAACATCACCTCTGTCATCTGGCAAAGATCTCTTTTTTGAGGACCAATAGTTGAGTGTCAATCAATATCCCCTTTATTAAGTGTCTCATGTAGGCCAGCCATGCTAAATGCTAGGGGTGCATGGATTAAAGTGAAATAATCTGGTGGGGACTTGATTATCATGTATAGAAGGGATTAGACTTGGTCTGCTTGGCCTAGGGACAGCTAGATGGCCCAGAGGATAGAGTAAGGAGACTGGAGTCAGGAAGACTCATCTTCCTGACTTAAAATCTGGACTCAGATGCTTGCTAGCTGTGTCATGCTGGGCAAGTCACTTAACTCTAGCCTCAGTTTCCCCATCTGTAAAATGAACTGGAAAAGGAAATAGCAAACTCCATTATCTTTGTCAAGGAAATCCCAAATGGGATCACAAAGAAACACAACTGAAACAACAACAATAAAAAATAACTTAACATTTTTAAGTAGTCCAGGATTGTGATTTTTGCAGAAGCTGCCTTCAATAGGCCCCATGCCACATGTGATAGCAGCCATTCCCCTTTCCATCCAATCTACTACCATCTTTGTAACTAGGGAAGAGTGCTCCCTAGGACTGAAGGCCAGTCTGCATTTTTCTTTGTTTTCAGAATTATCATGGCCAAATAACTCATCACATTCAAGGCATATTGTTGGTGACGAGCCCTTCCATAATAGTCATAGTAGAGACTATGCCATATAGGCATAGACTATCACTAGAACCATACTCCAAGCCTTTCCTTCCCACTTGCTTGTATCTTAACCAGAAATTTCAGTCTGCTGGCATAGCTTTTGAGAACCCAGGGTCAACAATAATGTAAAGGAAAACAGCTTTGAAAGACTGTAGAATTTTGATCAACCCAGTGCCCAGTCATGACATCAGAAGACTGATGTGGACAATGCCTTCTGCTTGTTGGGGTGCTGAGTAAGGCATAGAAAAGTAGTGAAATATAGCCCCGTTTGTTGGCCTATTCTTTGAATTGTCTCCCCAATGTGCCTGGCACATAATAAGCACTTATCGTTGCTTGATTGATTGCAACCAGTTCTGAACTTCTTTTGTTTTGAGTCTTTTCCACTTCTTGTTAATATTCTTTGCTCAGTCATGTCTGACTCTTCATGACTGTGTTTGGGGTTTTCTTGGCAAAGATGCTGGAGTGGTTTGCCATTTCCTTCTCCAGATGAGGGACTGAGTCAAACAGGATCAAGGGACTTGCCCAGAGTCACACAGCTGCTAAGTGTCTGAGGCCAGATTTGAACTCAGGAAGATGATGAGTCTTCCTGACCCCAGATTTGGTGCTCTATCCACTGTACCACCTGGCTACCCTTTCTCATTAACATGCCCGTCACCCACATAGATACCTTCCTTTACAAATAAGTCAACCAAAACTAATCAACACCTTTTTAAAAAGACTACTGTTTTAAATTTACTATATGCTTTAACATGACCTTATAGTGCCAACTAGATGGCACAGTAGCTAGCGTATTAGCTATGGAGTCAGGAAGACCTGAGTTCAAATCTGGCCTCAGACATTTACTGCCTGCTAGACTGGGCAAGTCACTTAAGCTCTTTGCCTCAGTTTCCTCTTCTATAAAATGAAGATAAGAATAGAATTTATCTCATAGAGTTGTTGTGAGGATAAAATGGAGGCGATGTTTATAAAGTGGTTAGCAACAAAGCAAACAAATGCTTGCTTCCTTTCTACTTTCCTTTAAAAATTGACTGTGTAACAGAAGCCTATGGTTTCATATACATTCTTTTTTATTCTTTGTAACTGGAATGTTCGTGTCTGCTAATGAGAGTTGACTCTTTTTTTTAAAAAAAAAATCAATATAAAAAGCAACAGCAACAAGAATCCAGGTTTATAAACCACAAGCAGCCAACAAAATGGGACTTTTGTGCATATACCAATACTCTATTGGGTATAATCAAGGAGTGAAGTGAGTTCTAAATGTTAGAACTTCTCAGATAAGTGAAATTTGGTTCTTTAAATGTCAAAACCTTAAATTCTCATTGTTTTTGCTGGAAATCTTCTTCCCTCCAAAGGTGTTCCTTACCTTTGCAAACAAAAGAATGCTATCTGACTAAGGGTCATCATCATAGGGTGTTTAAGGAGGACTAGCACCTCTGGTATGAGGACTTGCCACGACCTTTTCAAGGCTGCTCATCCACCTTTGGTGTCCACTTTTTCACCAATCTCTCACCTGTGTCTCCGAGAAGCTGTAGCATAGTGGCCACACCCTAGTAAAACCATCTGGGCAGATGAGCTAAACCAGGTTGAGGGTAGCCAATGGGCTTCAAACTCATCAGAGAGTTAGAGGAATGTCTACTCCAAGTATGTGAAGTCTTCCTCTGGTAGAATGGGTACATAAGAACAATTTATTCCAACAGCCATGAAGGCGGCTGAGGCAGACACTGGAGGGCTCAGAGCTTGGTCAGACATTGAAGACACCAAGGTCATCTATTGCATCCTGGACTATTGCCAATTGACTTGACTTTTGTCTTGCCATGGGATTGAGACAACTCTGGAGGAGAGCGTGAGGCTGATGACTTTATGCAACTCTGCCTCGCTTAAATCCAACATACACACAAGTCAAGTCATTGGTCATCTTCCAAAACAAAGGACGAATACAAGAAGGGTCAGCATTATGAACATTATTTATTGTGTTGTGATACAGTGATACCTTAGGGTCCATTTGGGTTTGTAGGGGTGTCTGCTGCCTCACTAAATGGCTCTTGCCTGCTGTGTTGTTGGAGACCAGTCTACTTATTCTAAATATTCTATAATACATATCATATGTATTTGTAAATAAATTGTTATTATCTTGTTTATTTTTGGTTTTTCCTTATTTTTTAATGATCAAAAATCTATTTTTTTCTTTTTTCCTTTCCTCCCCCTCCCCAACTCCCAGTGAATAAAGAAAAACAAAAACCTTGTAATAAATATACATAGTTCTTGAGTCCAATGGTACATCAGTAATCCCTGCTATCAGGGAGGCTGAACCTGGTGGATCTTGTGAGCTTGTGAGTTCTGAGCTGCGGTATGGTAAAATCCTGAGAATGCTGTGGGGGTATCGGGATGCCTAAGGAGGGCCAAACTAGCCCAGGTTACAAACAGAACAAGTCAGACTTTCTGTACCAATCAGTAGTGGGACAGCTCCATGAGTAGTCCTTGTGCTTCCAGACTGAGCAGGATAGAGAGATCCAGTCTTAAATATACATACATTTATACATATATGTATGTGTATGTGTATGTGTGTTTGTATTCCAAATAAAACTAATTTCCATATTAGCCACATCCCAAAAATATGGCTGTCTGTTCCCTGAGTCCATTATCTCTTTGTCAGGAGATGGGTTGCATATTTTATCATGGGATCAATATTACCTTGTTTAAAATGGGTTCTTTTTAAATAAGAAGCCAGTTTTGAAGGTAGGCCATTAGGGAAATGCTCTAAATGTATGAATTAGGAGATGAGTTATGTATTCAGTGATGTTCCTTGACCTCCACTTTGAGAAGGCAGATCATTGTCATGTAATAGATAGTACCCAGGAGCGACCAAGAGTTGGTTGGTAGAGGGAAATTGAGAACACTTAGTGCTCCCAGAGAAGTCAGAAATCATGAAGGAAATACTGTGAAGAACAGCCAGGAACAGCCTAGAAGATGGGATGGGCACTTATGGACAGTCCCAGAGATGAAAGAAACACAATAATTCTTCATTAGGTGTAGCTTGTAAGACTTAACAAAACTCTTAAAAGTTAAGTTATGATAATGGCAAAAGTTACTAAATCTTTTCTCAGAAGTTTGCAATTCCTTTAACCCTTGCTTTAATGTTATAAGTGGAAAATAAAGGTTAATCTCTGAGTAGTGTGATTTTTTTCTTTTTTTTAATAGTATTTTATTTTTCCCCCAATTACATATAAAACAATTTTTAACTTTTTTTTAAAAAAAAGTTTTAAGTTCCAAATTCTATCTCTGCCTCCCTTCCTCTCCCCCCTCCCTGAGATGGCAAGCAATCTGATATAGGTTATACATGTGCAGTCATGTAAAACATTTCTATATTGGTCATTTTGTGCAAGGAGACTTGGAAAGGAAGGAAGGAATAGAATGCTTCAGTCTGTATTCAGACAGCATCAGTTTTTTTCTCTTGAGGCAGACAGCATTTTTCATTATGAGTCCTTTTTATTGTGGGATTGTCTTAGATCAGGGCTGTCCAAAAGGCTGCCCATGGGGCCCACAGTGCGATTTATGCTGCCTGCCTACAAACATAGAAATTTACATAAATGCTTTAGTAAACTAAGCCAAGCTACTGCAGAGCTCTCACTATAATGGCAAATCAAAATATGTTGTCTATTGTTTCAATAAAAACCTAAGGTTAGACAGCCCTGTCTTAGATCATTGTATTCCTGAGAATAGCTAAGTCATTCGCAGTTCTTCATTGTACAATATTGCTATTACTGTGTATAATATTCTCCTGGTTCTGCTCACTTCACTTTGTATCAGTTCATATAAGTCTAAGTTTTCTGAAATCATCTTGCTTGTGTCATTTCTTATGGCACAATAATATTCCGTTACAATCATACACCACAACTTGTTCAGCCATTCCCCGGTTGATAGGCATCCCCTTGATTTCCAATTGTTAGCCCTCATAAAAATAGCCGCTATAAACATTTCTGTACAAATAGGCCCTTTACCTTCCCTCCCTCTGACCACTCCTCTCCTGCCTTTTTTTAAAATCTGTTTGGGATACAGACCTAGCACAGTTTTATAGCCCTTTGGGTATAGTTCCATATTGCTCTCCAGAATGGTTGGTCAGTTCACATGAGTAGTGTGATTTTTTTAAGATATTTTCATTTTTGTAGAAAAGGATAGAAGAGTGGATAGTGTGGTAGAGCTTATGTGTCTCAGTTACCTGCATCTGAAGAAAGCATACCTGTTGGTGTTCTGGACCAGGGAGGAGTTTGGACCAGATCTCTGATTTCATCATTAGGCAGAGTTCCCATTTGGGAATTACCTCTACCAAGGCAGATCAGCATCTGTTTGCCAATTTATATTCTTAGTGCTCTGGGCCATTAAGAGATTGAGTGATTTACCTAGGGTCAGACAGCTGGTATGGGTCAGAGGTAGGAATGGAACCTTACCTTACTCTGAGGCCAGCTTTCTATTCCTTATACCACACTGTCTGCCTCTTTACTTGGCTTAAACTACACTAAACAAGCAATACTGTTCATCCAGAAGCAGCTGCCCAAAGCATAATCAGGAAACCAATATGTAGCCTTTGACTCTAAAGCTCATTTGCATAAGACTCCCCTCATTGGTGAAGATTGATGACTCAATGCTCCATGCCTGCATGAGGGGCAGAGTTGTGGGAGGGTTTAGGAGGAGAGTGATCATGGTTTTGTGGCTTCTATCTTCAAGAGAGAAGATAAGTGGTCCTCTTTCTCTCAAGTTTCCACCAAGTGTGCCCCTCTTGAGCACGGAGCAACCAATCTCCATCAGTGAAGAGAGTTTTATGTAAATAGGCTTTGAGCCTTGGGTTACAAGTGGGTCTAAATTCTCTTGTTTTAACCTATTTTGATTATAAAAGCCTCACAGACTTCCCATACAAGGTAGGAAGACCTTTCTGGGCTGGAGATGTGAATATTACACCTCCTTCCTACAGCTGCCTTTTGATAGGTCTCCTCCCAGCTCTAATCTGCTTTCATAAGCCTCTCTGTTTGCTTCCCAGATTGTATCCAAGGGCAGAAATAACAGTTGCCAGGGGAAACCAGCTAACCAAGTATTGCATGTAAAATGAAGTTAGCTCTGTTTTGAACAGAGCTGTTGTTGGAAGTAGGCAGTCATCTGCACGTCTCTGTGGTTTTGCATGGTGTATTTTCAGGACTGTTGGAAAAGCCTGCTACTCTACCATATCTTATCTTCCTCTATGCAATTCTTCACTTGGCTTTGCCCCAGTTGCCATTAATTAGTTAATTAATCATAGGACTTGTGGTTTTGCTATCTTGGGGGAGGGTGACTGGGAGGGGAACCCTAAGTCATGGGATTTAAAGCTGAAAGAGTCCTGAGAAGAGTCCAGTAGTCCCATTATACAGATGGGAAAATGAGTCTCAGAGAAGTTAAGTGATTTTCCCAAGGCCACATAGGTAGTGAATAGCAGAATTAGGATTTCAGCCTACATTTCCTAACTCTACATCAAATGCCCTTTTGACTTGTTTTGAATTATCCAACATACCTTTTAATGCAGATTATTCCAACACAAATAAGGGAATTTCATTTAACCATAATTTAGTGGAAAGTCTTTTAATCAGATTGTTTTCCTCCTATGTGGGATATGTACCGCCAAAAATTGAAGATTAGATAGAGGCAGAGGAGGAGGGGGAGTTGGAACTTTGGAATATAGTAGACTTCCCAGGAGAGCAGGCCTGAAAGAAGAGCTGCAGGATGATGGATTTTTAATGATGCCATGAGGTTCTATGGGTGCCTAGATGGTGGTTCATAATAGATTTGTAATTCCAAGTGCAATCATCTTTTTTTTAAAAAAAATTATTATTCTATTATGTTATGGAAATGCTTGTGTTATTTCATAACTTACAAAAGAGAGAAAGGAGGTGTCAGGATGTAGCATAAAGGGTAGAAAGATAGGTAGAGGGCTCCTAATCCAAATTTCACTTACCTTTGCAGTTTGGTCCAAGCCCAGGCTTGGCCATGTGTCTGAAAAAGGGCTAGAGGTAGAAGGGAACCTAGAGCTCATTCCAGGAGTTATTAACCTGGAGTCTGCGAACTTAAAAAAAAAGTTTGATAAATGTATTTCAATATAATTGGTTTCCTCTTCTATGTATTCTGCCTTATGCATTTAAAACTATTATTCTGATAAGGGGTTCATGTTGATGTTGTTCAGTTGTGTCTGACTCTTCATCACCCCATTTGGGGTTTTCTTGGCAAAGATATTGGCGCTGGTTTGCCATTTCCTTCTCCAGCTCATTTTACCCATGAGGAAACGGAGGCAAACAGGATTAAGTGCCTCACACAGCGAGTAAGTGTCTAAGGCTAGATCTGAACTCGTTTTCCTCACTCCAGGTCCAGCATTCTAGCCACTGTACCACCTAGTTGCTAACCAAACTGCCAGAAGAGTACATGATATTAAAAAATAAAAACGGATTAAGAGCCCCTGATCTAGGCCAATCGCCTTATTTTACAGAAGGATCCAAGGCCCAGAAAAAGTATGGCAGCTTATCCAAGGGTCACAGAGGTAACTTTACTAATAGCATAGCCAGGATCTAAAATCAGATTCTCTGAAACTAAACTCGGTGTTCTTTCTACTTCAATATACAACCTCTTTAACCGGGAATTCTGCTGGCTATTTATTTCCAAAAGGCCTGGAGATATTTTATCTTGCTTCTGGATTTAAGATTGTTCTAGGAATGTTGTTGTTGTTAGTTCTTCATTCTTCAGGAGGACCAGTGATTTCATGGGGTGATGCCCTGACTTGTGTGTGATTTGGATTTATGTGAGGCAGAGTTGCATAAAGTCATCAGCCTCACTCTCTCTTCCAGAGTCACTGGAGTCCAGCGGCAAGACAGAAGTCAAGATGACTGGTGATGGGCCAGGATGCAGTGGATGACTTTGACCTTTCTAAATTAAGGTCCTTCCCAGGCCTCAGAGAGAGTTGGGACTGTCAGAATCTCACACACAGGATTAAGGGGTCATTATTATAGCAGAGAGTGGTAAGATATCGACCCAAACTGTGTTAGGCTCCACATGTTATTGATCTGTGTAGCAAACATCACCATTCTTGGGACATTTCTACATCTGTCCCCTTCCCTCCACTGATTCAGCCACCATTGTAGTTCAGGCCTTCATCACCTAGACTATTACAATAGCCTCCTAATTGGTTTTCCAGCCTTATGTCTCTTCTCATGCCAATTCGCCATTCACACAGCTGTCAAAATTCTTTTCCTGAGGCATAGGTCTGACTGTGTCACTCCCTTATACAATGAACTCCAGTGGCTCCATATTTCTGCTAGGATCAAGCATAAAGTTCTCAATTTGGCATTTAAAGCTCTTTGGCTGATCCTTTTCTATCTTCTGCATTACTTCTCTCCAAGCATTCCTCAGTTCAGACATGCTGATTTAGGCACCGCTCTGTCTCTTGTCTCTGTTAACTTTGGAGTTACCATTCCCTAAGCTTGGAATGTTCTTCCTCTTCACCTCCACCTTGTGGAATTCCTGGCTTCCTTTAAGAGTCAGCTGAAATGCCTTCTCCTACAGGAAGCTTTTCTTGGTTGCTTTAGTTGCTGAAAGGGTATCGCCTCAGTCAAGCTGAGACTTGTTAAAGACCTTAGCTTTAAAAGACCAAGGTCTCCCACTGCATCCAGGGCTATCTCCATATTCTGTCCCACTGAAGGCTGGAAGACTTCATAAAGAGATGCTTTTTCAGTACTTTGAGTGTGTTAACTAGCATATTACTGGAGGTAAATTTATCCAAAATTTATCCCGTCATCCTAATCTATATCTTGCCACTGGACCCAGATGGCTCCAGAGGAGAAAGTGAAGCTGGTGACTTTGCACAGCCCTCCCTCACTTAAATTCAATTCACTTGCATGTCATGGGATCACCTGTCTGATATCGTGGTCCTCTTCAAGAATGAAGAACAAATAACAACAGTTGCTAGTGTCATCCCTTCTAAGGTTACTCTGTATTCACTCTGTATCTGTCTTGTATATACCTATTTACATATATTTTCTCCCCCTCCCCTCCTACTTCACTATCAGGATGGAAGCTTCTTGAGAACAGGGGTGGTTTCTGCTTTTCTAATCTGTGTCCCTAGTGGTCAGCACAGTGTCTAGCATTTAGTAAGCACTTAATAAATGCTCATTGACTGAATAGGAATCCGTACTTGGAACACAAGAGATGTCCACCATCCTTTCCGCAATATCCATCATGAGAGTAAAGATAGCCTGTCTTCTGCTCTCTTGTTCTCTCAGCAATTTTGTTGGAGAAACATTTATCTAAATGTGATGATTGGATTAAATTTACCCCTGGCAATATGCTAGTTAACACACTCAGAGTTGAAAAAGCATATCTTTATGAAGTCTTCCAGCTGCCAGTGGAACAGAATAATGATAGTGGTGGTGGCAGAGATGGGCTGGGGTATCTTTTTTGAATCCCTCCAGTCCTACTGTACAGATTACTGTATACTCCACTTATGCCTTAGGTTACAGCTTTGTTTTTAAATTCCCTTGCAGCAAAGAAAATCTCTTCATTTTCTCCAGAGGTCAATAGGCGTTATCTGAAATTGAACTGATTTGAATCTGATTTACCCTCTGAACTATATTCCAGTGAGAAATTGCTTTTCTCTTGAATTGGAGGTGAAGGTTGAAATAACTAAACTCTTTCAATTAGGAAAGGGCTCAGCACTTTCCAAGATCTGAAAAATGCAAACAGACTTCGTGGGGGTCAGAGTCTCTGGTGCCCAGGTTTCTGAGTTCTGATTGCTGATAAGCTACACATTAAGGCCTTTTCAGAAATGTGAAGCGTTGTTATTCAGAGGTGTTTAATGCTTCATAATAATGCAATAATGTTGGATGTATCAAGTGGTAATAATGAGAATCTTGGCTATAAAAATGGTTATGGTAATATGAATTTCTGGAGCCTGAGCCTCCGGCTAATAGAAAATACAGACAGAAAGAGAAAATTTCATGTTTTATTCACACCATTTTGCTAACACAATTCTCAAACCAGAAAGCAGCAGCTCAATATGGTGCAATCCTGAGGTTGGCTGGATGAATTAACTTAGTTCAACTTAAGTAGAGTATTTGTGACAGGTGGGATGAGAAGGGATGGTTTGCATTTTAAAAAATAATTTCATGTTGATATTTGTCATCATATTGCCTGCCATTTCCCATTGTATGATTCCTTCTCCCACCTGCACAATTATTTATGTCTAAAAAACATGCTAATCATCATTGTTTATAATTGATTAACATTTGGAAAAATAAAATCTGATCCACTTAGAAAGCATATATTTTGTGTAACTCAGTCTGATGATAATAATTTCCTAGTTTCTAATAAGTCATGCCTTGTTGAATTTTATTATAAATATCCTAAAATAAATTTTGAAAGGAAAAAGACAAGAATTCCCATAAATTATTCCCATAAATTATTGGTCTTACATTTTTTAGCTTAACCTTAACCCTTTAATTTTCTAATTAATCAATCACATTCAACATAAATACATGCAAAAACAGAGTTTATACTTCGCTTTATACCCAGAGAGAAGGGTGGTTGTTGACTGTAGAGTTTCTAGATCAGTGTTTTTCTAACCACTGTTATGGACAGAAAACTCTATGGATCTTCTCCTCCCTGACCGATTCTTTTATGAAGACAAAGTCAGCTCTCTTTTACCTCAGTTCTTTCCTAGTCTTTAACTACTGAATGGGTGTTGCCTCAGACAAACTGAGACCTGGGAAAGACCTTAGGTTAAAAAGGCCAAAGTCTCCCATGGCATGCAGGGCCATCACAGGTCCTCTTGACCTGTATCTTGCCACTGAGCTCCAATGACACTGAAGGAGAAGAGTGTGGCTGATGACTTTGCACAGTCCTGCCTCACTTAAATCCAGTCCACTTTTGAGTCAAGGCATCACCCTCCTGATGTCACTGGTCTTCTTTGAGAACAAAGGATGAACAACAACAACAACCTGTGGTCAAGCCCTTCATCCCCATGCAGCAAAATTTTCAAACCAAAGGTCATTTTTAAAGCATGCTTAAGTCATACTTAAATTCTTAAAACTTAACACTGTAATAAATGGTTCCTCCCTTTTCTCTTTTTATCTTGCACCTCCCACAACTTCCTTTTCCTTTTTTTCCTTCTTCTTCCTCTTCCTCCTTTTCTTCCCTAGGAACTACCCAGGCATGCCTCTAAGGCTAATAAGAACTGAGCCATAGGAAGTAGGCAACTGTGAGATATTTTGCCAGACTGGAGTGTTGGGGGAACACTATTATGGATTTATCATGTGGGTAACAACAGATTTCAGTGATTCTGAGCTCTTTTTCAAGCCGAAGAAAATTCTTGTGAAATTTTAGCTAAAGTGATTCTCTGGGCAACCTAATTAACCTAGACCTAGGAGTACTCTACATAAGAGTTAATAATAGATTAAACAATCCATAAAAATTCCAGTGCCCCTGAGCTGGGAAAAGGAATTGATAATTATTACCATATGCACATTCACCAGGAAATCTACTTTGCTTAATTCTCCAGTGGAGAAAGGAAACCTTTTTTTCCTTTCTTCTTTCTCTTTTCTTTTGAAACTTCCAAAGTGACAGCCAGATGGTTTAGGGACATTTAGCTTCTGATAATTTGATTTCTCTGGTGTTTTTCTTTTTTTTTCTCTTATTTTTTTTTTAAATTCTGAGCTTAACATCAAATCAAATGGATTGTAGGAGTAGTTCTCACTTTATGTAAATTAGCATTGCAAATTCAGCTTTACAAGAGGTCTGAAAGAAATCTGTATCCCAAAAAACCACCTAAGTTAACTTTACCATACATTGTTGTGTTCTCTCACACTGCTCCTGAAAGCCCTCAGTGTTCCCTGGAGTCCCACCAGCCCAACAACAACAACAACAAAAAAACACCCTCCAAGTAAAAGCAAAGAAGGGAAAGCTGGATTGGGTACTTGGCTTGAGAACTCCCAGGTGGAGAGAAGAGACCTTTGCCTTACTTTCCGTACTCCCCTTCTCTGGTCAGGCCCTGGTGTGTCTATCTTCCCTCCTGGTACAGCATGTCTATCCTGACTCCTGTGAGTCACTTGTCTTCTCCTGTCTGTGTCCATGTCCAACCCCCACGTGTCTGCTCCTGTATTCCTCCTCCTGCCCTCGATTCTCTGTCCCCTTCCCCAACATGTCCTTGAACTATGTGCCTGACCCCTCCCTCCACTAGCACCCATTCCTGTCTGGCAAATTCTAATTAAGTAAAAATTGCTTCAAGTAGAGGTGTGGGGGGAGAGGAAGTCCACTTACATTAATCGAAAACTGTCTGTGTACGAAACCGTGGATCTCAATTTTGCACAGTGTGATTTTCTTCTTAAATATATAGTATGTTCACAATCTAACTTTCAAGCTCTCTGGCTTTTCTGACTTTTTTTCTGATAATTTTTAAGCCTCAATGTTCCACTAAAGTAGAAAAAAAATTTCCCTTTGTTAGGCCACTAAGCAGAGATCTCTCCCAGAGCCAGCTACTATTGCTACATGAATAGTCTGTTCTGTCGTTCCAGTCTTCTTAAACTTCTTAAATCTTACTCTCTTCTGGGCACTCTCCAGGGTATTTTCAGTTCCTCAAATGTGACACTTCATCTTCTGTCTGCACTAGCTTTCCCCCCATGTTCAGTCCCTTCACTTCCCTGATTTCCATCAAGACTCAGCTCCAACCTTACCCACTCCAGGTCCCTCCCCAATCAGCTAATGCTGTTTCCTCTCAGTGCCTTCTGTCTACTTTGTCTACATCTTTATATACACAGATGTTTATGTTAGTGTTTTTACCTTTCTTTCTGTCTCCAAAACTTAGCATGGTGTAACACCAATGTTACTAGCAGTTGCTGTGGCAGGTGTAAGGCCAATAACACCAGCACACAAGAGGGCTGCTAGCAGATCTTCTTTGATCTGCTTTTCTAAGGAAAGCAGCTTTAAGGGGTTTACAATCTCATTTTAATTAAACATACCTATATCATTCACTTAGTTCGGGGGAAAAAGTCAGCACCTTGGACTTCAGAGGAAACACAAACAGAAATTACAACAGAAATCATATAAACAGAGCATATAACACAAATCAGCAGACAGGGCTTCTAACTGTCTGTCCATAGCAATACGTACCAAAGAGAGAAGCACCAACATCTGGGTTTTCAAAGCCGGGGGTGGGGGGTGCTCCTTAATGGCTACTTAGAATCTCATCTGGCCAAATTACATGAACACTCTTCCAATGAGTGAGCCCCCAAAGCAAAATGTGGCGTATATATACATTTCTTCAGGGTCAGAGGGCATCATAACCATGTGACTCAAACTCATGTGACTTGGGCTTTCTTGTGACTTAAGCAGGTCATCAAAGACTCTTGATTCAATCAAAGGCAAGCCTCAATCAAAGGCACTTGGTTGCCTTAGTGCTGAGAAGCACTCCAAAAGAAAAAACAACAAAAAGTCCCACTTTGCTTGCCATTACACATAGTTCCTGGAATATAGTAAGTGCTTACTAAATGCCTGTTTAGAGGCAGCGAGGTGACATGGTAGATAGAACACTGGGCCTAAAATCAGGAAGTCCTCAGTTCAAATCTGACTTCTGACACATACTAGCTGTGTGACCCAAGCAAGTCACTTATGTTCTGTTTAACTCAGTTTCCTGAAATGCAAAATGGGGATAATACTAGCACCTACCTCACACAGTTGTGACAATCAAATAAGTGCTTAGTATAGTGCCTTGTACATAGTAGGCGCCAAATGTTTGTTTCCTTCCCCTTCCTGACTTGATGGGTTTCACTTTCTCAACTCTGTGATTTTGTTTTTGTGAAAGGTCTTTCTCCTAGAGCACATTGCAACTCTATACACCTCAGTAGATTTTTTTTCGTGGTTTTCTGTGGCCAAGAAAAAGTCATTTGGTGGTGTCTAGCACTTTGGTCATGAGCCTCTGTGCACTTAGCAAGGTTAAAGCCTGGAAGCCTTTTCAACTTGATATGAATCCCCGAAGCTTGTGCTCCATTACCACAGCCTCTAAGAGCTCAAAATCCCATGCCACGATGAGGCATCAGAACAGGCTTTCAGTAGGAGACAGAAATACTCCTCATTTGACTTATAGTAACACAAAGCCAAACAGTGCGTTCGCTTTATAGATGTTCCCCGGCCTTTGCCCAGAATTGTGAGGCTTTGCTGGGAGCTTTTTTCTTCCCATTGCTCCACGTATTACACCTCAGGAGAGGAAGGAAATGGTGATGACAGCATTAAACAGAGGCAGCAGAATCTGCATAATTTGACAGAGGAACCTCCTAAACATCTGTTTCTCTTCTTACCAGCCCGTTGGTTTGTTTCTGCTGTGTTTCACTGCCCTGCCCCCCTTTCTCTCTCTTCCCCTCAGTTTTCTCATAATTTCCATTTGAATACTCCCAGTTGCAGCCTCCACAGCAATAAGATTACTCCCTGTTCCCATTTCTTTACCTGTTACAGCCATATAATTTTTACTCTTTCACATTATATTCTGTATTATATTTGGTTGTTATGGTAACTTCTTCTACCAGAAAATAACCTCCTTGAGGGCAGGTACCCTAGTTTGTCTGCTTTTTATCCCCCTCTGACACTAGCACTGTGCTTTTCAGTGGAAGGCTTTCACCAGCTTCTTCATTCACTTCTTTGAAAAGTATCTCTTCTTTTTCAAGTATAAATTAGCTAACTGCCTAATTCTTGTTGAGGAGGTATGAGATTCACCTTTTTCTCATTTTACTACCTACTAGTATTTGTATCAAGAGGCGGTGCAGTAGATAGAATGCTGGGCCTGGAGTCAGGAAGATCTGCGTTTAAATCTGGTCCCAAACACTTTCTGATCCTGACCCTGGGCAAGTAATTTAGCTAGCTTCTTTTCTCCTTAGCTTCCTTATCTATAAAATGGAGGTGATTGTAGCACCTACCTCCCAAGGTTCTCATGAAGATAAAATCAGATAATATTTGTAAAATAGTTTTTCTTATTATATGTCTATTTTCATATATATGTATATATATAAAACATACATAAGACAATGTAATTCTATATAAAGATGTAAATAATTTGCCCTTATTGATTAGTAAGGTTTGTGGGGGTTTCCCCCCCGTTTACCTTTTTATGTCTCTCTTGAGATTTGTCT
>CM053627.1:134501295-134523567 GCA_028646595.1 Phalanger gymnotis
TAATATGTAAAGAATTCATATGTCTTACATAGATATTTGATTATAAGATAATAGTAAGAACACAAATCAAAAGACTTTCCAGCACACCATATTGGTTTTATATAATATATCCTGTGCTTAAAAATTAGAAAATTAATTATCTTACTGGGGAAAGGGATAAGGATGGTCTCATCATCTTGCCCTCTTTCCATTCTTCCAGAATTCATTTCCCTGGCTACTGATAAAAGTGAAAATTACAGAAAACTATAAAACTGATCATAGCCAAAATATTTACAAGAGCGCCATCAAAGCAGTTTTTAACGTTCAGTCTTACTGCAAAGCAGAGCCAGGATGACAGTAGCTGGAAGCAATATAGTGAGATCTCCTCCAAATCTAGAAGAGGTACCAGACTAAATCCTGATGGGAAATCTAAGAAAAAGTTACAGTGAGTCATTTTTCCAGCCCAGGTCTGCAAAGGGAGATAGAGGTCTGTAAGCCCTGGGAACAAGGTCTAGCCAAGAGGGCTCCCAGGACAGCACCCTGCTGCCCAGGGAGAGGCTGTGTACCAGGGCAAGAGGAGGTCCCAAGCCCATACAAGGGCACCACACGGTGAAAGAGCAGACTGCCAACTTACAGCTTTGTTTTTCACTACCAGGTTCTGGGTTATAGATCCAGGATGGACTGCAGGTGAGAGCCTATGCCCTGAGGGGGTGTTGAGGGGTAGAGAGTTGCTACAAGCCCTGGACTGAGGAACTAGTTCAGAAGCAAACAGCAGATGTGTGACTCCGAGCCCAGGAGCAGAGTTGATTCACAGTTCCAATTTCTACTTCAATCTGAAGCCTTCAGAAGAATAACAGCCAGGGCTGGAAGCCCAGACCAAAAGGGAATCTGTAGTTCTGTGCCTCAGAACCAGAGCTTTCCAGCCAGCTGATAGTGGTTGAATCCACAAGCATCTACTGTTGTTCAGACCCAAACCCAAGTCAAGAATTTGCAAAGCTAAGACCAGGTGGGCAGTGATAAGACTATGCCCTTGACCACACCACTTTGGGAGTGCTGGACTCTTACAGGACAACCTGAGCTGTTCCTGAGATCTTTGAATAACAAAAGTGATAACCCAGGAAAGCAGCAACGGGACTAGTTCAGGCTTTCCCTTCAGAAGTGTGCAGAGCATGGCCCTGACGTCAAGTTTAAAGGCAAGGAAGTAGGCTGAAAGAATGAGAAGGGGGAAACCTACCCTAAAAGGATATTGTGACGACGGGTGTAGGAGAAGGGAAAAAACATTATTAAATATATACTATGCACCAGGTACTATGCTAAGTGCTTTACAAATATTACCTCATTTGATCAGGGATTCTCAAGACACAAAGAAGATGAAAATGATTCCAAAACATCTACAAGCAAAGCATGAAAGGAAAACATAGCTCAAGCACAAATTCAACTACGGTTTCTGGAAGAAATGAAGAGATTTAAAATGTTTTTATCAATGAAATGATAGTGCTAGAGGGGAAAAAATAGAAAATAAGTGAGAGCTATGGAAGAAAGAATTAGGAATTAAGAAGTTGGCACAGGATGTACAAAACCTTGCCCAAGGAACAAACTTCCTGAGAATTAAAATAGAAACCAGTGACTCCATGAGATAATAAGGGACATGAAAATAGTCAAAAAACTGAAAAAATAGAAGAAAATTTATTTTGTACCAAAAACAACTGCCCTAGAATACAGAAGAAATTTAAGAAACATTGGCCTGCCTTTCAAGAAGTCTCAAAACTGCCCAAATCTCTTGAGACCAGAGGATAAATTGGACTTAAGAGAGAATCCACTGGTCACCTGAAACCCCCCAAGATGAAAACTTCCAGGAATATTATAACCAAAACCCAGAGCTTATGGATGTTTTCAAGAGGCCAGAAAGAATTCAGGTACCAAGGAGATAGTCAAGGTCACATACAATTTAACATTCACCTGTCTGAAGGAGTAGAGAGATTAGAATCCAATATTCCAGAAGGCAAGAGTATAGGTTTACAGTTGAGTATAATTCCCCCCCACAAAATATATATATATACATATATATACACATATACACATACATACACATATATATACATATATACATACATACATATATACATACATATATACATACATATACGTATATATACATATATACGTATACGTATACGTATACGTATATATACATATATACGTATACGTATATATACATATATACGTATACGTATACGTACATATACGTATACGTACATATACGTATACGTATGTATACGTGTATGTATGTATGTATACGTATGTATACGTGTATGTATGTATGTATACGTATGTATACGTATGTATACGTGTATGTATACGTAGGTATACGTGTATGTATACGTATGTATACGTGTATGTATACGTATGTATACGTGTATGTATACGTATGTATACGTGTATGTATACGTATGTATACGTGTACGTATGTATACGTATGTATACGTGTACGTATGTATGTATACGTATGTATACGTGTACGTATGTATGTATACGTATGTATACGTATGTATACGTGTACGTATGTATGTATACGTATGTATACGTGTATGTATGTATATGTATGTATACGTGTATGTATGTATATGTATGTGTATATATATATATATATGAAAAATCCTAGAAGGGGAAAATTGACTTTTCATGAAATAGAGCAGAGATGTCAAACATGCTGCCTGAACCAGATTAAAATATAATTAGGACATGAGAGCGGGTGAGATTTATACCAGCAATTCAGGGCTAGTTGAAAATTAGGGAAACTACCAGTATAATTGACCATAGCAATAACAAATACAACAGAAATCATGATTATCTCAATAGATGCAGAAAGATTTTGACAAAATACAGGACCGATTCCTATTAAAAACAATAAAGTGCATGGGAATAAATGGAGCTTTCTTTTAAAATGGTAGGTAATATCCATGTAAAGCCATCAGCAAGCATTATCTGTAATAGGAATGAGCTAGAAGCCTTCAGAATAAGATGAAGCAACGATGCCCATTATCACCACTATTGTTCAATATTTTACTAGAAATGCTAGCTATAACAAGAGAGGAAAAAAATTGAAGGACTTAGAATAGGCAATGAGGGTATCATTCTTTGCAGATGACATGATGGGACTTTAAAAATCGACTAAAAAACTAGTTGAAATAAAAACTTTAACAAAGTTGCAAGATATAAACTTACATAAATGATCAGCATGTCTATATATTACCAACAAAGTCCAGCAACAAGAGATAGAGAGATTCCATCTCAAATAACTGTAGACAATATAAAATACTTGGGAATCTACCTGCCAAGACAAACCCAGGAACTATATGAACACAATTTACAAGACACTTTTAACACAAAATTAGATCTAAACAATTGGAAAAATATTAATTGCTGGCTTGGCTGAGCCAATATATCACAAAGTATCACAAATACATGAGCCAAAATCACAATTCTACCTAAATTAATTATTCAGTGCTATACCAATTAAACTGTCAAAAAATTATTTTATAGAACTAGAAAAAATGATAATTCGTCTCATACAACAAACAGCCAAAAATATTAAGGAAATTGATGAGGGGAAAAAGTGAAGGAAAGTGGCCTAGTGATACCAGGTCTCAAACTGTATTGTAAAGCAGCAATCATCAAAACAAATCTGTACTGGCTGAGAAATAGAGTTGTGCATCAGTGGAATACATTAGGTACACAGTACACTGTAGTAAATGTCCACAGCAATCTAGTGTTTGATAAACCCAAAGACCCCAGCTTTTGGGATAAGAACTTACTATTTGACAAAAACTGCTGGGAAAACAGCATGGCAGAAATGAGGTATAGATGAACATACTATTCCATATACCAAAATAAGGTAAAAAATGTGTACCTGATTTAGGATGGATAGAGGATGAAACCATAGGATAGAGGATGATACCATAAACATAAACAAAAAATTGGGAGAGCAAAAAATAGTTTGCCTGTCAGATCTTTGGAGGGGAAGGGAAGGGAAGAATTTATGACCAAATGAGAGAGAGAAGTGACCAAACAAAAGAGAATGAGATATAAAATGGATAATTTTGATTATTAAAAGCGTTTTGCACAAAGAAAACTGATGCAGTCAAGACTAGAAGGAAAGCAGAAAGCTAGGAAACAATTTTTACTGCCAGTGTTTCTGATAAAGACCTCATTTCTCATAGAGAACTGAGTCAAAATTACAAGAATACTAGTCATTCCCCAATTGAGAAATGGTCAAAGGATATGAGCAGGCAGTTGTCAGATGAAGAAATTAAAGGTATCTATAGTTATATGAAAAAAAAGCTCTAAATGACTGTTGATTAGATAAATGCAAATTAAAACAACTCTGAGGTACCACCTCACACCTGTCGGATTGCCTAACATGACAAGGAAAATGATAAATGTTGGAGAAGATGTGAGAAAATTGGAACACTAATGCATTGTTGGTGGAGTTGTGAACTGATCCACCCATTCTGGAAAACAATTTGAAACTGCTCAAATGGCTATAAAACTGTGCATACCCTTTGATCCAGCAATGCCACTAGTAGGTCTGTATCTCAAAGAGATCGTAAAAAAGGGGAGAGGACTTACATGTACAAAAATATTTATTCTTGTGATGGCAAAGAATTGGAAATTGAGGGAATGCCCATCCATTGGGGAATGGCTAAACAAGTTGTGGTATATGATTGTAATGGAATACTATTGTGTTATAAGAAATGATGAGCTGGAGGATTTCAGAAAAACTTAAATGAACTGATGCTGAACAAAATGAGTAGAATCAGGAGATCATTGTATACAGTAATAGCAACAGTGTACAATGATCAACTATGATAGATTTAGCTCTTCTCTGCAATACAATAATCCAATTCAAAAAGACTCACAATAGAAAAAGCTATCCATATCCAGAGAAAGATCGAAGCATACTGTTTTCATTTTTTTGTTTGTTTTTCATGGCTTTTCCCTTTTATTCTGTTAATTCTTTCACAACATGACTAATGTGGAAATATGTTTAACATGATTGTACATGTATAACCTATATCAGATTGCTTGCCATCTTGGGGAGGGGATAAGGGAGGAAGAGGGAAAAAAATTGGAACTCGAAATCTTATAAAAATGAATGTTTAAAACTATATATGTAATTGGAAAAAATTAAAATGTTACTAATAAACATGCAAAAATATAATTAGGAAATGTTTAACAAAATAACAAAACTACAACACAACCAACATCTCACTATACTGAGATATGGTCAAAATGGGTACATGATTAGACCTAAACAATGACATAAATAAATTAGGGGAGCATGGAATGTTTTACCTCTCAGGTTTATTGAAAAGGGAATAAGGGAAGAATTCATGACCAAACAAGAGAAAGAGCATTACAAGATGTTAAGTGGATAATTCTAGTTACATCAAATTAGAAAGATTTTGCACATAAAAAACCAGTGCAGCCAAGATTCAAAAGGAAAAGGGAAAAAAAAACCAGCAAATTTCTCTGATAAAGGCTTCATTTCTCAAATACATAGAGAACTGAGGGAAAGTATTAAGAATACAAGTTATTCTCCAATTGATAAATGGTCAAAAGATAAAAAGTTTTGACTATTGTGTAAATAAGCTGAATGCAAAGTTATATGTAGAAGATATATCAGATTCCATGCCATCTTGGGGAGGGAGGGGGGAAGAAAATCTGGAACTCAGAATCATGTGGAACTGAGTGTTGTAAACTAAAAATAAAAAATCTTTAAAAAAAAAAAAAGATAAGTTTTCAGATGAAATCATAGCTACCTATAATCATGAAAAAATGCTCTAAATCACTAGTGATTAAAGAATGCAAATTAAAACAACTGCTATACCACTTCACACCCATCAGATTGGCTAATATGACAGAAAAGAGAAATAGAGACACTAATGGCACTGTTGGTGGAGTTGTGAATTGATCCAACCATTTGGAGAAGCAATTTTGAACTGTGTCCAAAGGGCTACACAACTGTGTATACCTTTTGACCCAGCAATACTATTAGATCTGTACAAGCAGAGATAAAAGGAAAAGGACCTATATTTACAAAAATATAGCTGCTCTTTTTGTGGTAGTCAAGAATTACAAATTGAGGGGATACCCATCAATTGGGGAATGGCTAAATAAGCTGTATCTGATTGTGATGAAATACTGTTGTGCTGTAAGAAATGATGAGCAGGATAGTTTTAGAAAAACCTGATAAGATTTGTGTAAATTGATTTGAAGTTAGCAGAACTAAGGGAACATTGTATACAGTAACGGCAGTATTTTACAATGATCAACTGTGAATGACTTAGCTATTCTGATCACTGCAATGATCCAGGACAATTCCAAAGAATTTTTTGATGAAAAGTGCTATCCCATCTGCAGAGAAAGAACTGATAGTGTCTGAATGCAGATTGAAGCATATTTTTTTAATTTTCTTTATTATTGGGGGGTTTTTTTGGTTACATTTTCTTTTGCAACATGACTAAGATAGAAATGTTTTGCATGACTACATATGTATAATCTATATCAGATTGCTTGCCTTCTCAAGGAGGGGCATGGGGAGGGAGGGAGAGAATTTGGAATTCAATTTTTAAAAATAAATGATCATTTTTTCCTTTACATATAATTAAGAAAAATAAAATTAAATGTTGAGAAAAAGAAAACAAATATTGCCCCCTCAAAAATGCAATAGAAGATAGAAAATGTTGATACATGGTTTTCTAAGTTAAAAAGCCACCCACTGGGATATCGTATTTCATTGCATAATTGTTGCAGATTTTATGCCAAATTTTTTTTTGCAAAAAAAAAAGCAGCATGTGACCATTATGTGAAGCTTTTTTTAAAAAATTGTGTCAGTATTACTTAAAAATCATTTATTAATAACCTATCTTTGGTGCAAAATTAGGATGCACAGAATACTCATGAACATGCATTAATATTGGGAAGATGCAAATCTTACCATATCACATGATTTACTCATGGCAGCTTCACCTGTCCATCCACTCCCCTTGCACCTATGGTTCTTCATTGGTTTGAGTGACAATACCATTAGTACTGCAGCATTCTAAACAAACCACGCAAGTTGGCTTTCTGAACTTGATAATGCACATATGCTGAGAATTCTAAGCATGAGATAAATGTGTACCCATATGCCACTGGTGAACACATTGCTGCTCTGTTTACCTTTTAAACAGCATGATGAACAGAATTATACCATGCAATGATTACATGATGAAAGATTAAAAACCAATTTTTGGACTGAAAAAAAAAACAAGGCACAAAAATTATGCAGTGAAATATGGTACTGAGTTAGACACCACTAAAATAGAGGACTTGATTTAGCAGCCACCATTGCAAAGGAGTAGAGAACTTAAAATACGATATTCTAGAAGGATATAGACTTACAGCCAAGAATAATTTACCCAACAAAACAATCTAATCCTATAGAGGCAAATGGATCGTTAATGAAATAGAGGACTTCCAAGCATTCCTGAAGAAGGAGTTAAGAGAAATATAAGAAGGTAAACACGAATGAAAAATCATAAGGATTAAAGAATAAACTATATATATTTAAACATGGAGAAATGATATGTGTGTCCCTTCTGAACCTTGTCTTTCTCGATAGTAGAGGGAGTCTAACTAGACAAGGCCTGGGAGTGGTTCTGTTATGTCTTGATGACCTTAAGAGTGAAAAGAGAGGGCAAGAAAAATACATTGTGGGGGTGGGTGGTAGGGGAAGTGATCTTACAAAATCAGGAAATGCAAATAGATGCCCATACAAACAAGAAAGGGAGGAAATGGCTAACACTTGAAACTTACTTTCATCCAAACTGATCAGAGCAAGGAATAATGCATATACATACAGAGTTGGGTACAGAAATATATTTCCTTCAACAGGGAAACAGGAAAACGAGAGAAGGGGAAATTGGAGGGTAGATTAAGGGAGAGATTGTTAGTTTTAAGGGAAAACTCTAAAAGTATACAAAAATAAGGTTGTTTTTGAAGTGGCAAAGAATGGGAATCTGAGAAGATGCTATAAATTGAGGAATAGCTGAGCAGGTTATGGTATATAAATATGATGGAATACTATTGTGCTATAAGAAATGATGAAAGGAATGGTTCCAGGGAAACCTGGGGAGACATATAAACTGATGCAAGGTCAAATAAATAGAATAATTTGTACAATGACAAATATATGGTAAAGGCAAACAACTTTGAAAAAAATTAGGAACTCTGATCGCATAACAATCAATCATGAAACCAGATGACCAATAAAGAAACATGGTACCCATTGAAAGGTGAGTGACTCAGAATGGAGAATGGGAACAATATTTTGGACATGGCCAATGGAGAAACATGATTTCCTTGACCATACATGTTTATAATGTTTTTCTTTCATTCTTGGGGTGGGGAGAGAGGGAGGAGGTAGAAAAGGTAAAATTTTGTTGATTGGAAAACTAATTTTTTAAAAATATGTTCAACTTTAGTCATGAAATATTTCGTTATAAACAATTACTAGGACAGTTAAAACATTAGTCTTGATATTCTTGCTGATATTAGTTTGGGCAGTTTACTGACTCCTCAGAATTGTATTTAAATTTATAAGCTACATGGGATTATAAAGGAAACCAATTATATTGAAATATATTTATCAAACTATTAAAAGTTCATGGGCCCCAGGTTGCAAACCCCTGATATGAAAGAAAAAAGTGGTTTCAATGTCAATCTAATGATTATGAGTACCAATTCCAATGGGCTAAGGTTGAGTACCCCTTTCAAAGTCAGGAAAAAAGTTTTAACACTGAGTTCTGATTCACTGTGCCCAAAATGTAGTCCAAAAGGATTAGCATAATCTCTAAAGACCATGCCCATAAAGATTTGGATGATTCAATTTGACAAACGTTAAATGGCACTTCCAGTTTAATGGGGGTAGGGAAGAGGGGGAGGGGACATTTAAAGATCAATTTAAAAGAAGTATTAAGCACCTATTATGTGTTAGGCACTGTGCTGAGCATTGAGGATACAGAGATGGAAAAAAAAAATCCCTGCTACCAAGGATCATTAATTCTTTTTCAGTAGAATATGTAATTGAGTATATACAGAACATACACAAAATCAATACAAAGTAACTTGGGGAGGGCCCTTATAAACTGAGGAGAGGAGTGGAGAGGGAGGAGAGATTCAAAAAGGCTTCATGGAGAAGATGAGATTTGGACCAAATCTTGAAGGAAACAAGGATTCTAAGAGGTGGAGCTAAAGATATGTATTCTAAGCCTGGAAGATAACCAGTGCAAAAGCCTGGAAATGGGAGATGGAATGTTGTGTGTGAAGAATGCCGGGCAAGCCAGTTTGGTTGGCCCATGTGTCCAAATAACTAATACAAGGCAAGGTACACTTAGATTTCAACATAGGATATATGAAAGAAAACAACCGATGAGGCTGGAAAGGTAGATTGGGGCCAGATTGTAGAAGGCCTTGAAATCTAGATTGGCTTTGGGAAGACACTAGAGGGTTGTTTGGGTTTTTTTTTTAGAAGTGATGTGGTAATATTTAAAAGATAATACATAAGCAGGGTGGTATAGTGGATAGAGAGCTGCCCTCAGAGTAAGAAAGACCTCGTCTCAGGCCCTCTGACTCACAGTGGCTGTGTGACCCTCTACAGGTTATTTAGTCTCTCAGTGCCTGACAACTCTAAAAGTTGGGCAATGGGTAGGTACCAACCCTGGCATTCCCCAAAAAAATGAAATCACAAGCATAGTCAGACAACAATAACAGCAAATTATGGAGGCAGCAACATAAACAATGGACGGTTAGAATCTGTTGTTTAGGATTCTAACAATGGAAGAGAGAAATTTGAAACAGGAAGACCAACTAGATCATTATAATGGTCCAAGCAAGAGATAATAAAGACCTGAACTAGTGTGGTTGCAATGGGATTATAAAGGAGAGAATAGGTACAAGATACATGCTGGAGTAAGCTTCAACAGGACTTGTCTGGTTGTGGAATGTAAGCAGGAAAAAAGGATCAAAAGACTAGGGTCTTACCACCTTAAGTGATTGGGAGGATGGCATTGCCATCATGAGAAATAATTCATGGAAGCAATAGGATTTGTTAAGATTATTGAAATTTGGACACACCATCTGAGTCTGACGTGTTATCAGAATATCCAAATACAAATCAGCAGATTTTTAGAAATGGACTGAAGCTAAGTCAAGAGAATGAGGGCTAGAAATGTGGGAGTCCCTTGCGAAGGTGGTAACTGCAACCATCAGTAATATCACAAAGGGAGTATAGAGAGAGAAGAGAGGTAAGGACAGATCCCTGGGAGAACATCTATATTTAAGGAATTGAAGAGAGATAAGAAACCACTAGTGATGAGAAAGAAGACAAGAACCATGAAAGAAGCAAGAGTATTGAGAAGGGGAGCTGGCCAACAGTGTCAAATGCTAGTTTAAGAAAGATGGAGACTAAAATTAGGACATTTGGTTTGACCACAAAGAGGTTATAACATCTAGAACTGCAAGGGACCTCAGGCCAGGAAACAGACCCAGGAAGGCTAAGAGTTGTCCATGATGACATAGGTAGTATGATCCAAAAGTGACTTTTGGATCCACCATCCCTGTGTCCCCCATACTGGCCACTAAGTTATAACTTAGTGTGGGCACAAATGGTGTGGGGGAAAAATCAAATTGCAAGAGACTGAGGTAGTGAAGAAGTGGAAGAACAAGTTTATATCCTTTCTAAAGGGTAAGACATAGGACAATAGCTCATTGAAAAAGAAGTCCTAATTAAAAGAAGCTTTTTCATTTTGTTTGTTTTTTTCCCCTCATGAGTATCCTTAAGAAAAATGGGGAGGAACAAGTAGTGAAAAGATATATTTAAGATACATGAGGGGAGGGTGGAAAAGTATAAATGATAGAGGGGATGAAATCAAGAGCCCAGAGAAAGAGGATAGCTTCTTAATGAAGGTCCCGTCTCACTCTCTGAAACTGGAGGAAAGAAGTTTGGAAAGAATAGAATTAAGGACCTTGAGACAGTTGACAGATTGACTTGAAGATATTCTCAGGAAATCAAAGGCTAGGTCATCTGTTCAAAGGAAGATAGGGGGTAGGTAGAGTTGGGAGCTTGTAAAAAGGTAGACAGAATTACCATTATGAGGGGTATAGATGAGTTTGAGTTGGGGGAGGGGGAGAAATGGTTTGCTATGTAGCAGGGAAAGTCCAGTTGAGGTAACTCGATGTAGTAGAAAGAGCACAGAAAACTTTGAAGATTTGAATCCAGGCTCTCCTACTTGTGACCTTAGGTAGGTCACTTAAGTCTTTCTAGGGCTCTGCTGACTTAAAATGAGATTTGACTAGGTGATTATAACCCTAAGTATGTCATTTAACCTCTCTGAGACACATGATCCCTGTCAAATGAGAGAACTGTACTAGGTGGCTTTCAAGGCCCCTTCCAACTCTAAATCTATGATTCTATGATTTTCTCCAGAGCACTCCACTTCTAAGGTGAGCAGTAAAGAGGAAAGGTGTCAGGACATACCCAGGGGTATGTATTAGCCCAGGGGTTTATAAGAAGAACCATTTAGCTCCACAGTACTGCTATTTATGAAGAATATAAATGGGGGCCGGGAGGGGAGGATTGAGCAAAATCTCTCTGTGTGGATCACATCTGTCAAACAAAAATCTCCGTGGAAGGTCAGAAGAGATGCAAAGGGAAGTTATAGCAAGAATAAAAAAATCGTCTTGGATCTCTTTTAATGGGTTACAAAGGACCACACGTTGCTTGCTGGTCCACCAAAAATTCACAATGAGCCAGTTTCACTTGTTTGGACAGAAACCAGCACCATAAGCATTGTGTGAAGTTCAGTACAAAAGCCAGGTAGCAATCACAGCATGGAAGAACCTTAGCACTGATTGTGCTTCTGAGTGCACTATTATTCAAGAATAATAAATTTCAATTAAGGAATTCTACCTTGATTAGCCATATTACCATGTAAAAATAGTTGATGACCCTGGATTTATGGTATAAAACAATATATGAGAAATTCAAATTGCAGTACTTACATAAAGTTCGTGGTTTTCACTTACTAGGAACTAATGATTAGACCAGAAACTTTTGCTGATATGATATTTTTTCTGGTTGAAGATATTAATTGACATGCAGTCATTAGCAATGACAACACAAAATTAAGACAAAACTGTTTTACTACAGCTCCCCTCACACACAAACCCCTTCCCCTAGCAATCTGCCCCAAGTTCAAGATATTTGGAGTCAGCTTCTACCTGAAACCATGTCAAAAACCCCAGTGGATGCCTCTTTTATCAGACCAACAAGAAGACAATAGTTAAAAGTAAGAAACATTTAACTTAACATATAGCAAATAAATGACAAGAAAAAATTCCTTCCATACACACCAGGATACACATCCATGCATTCCCACACCACTGGTGGAAGAGGAAACGTTTGTGGAGAGGGCGGATACTTGGGATTGGGAATGTCCAAAGCCACAACGACTCACACTTCCAGAGTAATATACCAGCTAAAATCTACCTCTATCAATCCCTTGCTGCTTCATTGATGTCAGGTGGTGCTATGAGGCAAGGGTTGTCCTATGCTATTAGCATATTTTCTTCAACACTGCCATCTTCATGGTTGAGGTATCCTCTGCTTCCATCTACTGTATCTGTGGTATTGCCCCTACTATGTGGCTTTTGGTGTTCCACTCACATTTTGCCTTTCAGGGCCTTTTTTTTCTTCATCTGTAAAATAAGAAGGTTGACTGGATGGCCTCTGAGGTCCATTCCAACTCAGATCCATGATGGAAGGGTTTCAACACAGCCTGAAAGGCTATCTCAATCTTCTGATTTAAATCTCCAATTCATAGTCAAGTAGATACAAACTATCAGATGTATGTATGTGTGTTAAGTACCTTAACTGCCACTCAGGCTCAATCTGTTATTTGAATGAGAAAAAGTCATTCAACTCCTCTAAATTTCCATGTCACCATTAGTCATTGACCCCTGAAGCAAGACTGAAAGTGACTGAGAAGTGCTTCAGACAAGCTATTCTATACTCTCAGGCCAGTAATACAATGGCCACCTCCATACATTGCCAATAAAAATTTTAAAAGATTTTAAAAGCAAGATTTATCTTCTCAGTCTGGTTTTTAAAGCCCTTCGCAATCTGGCTCCAATCTACCCTTCCAGACTTATCTTACATTACTCATTTTTATGCATTCTACATTTCAGCCAAACTGGCTTGCTTCCCTAAAAATGGGATTCTATCTCCCATCTCTGAGTATTTGTACAAACCAACCCCCAGGCCTGGAAAATAATCCTTCATCTCTACCTCTTAAAATCTTTGTTTCCCTTTCAGGCTTAACTCTTTCATGAAACCTTTGCTGATTTCACCCACCCCAAGTTGTTATGCTTTCTCGCTCTTCAGATTACCCTGTATTTCTCTCTACTACATGTAAGTTCCTTGGTGGCAGGATTGATCTTATTTTTTTTTCCTAGGTGTCCATTGCCTTGGAACAGCATGGTTAGAATTCTGTGTTTCAAGTCAGGAAAGTCCAGGGTTAAAGTCCTGTTTTTTACCCACATGGTCGTTTGACCCTGGGCAAATGACTTAACTTCTTCAAAGCAAACTGGGCTGTAAGTCACAAAGTAGGCGTTGATCTGCATCAGAAGAGGAAGTTTTTCCACCTGGAGCTCCCTTCACTGATGAAATCCAAGGTCCATCCAGTTAAGAAAAAGAAAAAACAGTGCCTAGGACAGTACCTTGCATAAAGTAGATGCTTAATGAAAGTTGAACCAAAGCTTTCCCTTAAACTCTGAATTGCAAATAAACTGTGGAATGCTGTTTTCAGTGCTTTTCAGTTCTGTAAGATAAATTACGAATGCAGTGCTGCCTCCAAGAGGGCAGGTGTCTATCCCCGAACCACCATTGCATATTAATAACCTTGGAAACTATCCCCTTACTCTTGGCCACCAAAGTGCCCAAAGTAGTAAGCCTAGCAGCTCTAGGGCCACGGAAGAAGGAACACATACCTTTTCAGACTCAGCTCATATCACTCTTAAACTCTACACTCCAACAAAACTAAGCCACTGCCTCCCACCCCAGCCTTCTCTATCCTCATGCCTCCATGTCTTTGCTTATTTCTATGCCTGGAAGGTCTTTGCTCTCTTTACCCATTGAATTCCTACCCAATGACCCCTCTACAAAGCCTTCTTATTAGTAAGAAACTTTCCATTTGCATCTTTCATATTTTATACTTTATTAATGCTATGATGTCATCTTGTGTATGGCAGTTATCAGTGTTTGTGTCTTATTCCCCTACTCTAGACTGTAAGCTCCTTAAGGTCAGGGACTATGTTCTAAACCAGAGGTTTCCAAATTTACTTGGCCTACAACTCCCTTTTCGAAAAAAAATTACTCGGCACCCCCTGGAAATCTACTTTCTTTAACATTTTCTTTTTTTAAATTTGTGTCATTTCAAATGTGTGTGTGTGTGTATACATATATATGTATGTGCATATATATGTATATGTTAATGATACATCTTAAACTTAGTAAGTTATTGTAAATTTGCGGGGTTTTTCTTGCTTTGAAATTTTGATGATGCAATATTGCATCATGTAAACATATAATATCATATTGTAAACCAGTAATTACATGCACAAATTCCTGCTGATACATGCTGGGCTTCCCGACAATGCAGGACATGCTCGCCTGCCGACACTTGCTCGTTAAGACCTGTTGGCAGACTTGATCAGTGATGGCTTGTAACTTGCATTTATTTGGAAAATAGTGTAATCACTATGACTTTTAACTCTGCTATACAACAAATGAAACATGTATGAATGGTTTTTCAAAATTTTCTTATCTTGTCTTCTTTCCTTCCACCACCTCCTTATTTTTATTCAATGCCCTCAAATTGTACTTGAAGCTACCACCACTCCACCCTGGATCCTTCCAGTGCCCCCCAAGGAGTGGTATCACCCACTTTGGGAAACTATGACTGAACTTTTCTTCTCACTCAGAGCTTGGCATGGAGCTATAATCTGATCTCTTCTGAATTTCTGCCCTTTTTTTGGTCGTTTAGTCCTGAATGTTATCCTGAAAATATAGTCCCGAAAATGTCTTTACATTTATCATAAGATCATAAGATTTAGAACCAGAAGAGACTCTAAGGTACATAGCCACACAGCAGGTGCTTAATAAATGTTTATTGTATTGCATGGTATTTGTCGGAACAGTAACAGATGTTACACAAATATAAAATCATCAGCTGAGGTACTGAAGGACACTCTTACAAATAACTTGCAGGGGTGTGCTGATATATTTAACAACCATCTCTTGGGGCGGGGGCAGCAGTTCTGAGGGTGCTATATGCACAACACTTTTAGGTGTAGTCTGCATTATTAACACTTTATTACTTTTCTTAAGCCTAAACAATTAACAATAAATCAAGATCCCATTGTAGCCTAGGATCACAGAATTTCAAGCCTTCAGATGACCTTGAAGATCACAGGCACTTAGTAGGTATTTAATGCATATTTATTATGCTGGGCTCTATTTGTTGTAACAGCAATATTCTGACGTCTCCTATAGGTTCCAATCATTCAGAATGAGCAATAGAGCTTTAAAAGGGGAACTGGCTTAAAGTTTAACATTAACTTAATAGACCCTCTCTTCATAGAAAGTTCAGATTAACAGAGTAAGCTGCTTTTGAGAAGAAACTGTTTCCCAAGACGCCGAGCATTTTTAGAAACATCCATTTACATGAAAGCAATTGATATGCTAATGGAAACCATTCTGATTTATTCATTAAAGCAGGTTGTTGAGGTCCCAAAGCACTTAGGGTTCTCTTTCTACCTTTTTTGACTATACTTTCTGTCTCTTTCACTGTGGCAACCATCATCCTTCCCACATGCAACCCTGGAACATAGGTTCTGCCCTCTCCAGAGAGTATATATACGTATATATAATTTGAAAGTTATAAAATTTAATTTAAAAAAATGCTTTTTTTTCCACTGTAATTTTGTTGTTCAGTCTTTTTAAGTTGTGTCTGACTCCTTGTGACCCCATTTGGCTTGGGTTTTTTTGGCAAAGATACTGGAGTGTTTTGCCATTTCCTTCTCCGGCTCATTTTACAGATGAGGAAACTGAGGCATACAGGGTTAAGTGACTTGCCTAGGGTCACATAGATAATAAGTGTCTAAGGACAGATTTAATTCAGGAAAATAAGTCTTTCTGACTCTGGGCCTGGCACTCTCCACTGCACCATTTAGCTATAGTATTCAATATAAATAAACAAAAAAAGTAGAAATTCACAAAAGATAATTATTTGCAAAAAATCAGTTTGTAGGATCCTCATCATGAACAAAATCCTTACAGAAAAGGTACTGTTCAAGGGCATTTTTAAAAGGTCATAATATGGAGCATGGCACATATGTTCATTCATTCGTACACACACACACACACACACATGCACTTCAATGGGTTTACTTAAAATTGGTTATCTGAAAATTAACAACGCAAGCAAATTTAAAATTTTGTAAACAAAGATGGGATCACAGATCTTGAGAGGAAGGGATTTCATATAGTCAGTCAACTAGCACTTATTAAATGCCCACTCTATGCCAGGCACTGAAGGCCATCTAGATCAACTCCTTCATTTTATCAGTCAGGAAACTGAGGCCCAGAGATTTTAAATCATTTACCCAGGATCACAAAGGAAATAAGCATCAGAGGTAGGAATTTAACCCAGGGCCTTTTCCTGTAGGGCCACTACCCTTTCTACTATACCACAAAAGCCTTCCCTTGACATCTGCTGGAACTGATTTCTCTAAAAAAGAAACCACAGTGTTAACATTAATGAAATCTGTGTTAACACTCCACAAAGAAGGGCAGAGTGTGACACTGAAAATAGGACCTCATTAAAATGATGTCGATTGGTAATAAAGATAAAGGAAAAAAAACAACCGAGTTTTAGGAAACATGTTTTGAAGTTAGCAGCTCTCTGAACAGGAAACTCCCATTTGATTTTAAGAGAAGAGGCAGTAATTATTTTTTATATATTCTCATTTTATATCTACTTAATCCACTTATATGTTCTCTCCTGAGAGAATATAAGCTCCTTGAGGGTAGGCACTGTTTTGTTTTCCTTTGTGTATAGTGCCTAGCACAGTTCATACACAAAACGGGCACTTAGGAAATGCTTGTTGATTGACTGACTGACCACTGAATTGGGCTTTGTGTTTAGTTTTATGGGAGTGGAAGGGGTTCCCTGACAGGCAGTTGTGAATACTTGATAGAACACTGAATTGGTCAAGAATATCTGGCTTTGAGTTTTATCTCAGATTCTTACCACTGTGTGACCCACAATAAGCCACTTAACTTCTGAGACTGTCCTTAGCAGTAAAATGAGGGATAACCACACCTACCTTACAGGGTTGCTGTGAGACTCAAATGAGATTATGTACTTTAAGATTAAGTACTTTCAGCAATACTCATAATTAGACCTGTATTAATATCAGTGATTAGGACGATGAAGAGGAAGAGAGTATGAGAAGGAATCTGTATCAGAGCTAACTATTCTTAATAGCCTAAGCATGTTATTGTCACCATCTTAAGGCATAGAATAAAATGCTTATGCAATACCTGGGGGTCATTTAATCCTCAGATTATTTCCTGAAACTATTCTGTCCTGGGAGTGAAGATAAAAATCCCCAATTGAGTCAAAGCAGAGGTTGAGAAGAGACTGACATAATCCATAATACCATGAAGCATGTGGACAGGCGGAACATAGAGAGAAAGCAAAATTTGAACCCAGAAAAGGAATTTCAACTTCATAAACTTGTGAAGGTGTAGGCTGCAAAAAGAGTAAGATTCAAAAGAATTTAGGTACATTGGAGTGATAGATCTGGATAATGAGTTACTCAGGGAAAATAGGATGTTAGTGTTGGGGAAGGATACATCCCAAACCTCTGAAGTCAACCTGAGCCCCCTGCAACACATCCCACGGGGCTTCTTGTTCAAACACAAAAGGCTCGTCAACCATGGGTCAATTTGATACAGCCATTCTCATGAGCATAATAATAATAGAGAGAGTGACTAGATCTGTGATTTCATTGATACAGGGAACTCCTAAATGAGAAAATTCCCTCTACTAATACAGGTCCTAGGCGCTAACAGGCTAAAGAAGTTTCCTTAGGTTACACGGCCAGTATGTGGCAGAAGCAGGATTTGAACCAGGTCTTCCTGCCTCTAGTACCAACTCTCTTGCCACTATTACATGCTGCTTCTTGATAATAATAATATGACATTTATATGGCACTTTAAGATTGTCAAAGCGCTTGACATTTGAACCCCATAAGGTAGTCATTCTTAGTCCCAATACAAAGATTTAAAAAAAAAGTCTCACAGAGAGTGACTTAAGGTCACGGGTCAGAGACAGGATTTAAATCCATATCCTCCTGCCTCCAAGTCCAGCTTTGTGTCCACTACACCAGAGGGGTCAAACTCAAATACAAATGAGGGCCACTAATCCACACATAAGGATCTGTGTAGACCACACATTGACTCAGTTTTTAAAATGTCATATTATCTATGTTTTACCTTATTTATATTTGCTTTGTAAAATGTTTCCCACATTTTAATCTTGTTCAGCCTGCACTAGTGAGTGTTGTGGGCCGTCTTTGACACCTCTGCTTTACACCATGTGTCTGCCTCTCATAGGTCCTAGACATTTCAGTAATTATCTAAATGTTTGCTTCAAATCTTACCATAAACAACTCATTTGTGCCCATGAACGCTCTTCGCATCTTACTTCCATCTCGTGTTCACCCAGCTGAGAATGTAGCAGCTACTTGCATTGAAAAGTTCTTTCTTTAAGAATAGCTGTGGTTTAGATAAGTCTTTGTAAGTGTGAAAGAGCCTGAAATCCTTCAGTTCTAACTCTTTGAGGAGACTGTACCAGAAGCGGACCACAGCACTGTCATTGCCACCAATCTCAAACCCAGGCCAGTGGAGGTGGATCTCAAACACTAGCTGTCCAATCTGTTCAAGGACACCTTCCAGGATCAGATTTTCCAAAATTTTCCATTCAGCACTTTCCAGGTCAGCCTTGAGGACATCAATCTGTAACAAAGGAAAAAGAGAGAATAAAGAGAAATTTAACATCATTAGCAGACTCCATAACAACTGTTAAAAATAACATCCCTTGACGCCAGACATTTATAATTTCTAGTTAGTAAGTATAGACAGCACACTTTTTTTTGTAAATATCATTTTTTCCACTTACATGTAAACATAGTTTTCGACATTCATTTTTGTAAGATTTTGAGTTCCAAATGTTTCTGCCTCCCCGCCCCCTTCCCCAAGATGGCAAGCACTTAGGCTATGCATGTGTAATCACGTTAAACATATTTCCACATTAGTCATGTTGTGAAAGAAGAAACAGAACAAAAGGGAAAAACAACTAGAAAGAAAAAAAAAACAAAGTGAAAATAGCATGCTTTGATCTTCATTTAGACACCATAGCTCTTTCTCTGGATGTGGATAGTTGTTTCCATCATGAGTCTTTTGGAATTGTCTTGGATCATTGTATTGCTGAGAAGAACTAAATCTATTATAGTTTAATCATCACACAATGTTACTGTTACTGTGTACAATATTCTCTTGGTTCTGCTCACTTTACTCAGCATCAGTTCATGTAAGTCTTTCCAGGTTTTTTCTAAAATACTGCTGCTCATCATTTCTTACAGTACAAAAGTATTCCATTACATTCATATACCACAACTTGTTCAGCCCTTCCCCAATTGATGGGCACCCCCTCAATTTCCAATTCTTTGCCACCACAAAAAGAGACAGTGTACATTTTAATGAAACCATTGGGCATTAATAACTTGTCTTTTACATTTTTGACTTCTACCTACACTTTCCTCTATCAAATCCTCATTGGATTCCCCTTGGTGGTGTGAAGGTGACCCTGGGTTTTTGAAGGTCATATCACTGAAATGCAAGTTCTAGCAGATGCTACTATACTAAGAAGGCAGGAGTCATCAAATACAGTCTCCACAAAAGACTGTTACATCTGCTTCCTAAGAACCGGTCTAGTTTAGGCTCATCACCAGAAGACTGGCCACTTGGAGATCAAGTCTTTGACCATGGCAACCCATGGGACACAGAAAAATACAAAATGACCGTCGGCCTTGAGCAACCCCCTTGTGCTTCTTCAGTGATGATAGAAAAGTGGGCAATACATAGAAAAGAATAAGGCAATTTTTATTTCCAGTAGCTCATGGACAAGAATCACACAAGATGGGCAGGCAAATAATGGGTTGCGATCTGCATCATTGAGAGAGTGCCCCTTATTAATGACATCACAAGTTCACTGGAATATTTGCACTTCAGTTCAAAATATAGCATTTTACTGCACACATTACACACGAACACATACAGACAGTACAATTTTAAACTTTAATAACCTAACAGTACACTAAGACTTTGGGGACACCCTATATGTCATAAGAGTGTGTAGTGGGTAGAGAGTGCTCTGGTTTGTGAGGGATATTGTACTTCTGTACTTGCTATAACTTCTTGATAAATATATCCTTATAAAAGCCAACTTATGCCAATTGCTTAGTTGATATTGAGGAGATATGGCCTGTTTAGATGGTATTATGGTGAATATGCCAGATAAGGACTTATCAGTAAGAGTATTAGAATCTCCAATTCTTCAAGGCTACCCCTAGAAACTACAAGGGAAAAGTAGCAGCCACTCTCTGGAGATGTGACTGGGTAATATTTTGGGGTATTGGTATAGTAGTCCCAAAATCTTTACTAAATTTACATATCTCCTCCATTAGAAGATAAGCTTCTTAAGTAGAGATGGTCAATTCTCAACATTCACATGTTCAACTTTTGTGACATCAAGCATTTGAACGATTTTTTTACTAACCTCATTTTCACTTTTACATTGCCAACCAGGAACATTCACAGCCATATACAGTAAAGGAAAAAAAAAATGAGTCGGGATTTGCCCAAGTTTGTGAAGGAGCTGGTATCCTACTAGGTGGCTTACTGGTCTGGTTCACCCAAGTGTAGTAAAGAGCTCCCCTGGGTATTTATTACATACTTTCATTGTTTACCTTTAAAACTCAAATTTTGTGTTGAAATTATGCCTCCAAAGCATAATGCAAGTCCTTTAGTCTCTAAGCCCAAACTGCAAAGTCAGGGATGTAGTTTAGTGAGAAAATAAAGGTGTTAGGTAAACTTCCTGCCTGAACGTCTGCAGGGAGTATGGTGTTAACAAATCCACAATTCATATACAACACAATGCCACTACACCTCCATCTGGTGCAGTGAAATAAGATTCAAGTTTTAAAAATTGTTTTCATTGGATGTATAATGTTTATAGTAAGCAGTTAGGTGACAGAAGATAGAATGCTGGGTCTGAAGTCAGGAAGACTCATCATCTTCTTGAGTTCAAATCTGTCCTCAAACACTTAGTAGGTGTGTGACCCTGGACACATCACTTCGCCATGTTTGCTTCAGTTTTCTCATCTGTCAAATGAGCTGGAGAAGGATATGGCAAACCACTCCAGTATCTTTGCCAATAAAACCCCAAATGGGGTACGAAGAACTGGATATGACTTATGACTGAACAACAACAAAATTTATGTCACTATAGATTTAATGTGTTATGAAAAATCAATGTTGTCTGAAATCAATGTTTTTTATTGAGATGTTAGCACAAAAGGTCACAGAAGGCTAGGGAATAGCAAAAAAATGTTTGGCATGTTATCAATTTTATTTTGTATACTACATTTTATGGGTTATTTCGTGGTTACTGTGTTAGGAAAAGTGCTTATTATCAGAAGTATTGTTTTGTTATAAAGGATTGTATGCAGAAAAGGTATTTTCAGCAATCTCTAGAGAAAGATTAGTTTTTGGTGGTCGTGGGAACCTAACCTCTATTTCCCATAGGCTCGATGTATCAACATTTGCCTTTTGTACTTTTGTGCCATTTTCTAGGAACATTACCCTCATGAAAGTTGAGGATTGGCTGTAATTTCATTTTATACCCTTAACACCTAGCATAGTGCCTGACACATAGTAGGTACAGAATATAAATGCATGAGTCAGAAGGATACCTTAAGTTAGATAAATATTTCTGCTCTCATTCATAACCTAGCTGACTTTAAACTCTGTGCCTCAGTTTCTCTGCCTTTCCAAATTCTCTC
>CM053627.1:134524067-134548514 GCA_028646595.1 Phalanger gymnotis
AGAGATACATAATGTTCTTAGCTTGTGAGAAAAACCATGTGTACTAGTTAAAGATACAAGGCAATCTGGCCAAAGATTACATTTGTATCTCGTCATAAATATGCAAGGCAAGATTCAATGAAAACTTATGCAAACTTCTGTGGAAAGCAAACAAACAAATAAATTTGGAGATGCATGTCCTAATGGGGTGTGTTATGGTGGTGGTGTGGAGCACAGTTATTGTATATGACAGTATTATTTTTAATCATAAAATCCTAATAATATGATTTAATCATTTTAATCATAGCCAGTGAAGTAATTAAAAACCTCACTGACAGGGCAGACTCCAATGGCAGTATTTTCAAAGGGCTGTATTTTTTAAGATTGGTCTTTGGCTGCCCCTTTCCCCTTTTGTTTGTTTAGTATAAACTGTCAGACTTCACTAGGATGGGAACTCACCATTCCCAAACTCGTAGGCTCTTGTCATCAGAAGTGCTCACAAACCGCCTATTCTCATCCACAAACACAATGGTGTTGACAGCCCCCAAATGTCTATCATATTCTTGCACGATCTCCCCACTTCTGATGTCCCACTGCAGGTTGAAGAGGAGAATACAAAGGAGTTAGAAACGGTGCACAAGTATTATAACAGGATAAAAATCCACTAAGTCTGAAGCATATGGGAAAAGATGACCCACATCAAGTTCTCAAAGTTTGTTGATTCTTGAAAAACATGTGGCTGACATAAATAAAAAACTTCTAATGATACACTGTACATTGTGGGCAATTTTTCTGAAAATCTCAGTTAGAAACATAATACATGGGTCTGAAATATTAAGGTTATTCATTTCCTAAACACTTACTTGTACAATCTTCTTATCTGACATTCCAGCCACAAAAAGATTCTGTTTGTCTTCATCAGGATTGAACTTGACACAATAAGGAACTTTCCTGTTTGTAAATCTTGATATACACTGACCTAAAAACAAAACCCCAAATTACCTGTCAATTTGGCCACTTAAAAGCACATGCAGAGTTGGAGAGCTTGCTTATTTAAAAACTTTAGCACGTATTATTGTTCTTCTCAAATTATAATGGTTTTTACTTAAAGAAGCTAAGGAAGGAATTTCTGTAATTCACAGTGAATGGAAAGTGTACACAATTCTCAGAAATAAGAAAAATTACAATTAAGTAGTGATCTTAGATATATAAAAAAACTGGGATAATATGGAAAATGAAAGCTCAAGTTAATATGGTTATGAAGCACTTACACAGCATGTAAGGCTAACTTATCTAAGAAAGAAGGGTATAGAGGCATCACCAGGACAATATACTAAACAGTTGAAGCCATTCCAACAGAAAGCATTTTGAGAAGATTTCATATTCACTAATCTCTCAAAATGTCTGCTTATGAAGAGCAATAAAATGGGTACACAATTACTTTTATTCATTATATTAAACTCTCCCCCCAATTAACGGTGCAATTTTTTTTTGAAAGACCCATTTGCAAAATGACAGTTCATGTCTTTAAGAGCTGTAGGAAGGAGCAAGGAAAAATTTAAGAATAATAACATTTACTCTGCAAGCTTAAGTCATTAAGAGAACACTTGAACTGAAAAACGTGTTTCACTAACAAATTCTAACAAGCTTAACAATTATTTATTAATTAGGCTATATTACTTTGAAAATCTTACCTGTCTCAGTGTCCCAGAGCTTAAGATACCTGTCATATGCTGCACTGAGAAACTGAGTTCCTACACCATTAAAGCAGATATCTCTAACAGCTTTACTATGACCTAAGGATAAATAAAAAATTGGTGATGAGGAGGAGGGAAAAGTTGATTTTCTCTTATAAGATAAACTCCAAGAGATAGATTAGATATTCTAGTATACTGGAACTGATAGCTTAAAAAAATTAATGTAGCATTTCCTAGTACTGAGTATAAAATATTCAATAGTTGAAGGTGTGCAAACTTACAATGATCCAATTATTGTCAAAAAGAAGAAAGGAAGAAATTGATTTTTTTGGTGTAGGTTGCTTCTGAAATGGCATGTTCCAAAATATGAGTCAAACTTATGGTGTATTTTGATACTTGTGAACCAAGTAATTCATCACCATTTAAAGAGAGAGAGGCAAAACACTGCTCCCTCCATCCCCATAAAAAAACTCAAAAACAAAACATACAAAAAAGAGGAAATGTTAAATGACTCAATCAAAGCAGACACTTTACTTGGTTTGGTGAAAAGGAACCTGGATGAACAGTCAGATGATGGGGAATAACTAAGTGGCCATCATCTTCCTGAGATTTCTACTGAAAAAGTCTTTCCCCTGTCTTGAAAACAGTTCTGTCTCTCTCAGTGTGGCTGAGGTCCACATCTCTCCCTTTTTTGTTCTGTTTCCAGGTCCATATTCACATTCTCGAAGATTCCCCTCTATCATACTTCCTGTAGGGTACTTAAAGACACCAACAAGCTTTGTAAGATGGGCTACTGAAAAGAGGCTGATGTAGGAGTGAAGAAGCTGGCTAAATAAGACTGCCATTTACAAATGACATCTGACAGGTGCCTTAGAAAAACCCAATAGCTTATAAAGTTAATACCATATCATTAGTGTATAAATGTTGTACCTAGCCATTGAAAGATTTCAACATCTTTAACCAATTACACTGTTTCTCTGTAGAATTCTACAAGTAAAGTTATACTAATACTAGCATGGCATTTTCAGAATAGACTCACCCAAAATAGGGTTTTACATAGATACAAGGATATATAATTACAATCAATGTATATATGGCTGATGCCAGATTCAAAGCCAAAAGTGCTTTTGCTAACAATGTAATAAACTCATTTTCTTCACAAATGTCTCCATTTGTGATTAATAGATTCAATACCACCTCAGTATCAACTAAAAACAAGGAAAATGCCCAATAAATGCTTTCACTTGGTAAATTAGCTTGGTCACTTCTTCACTCTCCCTAGAGGCTTCTATGCTTTATTTCCAAAGACATTCATTCAATTGCAGATTCTATGGACATGAAACATCCTTACCTGGATTACCTCCTTCTCCAAAGAGTCCCCCCCCCCCCCCCCCCCCCCCCCCCCCCCCCCACTGATACTCACCAATCCAAATCAAGCAATTTTGCTAGGCTGCAAAGATCAATAGTTATACCCTTGAGTGGTTTACTCCCCATCTATGAAGACAGCCATGAAAGCTTTCTCCTGCTGTGAGGGATACACATAAATCATCTGGCAGCAGACTGACACCTAATCACTACCAGCTATCTAATTTCACCATGAACACCAGGTGAATGAACAAATGGGGCAAACAGATTTCTTAGAACAAATCAAAATAGTCAACAGTAAAATCACATTATCAAGAGTGATATTTTTGGATATAAAATAGATTACTCCACACATAAAACTTATGTGTACACGTATATACACATAAACACACACGTATACACATATACATGAATATATAGCCCTACATACACATACTACAACCATATATAATGTGTACACACATATACATACAAAGACAGAAGTATTACCAACAAATGTTCTCAAACAACGCCGATCTCCATAAACTTCCCATAGCTGTAGAAAAAAAAAATGGAAACATTAAACTGCACTCATAAGTTCAATAAAATGACAAGTTTCACTACTAACAGTTATGATAGTAGAATTAAATGAAGCATGTTGGTACGCTACTGGGTTTTGAAATTTAACTATTTTGGTTTATTCATTCAAAACCATCAACTTCTTTAATAACAGCTAAAAAAAAAAAAAGTCAAAAGAAATTCTGCCCCCATCTCCAAATCCGGTATCCAGTAGAAATATGATTATATAACTGATATCTAATAGGCTTATAATTACTCTACCTCACACTGAACTTTTCTTAGGGTTAAAGGGAATATAATGCCAATCTGCATACATGATAACATAGATGTCAGATAGAAATTAATGGCCTAAATCCTGGACTTCCTCACTTACATCATTTTTAAGCTCCTAGAGGTAAGTGGTCAAATGGTTACTCTAACCAGGGGAAACTACTACTTCATGGACCCATCTCCTTCATATACTTCAGTTTAAAGCCAGGAAAAATTTATGAAGGATGAATTTTTTAATACACAATTTTTTGAACCCCAAGACCACTACAGGGCTGACATTCATCAAACTACAACATTTCAGGTATGGAAAAAACACATAAAAATACACATCTTGACTTTGTATGTCTTAGTATGATATAAGCTGACCCTTCTGGGTTAAAAAGAAAATGTCTCCAAAACTACAGTTGACTTAAATGTTGAGTGTGCTGGCAAAGACTCTTCCCATCCTGATTTTGTCATTGTTGCTGTAGTAGCAGCTTAATGGTCAGAGATCACTTACCAGAAAACACAACGAAGGGGTTTTTCTACTCCCTCTACTACCTCTTGAGAGCCACAGTCAAGAATAGTTATGGGTCTCAATTTTCCTACATCCCCTCCAACATTTGTCGCTTTCCCCTTCCATTATTTTAGCCAATCTGGTAAGTATAAAATTGTATCTCTAGGTTGTTTTAATTTGCATTTCTCTAATCAATAATGATTTAAAGCATTTTTTCATATGAGTATAAATTGTTTTGATTTCTTCAGTTATTAAGCTACCTATGCCCTTTGACCCAGAAATACCACTACTTGGCCTATTTCTAAAGATAATTAGGGAAAAAGGAAAAGAACCTGTATGTTCTAAAATGTTTATAGTAGTTCTCTTTGTGGTGGCAAAGAACTGGAAATCGCAGGGTGCCCATCAATTGGGGAATGGCTGAATGAATTGTGGTATATGATTGTGATGGAATACTATTGTAGAAATGATGAACTCAGTGATTTTAGAAAGACTTGCACGAAATGATGAAGAGTGAAATGAGCAGAACCCGGAGAACAGCAATAATATTTTGAGAACAACTTTGAATGAATAAGTTTTTTTGACTATTGTAAGTATCCAAATTAAGTATAAAGAACATATGAAGAAAGATGCTATCTGCATCCAGCGAAAGAACTGATGAATAGATGTACAGAGTAATTTCACACACACACACAAATTTGTGTCTAATGCTAGCCATCTGTAAGGCAGGGGAGGGAAAAAAAATTTACATGATAATTTTGTATATCTGAAAGGTATAGCAAGTTGGGCATAGTAGACTTGCAGTTTCATGTGCAATTGTTTTTTTTTTAATTGTACTATGCTATGGAAATGCTTGTTTATTCCACAAATTAAAAATAAAATTTAAAAACAAAATAAAAAATAATTAAAAAAAATAATAGCTGTGGGTCAAAAAGGCTATCAATGCTGAATATAATTAATGGATGGATTTTTATAAAGAAAAATTAGTATCAGCCTGAATTCCAGGTCCACTTATATCCTTTGAAATATAGTTTAAACTACTAAAAAGATGTGAAAGGAATATTACCTTACTTTGCCTGACAGTGAGATAACAAATCCTTGGCATGGGACTTTTTCTATATGACAAGAGGCATGAAAGGTAAATGAATTCCAAACAAGAAAGTTTACTGAGAGAAAGTTAAGAATAGTTGTAGAGGAAAAACTATGTTTAATATCTTAGGTCAGAACGAGGTGAGAGGCAAAGACAGTTTGGTAGGAAGTCTCTAAAGCCACTTTCTATTGTTATTAAGGCTGTAGTCTTTTAAAGTTAGCCATTTTAAAATGCTCTTGAAGAGCAGAAGCTTTTCTATTGGTGTTATTAATAATTTTTTTTGAGGAGCTGGACTAACTAATGTGCAAGAGAGGTAACAGAATTAATAAACCAAATTAAACTTTAAAAAGTAATATGCCCTCTAACCAACAATGAAAGTGCAAAGAACAGATTACAATTTTAATGCAAAACCACCCAGAAAATCCCGACAACTAAAATGGGAACATGTTATAGGTGATAAAGAACCTAGGATAAGCTAATCTTTAAAACTCAGGTCTTGTCAGTTACTAGAGCCTAAAAAAAAAACCAGTATTTACATTAAAAAAAAAAAGATGTATACACAATTAAAAAACAATTATTTTCCCACCCAAATTTCCTTTTATTTATTCACTAAAATTGAGTACATGAATCTGTTATCATACATGTTGATCTCATGTAATAAAAGAACCTTAAAAAATATCTAATGTTCAATTTTTATTTTATTTGAACCTGAAATTGTGATTTCCTCAGTCTGGACAGTAGACAGTAATGGAATTCCCTTTATTAATGAAGACTGGCCAAATGTTCTGCAGCTTACAGTTTTTAGAGAGTAACCTGGAGCCCAAAGAAGCCATGTGACTTGCCCAGGGCCACAGAGTCATATGTGTCAGAGCGGAGACTGGAATCCAAGTTATTTGGACTCTTAAGCTGGTTTTCTACCCACTATGCCAAACGGCTTCTCATATATTATTATTAATTATGAATGCCAGTGAAAAAACATTATCATAAATGCTATTTTTTGCAATAGTGGCTCAAACTGGTAGTCACAAATTCTTATTTTAGTATTTTAAAAAATTACAAAAAGTCAAGAGAAATCTTACACACCAATTAGAAAAGATAAATAAAGCTAGCAACATTTAATATTACTGTTACATGTGAAGTAATGTTCCCCTTACGAAAATGGGCAGAGACTGGAGAAATAGCATGTAATTGAGCTGAGTATGAAAGAGGAAAATTAATGGCTTTTTGGGATAAACTGCAAAAAGGTAGGAGTTTGGGGCACTAAATTATTTTAAAGAAGGTAGCAGTAGACTGAAGTGAAACAGAAGCTGTGTATGAGAAGAAAGCCCAAGGTTTTTTTTAGCACAAAGTATTGTGTAACAAAGTAAAGGTTCTAAATCACAATAAAGAAAAGGTACAATTAAGCAGTAATAGGTAACAATTGAAATTTAAGGTAAGAGAAACCACAATATTACATCTAGCTTTTATTATTTCTTCAAATCCTGCTCTCTATTGTTTTCAAAGGACAACAGACTTAGAGCTAAAAAGGATCTCAGAAGCCAGAGCAGAACACCCTCATCTTATGGCTGAGAAAACGGGGGCTCAGTGATTGAGGTAAAGCCATTTCCGTGGGGTCACTAAGCTGGTCAGCCTTGGAGGTTGAATACAAATCCAAGTCCTCTGACTCCAGAGCCAGGATTCTTTCCACTCCATAGTACTGCTTACCAGGTCCCTTGTGTGGTCCAGCCGCAGCAGTGGCTGCTGCCGTGTGTAGGAAGATAACCAGGAGTGAGAAGATTTCCGGGCCCAGTCTAGGCTCTGTCACGCTACTCCCTCTGTGACCCTTAACCTCTAGGAACCTCAATTTCCTCATCTGCCAAGTGAAGAAAATAAGAGCTGTACTCCTAATCTCACAGGGCTGATAGAAGAATTTTGCTGTATGTCAAAGATTATGAGGTACTGAACATGAGGAGGCAGCAAAATGATGGTAAAGGTTACAAAATTTCAAGCAAAAGAGCTACTTACATACAGGGTGTCCCAAAATTCTTGGTGCAGAGTTTAAGCTAGTAAGGCCTAAGCCTTTAAATAGTTTTAAAGCAATTTTAAAGCTTAAAGCTACACCAAGACTTTTGGGACACCATGCAGTATTTCTATTTTATTCAGCTTTAGTGATGACATATTAGAAATATCTCACCTTAATTTTGCAGTCCATGGAACAAGACAGCAACAAATGGCCAGAAAGAGGAAACAGCCTGACAGCACTGACACCCTTTAAATGAGCATTACAATAATTAATTGGAAAAAGGGAAAAAAAAACTATATTGAAATAAGAAATGAAAAAAAAAAAGGATTTTTCAATAGAATTCACTAGTTTCTCCTTCCCTGCAAAAATTATGTCCTAAACTAAACTTCACTATTAATTCAGGAAAAGATGCCCTGCTGTAAACACAGCTTTTGAAGTCCCGTTAAAAAAACCCAACAACAAACAACCACAAAAAACCTATTGATACTCATTGGGAGGGCACTACTGATTTATTCAAACAGCTCATTTGCCCCTTCCTCCCTCCCAAATGCAGTATGACAGCTCTTTCTAAAGAGCTGAAAATTGTGGGTCTTGGAATGAATACAACCAACAAAGAATTTGAATATAAAATGCCTCCTACCTTCTTTCCATCTAAACCCTTCAGAATACAATTTGTTTATAAGCTTAAAACTTCAATTATTTGCCTCTATTGAATATGATTTTGTTTTTTCCTGAGTTAGTCTGAATTTTGCTTCCTTGTCACCTGCTACTTTTTGCTCCTCCAATGTGAAAAGATCCCAATAGGGGACAGAAAGAGGGAGGGCAGACTTATGGTTACTGAAACTGATAGCAACTCTGCCCTGTTACTCAATGACTTCACAGTCTGCAGGGAGGTGACAGCATTAGTGGCTTCCAGGCACATCTCTATCCTCAACAAAAGATTCTGGTGAGCTACAGGGAGGGTGGGGGAATAGTGGTAGTTGTCAATGCTGTGCTTAAGCAGGTCAGTATTAAAGATCAACTGGTTGTGTTTAAATGGTTGGAAAACTCAGTGTAAACCATTACTTTCAAAATTAGTAAATGAATTTTCAAAACTGTATTGTCTATAATGACATTACTCCAAAATGGAAATATCAGTCTCTACCTTTGTATGTCCAGACCAAACATGGATCTGTTTTTTGGGAAGATAACATTTCTCAGGTGGTACTGCAGAACGGAGATTAACACCTACATCTTGAGGAACATGAAGATAAGACCTCCCTTGATAGTCATACATTTCTTTGACTAAAAGACAAAGGAAAAGAGAATAAATAAACTATTCACAAAACAGCTATAAATTAAGAAGCTCCGCAGTCATTTTAAAACAAGATTATGCCATTTTTAAGAGCTCATATTTACTTTTTAATAACTTAATAATCACAAAGGCTTGTTCAAGTTTAATTGCTTGGAATTATAGCTATTATTAACAATTAGATGTATTGCCAAATTTCTAAATTGCTAAGGAATGTTAGATATACACTTTTTAATAAGAAATATAATTCTCTCAGTCATGCCTACAATTTAGTGATTTATAAAACAGTTTATAATATAGTTGTGGAAGGAAAAGTCATTTGATTACACCTATATTTCTAAAGCTCTACAATTTATTTCTTCCCTCCAAGGACACAGACAGCAACTCTGTAGTAGGCAGTTTCATGAGTTACAAAAGAATTTGTGGTTAACTTTATGGTAATAAGCCTCTCCAAACTTAGACAGGCTGGTCCTTAGACAACAGCCTGTCCCCTAAAGCTATAGTCAGAGTCTCTGCAACTTGCAGACCCTGTTAAAACTTAGGACAATACAGTGATTTGGAGCAAGGGTGTCTGGGATTCAAATCCCATCTCCAACAATAACTAGCTAGTTGTCTATAAGCAAGTCATTTAAATTGTCTGAGACTTAATTATCTCATTTCTAAAATGGGAATGGTAATAATAAAAATATCTGTCACACCTACCTCACAGAGTTGTTATGAGGATCAAATTAAATAATGGCAAGGGGAAGAAGGGAATAAGCTAAGCACTTTAAATGTGCTAAGCACTTTAAAGCACTTTAAAAATTTATCTCACTTGAATCGCACAACAACCCTTCAAGGTAAGTAGGTGCTATTACGTCCATTTTACAATTGAGGAAATTGAGGCGAACAGAGGTTAAGTGACTTACCCAGAGTCACACTGCTAGTAAATGTCTGAGGCTTGATTGGCACTTAAGTCTTCCTGATGCCAGGCCCAGCACTCTACTGTACCACCTAATATATGCAATGTGCTTTGTAAATTTCAAAGCACTGTATAAATATGAAGTATCTGCATAAAACCATTCAATTGGCTGGGACATTCAGAACCCAAGGCCTTTTCCATGCCGTGATGAGGCACTGGATTAGGAAAGAATTTGATTATAAACAGAAACTTATCTACAATAGCAAGAGGAAAAGAAATAATATGCTTAAGCATGGATAGACGCCATTTGTTGCAAGCCATCTTAAATCAGCAACAAAATGGAATATACATAGAAAAGTGATTTTCCAAATACCAGAGATGGTTTTTCCTTTCCCCATTTGTATCCTTTGTCTTAATCCTCTTCTAAACCACTTTTTCTTAAATTCAGGGTAAATTTTTTAGTGGGAATACAAGAGAAAAAGTATCCACAGTGCTACAGTAGATGCTCTGAGGCGATGAATATGATTTCAAAGCCACATTAAGTATAAACATTTGTTATGATGAAGCATCCTTAAAACAACATTGAGGCTTAAAACATCTGAATTATTAAAACTTCAAGTGTTATTGTGTCAAATGAGAATCAAATTAGTATTTTATTTCAAAAGCATGGCTTACGATGTAATAAATTTAGGGTTTCTCTTCTTTCTTTACCACATTACTAATCATAAGCACCTCCATCAGAAATAGAGGTAGAGAGAAAAACTGAAAAAAAAAATTGCTTATCTTTACCAGAATTCTTTTTAAAATTTAGAGAATAAAATTAATGGTTCCAAATTTTAATCAAAATTAACCAGATTTAATTACTTAAGTATTCATTAATTGGGACAAGAGTAATTAAGCATTCACTGACATTACTGTTACAGAACTCACTTAGCATAAGAACCTAAATGTATATTTGGATGATTTTCAGTTAATTCTGAAGACAATCAGTGTCTTCCATACTGTGTACCTAGACCGACTTAAGAAGTAGGTACTTAAAGTTTTCGATGTATGATTTAAAAGAGAAGTCAATATAAAAAGTATGTTACCATGTAAAATGGTCTTTTCTTCCCCAGGTTTGTCATCCTCATGTTTGCCTTTCTTTTGCCTCTTGGCTGTGATTTCGTCTAATTCTTTCTGTTCTTCCTATAAAAATCAAATACATTACTTTAAAATTCAAGTTCTAGATCTCACCTTACATTAAAATCAACTATAAGTTGTTTAAAACAAATCAGCTGACTATAACAAAAGGTCTTATGGCACAAAAGTGGTGGCAAAGATAATGCCTAAGTTTAAAGTAGTCAAATGTCCCGTAAATGAGAAAAATAAGCATATTTTAGAATGGCAAATTTTAAAACAGAAAATCATAATATATCATGTTGATCAACAACCATTAATTAAGCCTTTACTATGTGCCAGGCTCTGGGGAGCAAAGACCAAAGCAAAATAGGTCATTGCCCTCAAGGAGCTTACATTCAAATGTGAGCATTCAAGAAAATGAATGAGGGTTGTTTTATATACTCTTTCAACTTGACTATAAGCTCTTTATGGCTAGGGATCATTTTGTTTCTTTTGAAACTCAGTGTATAGTATAGTACTAGAAACACAGTAAGAGCTCAAATACTTTTCACTGGTTGACACATACTCATAAATATTTAGTGATACTAAATATCATCAGAATTATAAGACTGGTTTGGAATTTAACACGGCAGACATGATCTTCAAATAATCCTAAAACATAATATAGAGCTTAAGTAGAAACATTCTTAAATCCCTTACAGAGTATATATATGTAATGCCAATAAGAAACATTAAAGCTTACTTCTGAAGGTTTAGCCACTTCTTTTTCATCTACATATTTTGCCCAAGGTCCTAAGAAACCATCAATATTTGATGCATCATTTTCTTTGAACTTTTTTCTCTTTTCTGTTTTTCTCTGTCCAGTTTCAAACACAGTTAAACCTGTAAGACATCACAAATGCATTTAGTAAGAAAAGATGAATATTACATATACAGGGAGTGATAATGAATAGACACAGAATTTTCAAAGCATATATAACACAAAGCAAAGAAACAAAAGCTTAACCATAGAGTCTCACACCACAATTTGTAATCCATTCTTTAATGGCCATTAAAGGTGTTTTATACATGCTATTATAATATTTAAGTATCCTTCAAAGTTTGATGAATCAGAAAAATGAACAACTTCAGTAATACAGAATCCTCTCTGAATGAACTTTACTTGGACCACAGCTCCACCATTTTTAAAGAAACTAACAGTTTAATACTGCAAATTAAATAATGAATGAAACTTATTATTAAGCAGTCAACTTATACTTTTTATTTTTTTTTTACAAAGTGGTAGATTGTCATTTAAAGAACCTATTTAGTTCAAAGACAACTTCCAAAATAATGTTTAAACTTAAGCATCATTTAATACAAGATTACAAAGTAAATATTGTTGTATTAATATTAGTTTGTGATGTTTTCAAGAGATCTTAATATTAAGCTGACATCTAATTACAGAATTTTAGAGCTAGATGGAAGTTTTAGAGGGCATTTAGTTCAAAGTGTCAAACAATGCAGAAATTTCTTCAGCAGCAAGGGAAGGGGAATAAACATCTATATAATGCCTTCTATGTGCCAGGTATGGTGATTAGTGCTTTATAATATCTCATTTGATCTTCATAACAACCCTGTTATATTCCCATTTCAAAGTTAAGGAAACTGAGACAAAGAGAGGTTAAGTGACTTGCCCAGTGTCTGAGCCCAGATTTGAAACCAGATATTCCTGACTCCAGGCCTAGCACCCTATCACCTACAGATTGTTACCTATCCTCTGCTTGAATACTTTCAATGATGGCAGTGGTGGGGAGAGTTCATTATCTCACATGACAATTTATTCTACTGTTGTCCCTTAGACTATGAGCTTCTAGAGAGCAGAGACTTTTACCTTTCCCTGAACCCCCACTATTTAGCACAATGTCTGACAGACAGAGCTGCTTCATAAATGTTTACTATTGAACTACTGAATAGATCTAGTTATTAGAAACTTGTTTGTCTTATAATAAGCTAAAATTAGCTTCCCTGTCACTTCCATTAACTGGTCCTAGCTCTGTCCTCTGTAACAAGAACAAATCTTCCTCTACTAGGACAGCACTTCTGGTGTTCCCCCAGCTGTCTTTCTTTCCAGGCCAAACAGTTTCTTCATCTCTTCCTTAGTATTTCCACACTTCTCACCATCTTGGATCATATCCCTCCAGAAACACTTTAATTATTTCCTTAAAATGTGGCACATAGACAAAATACTCCAGATGTGGCCTGACTACCAAAGACCACAGTAAGATTAATATCTGCTATAATCTGGATTTGATCATACGAACTTTATTCCTCCCCAGGTATACCTCACTGCTGGTTTGTAATAAGCTTATCTTTTATCACAAGACCTATTGTCAGTTTAGGTTTCCACTATCCTGTACTTATGCAATTTGTTTATTTAAATCCAGATATAAGATTTTCTGTCAGAGATTCTATATTGCTATGGGCTTTTTTCCATCATCAAGAAAACATAAATACCTTTTATTATACTTTTTAAAATGTTCACATATGTCCAATTAAGTTAGCTTTTTGAACAACGGTTTATTATGTAATTAGCCTTGAATGATTTACCGTAAATGATGACAGAAACAGCCCAGATAATGAAATCCAGAGTCAATTAGATCTAATAAACATTAGATTTCCTGATGACCAAGATTTTAGATAGAATGACTAAGAAGTCAGGGTGGCTGAAAGCCATTGATGTCCCCAGTAGGTGGGGGACAGAGAAATCTTCCTCATGAACACAGCCTTCCCATCTCCTAATGGTAACTCCTAGGTCAGGTGCCAGGGATGTACTACATTTGCCATGGCTGAACTGGAATCATACCAGACCTGAAACTGTCTCTGTCCATGTGGGAAAGGATAAACAGGAAAGGCCAAAATAGAAAAGATATCTGCAAGGAGGTAAACATGCTACAGATTATAAAAGAGGAGGGAAAGAAAAATTCTACCTTTGACTGAGAATTTGAAGAGAGCAGCAAAATAGAGAAGCAGTAGAATTGAGCAGAGGAACTTAAAAGGCTGGTAACACTATAGTACAACCCATTTCAAGGAATAAAGTGACTATGCTGTTATGTTTTAGTAAAAACTTGGAGCAAGTTGATGCTTAAAAAAAACTATATGCAAAATTATATTATCTACTACACAGATACACGTGTCTTGTTAGCATTGAACAGCTTTCCAAGTATTCAGACTACACAACAGGCTGTTAATTCCCCTCACTTCTCCACCCCACCCCTCACCCCTGCTGGCAGGTGATTGGAAAAACTATATGTATTACTATAAGAAGAGAGCTGGTCCTCTGTATGGCACAAAAAGTAAATTGCTTAATGTAACCACACCTTCCAAAAATCAGGAAAAAAAATCAAGTATAGACTGTACCTAGTTATTACTCTATTATTACTATATAACAGGAGTGGCCAATTTACAGTAGAATCAAGTACATATAACTAATATCAAACATCATGGGGTTGAGGATGGACTCAGTATTTATTGTCCAAATTCTAGCCTAGCTAAATTTGGAGTGGCTCATCATAAAGCTGATGAATTTTTCTACTACAGCAACTGTTAAAGACCATCCATTAAGCTAGAGAAAGGTAATATGCACACTGATAAAATTATAGATCCTTGATATAATGAAGCATGCAAGTATCGAATATGAAAAATAATTTACCTTGATTTTTCTCAGCTTCTTCTACAGACCCGATATATTTAGTAGAAACTTGATGATTATCTAATGAGGGGTCCAGTGCATAGCCTAAATTTTAAAAAAAGAGGGGGCAAATTGTCATTTGAATTTTTTGCCAGTCACAGTTTTATAATTGCATAAATAACTTCACATCTCATTTCCTTGACTAAAATGCATTAAAAATTCTCTTCACTTAATAGCTATCATCTTTCCCTTCCATATAATTCTAGTTAAATCCACAAACAGAGTTTTTAGTCTGGACTACAAAAAGACTATAGCAGAAAAAGATAGAGACTATTCTTTCAAGAAATTAATGACACAAAAATTACTAAGATCTTTCCTAGCTGTTTAAACCTTCGTCTAGTTTCTAATAACACAGTAATATATATAAACACACACACAAATACACTAAAAAGGTCAATCATAGAATAGTAATCACTTTTAATTATTCACTGATATCCAACATTTCAAGGTTTAGTTCGAAAAGAGCAAACTTTTTTTTTAATTACGTGAAACAGGGTGGGGAAAAGAAATTTAAAAAATTAACAGCGTATTATACATTTTGGGAAAAGCTCATTTGTGTTTTTGTTAAGAATATTCTTCATTTCCCACTCTAAAATGATAGTATATTTGTAATTAACCCAGGTTTAAGACATGTCAGTAGTAGGCGACTAATTTAAAGATATAGGTCTAAAGACCTATAGGTCTCTAGAGGGTTTTGGGAACAAGGGAAAAAAGGCCAAATACTAATCGAAAACAACACATTTTGTAATATTTTGTTTTAAGCATATGCCACCTGAACTTCCAAAGGCAATTTAATCTCTAGTGTCATAAACCGCCAAGGCTACAATTTGTTTCCACAAAGAACTTACATGGAATATTTTAATATAGATACTTTTAGACAAGGAGGGAGCAGGAGTTAGGAATAGTAAAAGTGTGCATCTTTGTGGACGTACGCAAGTTGATAAGTTTTTATTCCTCAGCTAAAGTTTATTCAGCAAAGACTGCTTTCTCAGAGAATCAAGATTTAAGTCAAATATACTTGATAATAAGTTCTTAATAAGCTAAATGGTACAGGTGCTCAACTCACCCTCTTGACATGCTAGAATAGAACCAACCACCTGGCTATTAGTTCATTTGCATTTACTTTTCAGCATTAAAATATTTTCTTAGCCAGAAGAGATAGCTTGATGGTAGGAAAGCAGCTTTGGAGTAGAATCCCTGAAATCACAGGTTCAAATCTCATGAGTCAATTTAGTCTTTCATTCCTTTAATGTACAGAAAATTTCACTGTACATGAACTTTTTTGAATGAGACTTTAAAAAAGTTTAAAAAAAATTAAGTTGATACCCCCACTAAAAAAGCAACACAACTATAAAGACTTGCATGGGAAGTAAACTATCCTTTAAAATTGATCTTTCTCTACATACATACCTGTGCACTAAAGTTCTGGTGATAAATGAGAGAGTTTTCTGGTTCTTCCTGCCTCCATGTATTCCCCAAATTCTGCTACAGTTCCTGTCTAGAAGGAGGGAACATATACTCCCTGTTCCCTGTTCACCACTATCAAATAAAACCCCTCCTTTTTTGTACCCCCCTTCTAACCTTTCTGCATGGAAGAAAAAAAGTAGAGTTCATAAAATCATAGGAGTTAAAAGAGGTTTTAGAGATCAGAGTTTAGAGATTTATTCTTACAGATGAGGAAACTGGCCTGGACTGGTTAAGTGACACACAGGTAGTAAAGTAAGAAGTAGATCCAGAAGTAATCAAATTAACGAACCAACCAGAATTTATTAAATACCTGCTTTTTGCAAAGCACTGTACTAAGTACTGTCAATAAAAAGAAAAAAACACGAAAGTCCCTGCCTTCAAAGAGCTTATAATCTAACAATAGGTATAAGTATATACAGAAAATAAATTCAAGTTAGTTTTGAACCGAGGTCTTCTGACTCCAAATCCAGTGCCATTTTTGCTGCTTTATACAAAGTTCCCTCTATTCCCTAACTTTCTTGCCTGTTTTCTTCAATGACCATTCAGTTCCAACCAACCCTATATTCTATATATGTAAATGAGATAAAACTGCATGTGAGTGGACCTAGAGGAAAAATTATTTTTAATTTTCAAAGTAACATAAAATATTTCTTGATTCTCCTTTGTCAATTTTATGAAAGTTAACTAACTATTCTTAAATAGAAAAGGATCCAGCCTAATCTGGCATACATACATATATCTTGTGTAGTAACGCAACCACAATACCGATTTGGATAACAGTATACCATTCTTTAGAGAAGTTTAAAATCCATTATATGTTCTCCTATTTGTCATTATTTTTATTTTCCTTTTTCAAAAATTAAATTTTTTCCCTAAGGTAGGTAGAGAATGATACAATTTTTTCACCATCAAGACAAAGTAAAACAAAGAGAAGTTCTTATCTCAATTAGGAATAAGAGACTAAATCTGGCTGAGATCTACCTCAGAAAATTCTGACCTTTTTTCCACCGCACCATGTTTTAGCCAACATCTTTATTTTATTTATTTAGTTATCAATATGCACAGTCTATTTTCTCTTTTTGAAGCTTGTCTTATTTACTTATAAAACCAAAATACTTCTATTAGCTTCCTTTTAGTAAATTTGTCTGAAACAGTCCCAATGTTAGGCACATTTAAGATATTCTTACAAACTGCAGAAATTACAATTTTTGCCTAAAATTTCCAAACTGTTTAATTATGGTATAATTGCTAGTAGCTGGGGGAATAAAAAGGACGCAGTTAAAACAGTTAATTCATTAAATTATTTAGCAAATCCGCCTCACACTGTTACAAGTTGTAGCTCTTGCCACAACAAAGACAATCCTTTTGAATTTGTAATTTGCCAAATAGAACTTACACTTTATACCATTCATTTGACATTACGCCATCTAGTGATGAGAGATGAATCAAAGGCTATTTTTAAAAGAATGATTCAAAAGTCAAGGAAATGATTCTCTCTGCTTCCTAAGAGAATATTTATTAAGAGAAAAAAGCAAAGCAATTATTACTGCCATTTGACAGATGAGGAAACTGAGGGTCAGAAGGGTTAAGTGATTTACCTAAAGTCACACATTCAGTTACTAGAGTGGCTGGGGCTCAAACTCAGGTTTTTTTGACATAAGGTCTAGTGTGTCTTCTGCTATGCTTTTTTTTTGAAAACATTACCCTCCATTATGACACAGCTTCCAAGAAAACTGTACAGCAAGAAAAAAAAACTGACTTTAAGTTGAGTTTAAAGAATAATAGACTAAATCATATTTCAGATGAGAAATCAGACATAGGCTGACTTGTGCTTATTTCATTAACTCATTTTTCTTTGCACTTTAATATAAAGTAAATTAATGGTGGATAGGGCTGAATACTTTTTTCAGAACTTATTTATTTAGGCATATGCAATAAGAACTGACTGTGGTTTTTGTCTTTGCATGAGGACAAAAATCATTCTTTAAGGCCTAGCTCAACTGTCTTTTCATCCACAAAGCCTACTCTGATTCCTTCCCTGTCAGTAATGAGCCTACTCTTAGCACAGTCTGTGAAGAATCATGCTTGTCCTTCTCATATGCACATATTATTCTGTATTATAACTATTTGTGTATGCATCATATCCCCACAATGTCAAATCTATGATGAGTTTAGTATTTGTCTTTTTTCCAGATCTAAGTAAAATGTACTACACATCGTACAGGTGCATGTGGATTAAAGTGATTACTACTGAAACCTAAAAATTGTATGTGGAAAGATTCCAAATTTTCATTTTCCAATTCATTTTTCAGAAGAAGGAATAGAATAAATTATTCAATTTATGGAATGACAATATATCACCTAAGTATTGAAAAGAAATTTGAATTTACAGTCAGGAAACTTGGCTTTGAATCCCAATTTTGTGACTTACCACTCCTGGATGAACAAACTCCTACCTCTGAGAGGTTAAAGAACTTTCCCAGAATCATAGACCCAGGTCTGCTGGCTTCCATGCCAGCCCTCTATCCACTATTCCACCCTGTCTCTAAGCAACCCATAACTGCTTACTGATCCACAATGAGATTTAATATATTAGTAAACTTCAGAGAGTTTAGCAAAAATTGTTTCCAAATGCTAATATGTCTTTCTCATCTCCCAGCTTAAAAAAAGTAACAAAATAGATATGCATATTGGAATAAATATGATATTCAAGAACTGCAGGCTAAAAATGCAGCAGATATTGTTCTTCAATCATTAAGAAATACCCACTCTTGTAATTAGGTTAAACTATAAGTCTTACCATAGGTTGCAAAAGTTCTCCTCTGCTGTTCAAACATGAAATCATTGATATGAGTTGGTTCAGCATATCCAGAAAGCATATTCCTAGGGGCAGCCATCTGTTGAGTCCTAAAGGGATTTTCTGGTCCAAACTGCAGTATTACATGGAATTAAAACATAATTTAAAGAATCAGCTATATGCATGACAGCAGGAAATCTTTTTTGCTATATTCTGATGGTATTCTGATGACCAAACTACAAAATTTCAATTCTCCGAAGTCTATCTTTTCTCTAGATATTTCAGGATTCCTTGGAGAAAATGAAAGCTTAAAGATCCCAGCATTAGGATGAAGAAGCCATTCATTTTGAACAGCAAGAAAGAACAAAGTTCATATTCAAGAATTAAGATTCTGTTTGCATTTCACAGAAAAGAATCACATGTCATTTTACCTTCTGCCTTAAATTGTTTTAAAAAAAATGCCTGGCAAGCTTGGCTCGCTGCAAGTAATGCCATCACACTTTCATTCACTGAGATGCCTTTTAAGCATTTGGCTTTAGCATGAAGATCTATCTACTTTAAGCAAACCTAGTAAGAGTAAAGTCTAATAACACAACTGGTTGGAACAAATTTAGTAACAGAAGCTAAGAAATTGTTGGGAAGGATTTTATAAACGTGAATAAAGCAAAGAGCCTTGCCATGCCATAGCAAGAAAGTCTGCTTAAAAAGAGTAGAAGCAATCTTGGTAAGTGGCTAAGAATGTCAGGTTCTTATACTGACGATAAACACCACAACATTAACTCTTGTTGCATTAAATGTGAAATGACTGCCCAGTGACCGACAGGATTTACAACTGGGGTAACTGAATCATGCACACACACAGGCATTTTCACTATAAATGAAACCAGAAAAGGAATCTGTTGCTAACTATAAGATTTGCCTTGAAAGGAGTTTGCAGAATTGGTTTTATCATGTCGAAAACATCATTTGAAGGGACATTCAGTCATCTTACATTGTAGTAAACATGCTGAGCACAAGCAGAAAGAGCCATATAAAGATATTTTCAGCTTATATACCAACATCTCTTACAAAGGATAATGAGAGACAGAAATTTTAAGACCTTCCAAATTAAACCAACACACACATTTTACTATTTTGTGATTTCAATACAAAAAATGGCCAAATATATGTTGGAACACATGCAAAGAAATAAAAGAGAAAGGAGGCCAAAGGGCTGTAGACAATATATAAGCCTCATGCCTATATATCAGGAATATTTTTTTTCATAAAAACAGCTGAGAGGTGCTAGATATGGCAACTATCAAATAATACTACAAAACAGAATATATCTTGACAGGAAATAACTTGTTATCAATGGAAGTAGTATAATCTCTCAATGTGTTGTTGTAACTAGAATACATGCTATCTAAAAACTAGAATATATGCTATCTCAACAAACTAGAATATACGCTATCTAAACAAATTATTGAAAAAAGTGAAATAGTGCATCACGGAAGAGACACTGAGAATATTACAATTTTCTAAGGAAGACTTAGCAAAACAAAATGCCTTAGCCAGCAAACATGTGACCTCTCTTTGCCAAGCACAGAAAGGTGGCAGCTAAGGGCAATACCAGTTTAAGATATAAATTAATTTGTAAAATCTTACAGATGAAGATGGTGATGAGTTATTAGTATTACTGCTTTATAAAATACTGAGAAGTGGTAGAGGGAAAAATAAGTCTACAGAAAGCTAAGCAAGAGACCCAATTAGGCAAGATCTTTCCAAAATTACTTATGGATGAAACTGGAAGCAGGACAGCAAAAAGATGAAATGAAAAAAAATTTGTCAAGTTTTCTTATAACAAACTATTTTCTCCATCAATCACAATTGTACTTTAACATCACAGTTCCTGATGTCCTACATTGGGAAGAAGAAAGAACAGTAAAGATAACAAAAATGGGAAGAGAGGCTAGGTTTGACTAGGAAAAGCCAAAGGAGGTCTGTTGCTGGAGGTGACAATTTTCAACATGTCTGAAAGAAGAAAGGATACCAAACAGCTAGAAAAAAAACCAAGGTCATTATTCCTACCCATAAAAGGTGACTGAGTAAATATTAATCATTGACCCACATGCCTAGTTTTCCAATTTTATAAAATCTTTACTATAACAGTCTACACACATATCGAGGACATCCTTGATGAAAGTATTTGGATACAATATGTCAGGCTTTTGCAAATGATATTCTATAGCACACCACACCTTAACTGACTAAAAAGGCACCAAAAATACAAGATTCCTCTGTACTTGTTTGTGGGTAATGAAAAATGGGTAAGTCTGTGGAGCAACATACTGAGGTAAAAGGCCTCCTGCAATAACAAAATGTCTCTTGAACATATGTTAAAATAATACTAGATTTTTTGAAAGAGCAGGAACAAAGATAATTTTGTGTCTCAAAGGGTGGGGGAACGGAGGAAGTGAAAGAATTTGGAAGTCGACATTTTAAAAGATGAATGTTAAATTTTTTTTTACATGTAGTTGGGAAAAATAAAATTTAAAAAAGATAATTTTGCTTCATCCATCAGTATGTATACCATAGCCAGATAAAAGGTATCTAATGTCAACATTATAGACAAAAGCAGTACTGCAATTAGAAAACTATACAGAGCTTTTGATGACTCCAAGCTTCTTCCTTAAACAAAAGCTGACTTTTTTTTGCCTGTAATATTATGTACAAACTCCTCTGTTTGACATTTAAGGCTTTTCACAGGGTGGCTCCAACCAGACTGATTCCCATCACTTGCTCCCCCTCACAAATGCACTCTATGTTCCATTTAAACTGGCCTACTTGTTATTCCTCACACACCAATGTTCCATTCCTACTTCTGGGCTATTCTACAGGCTATCCCCATGCCTGGAATGTTTCCCTACTTTACCGCTGCCTCTTCAAACCCCAGCACCCTTCAAGGTTCAGCTGACGGGCTACTTCCAACATAAAACCTTTCCTGATGTCCCATTATTAGCACTCCCCCAGCCACCGATATTACTCTACATTTACTTCTGTGTGTATATAATGTTTTCTTCATAGATTTTAAGTTCTTTTAGAATACAATCTGTTTTGTTGGTATTCCCAGCATCACAGTGCCTAGTCTAAATTAGATACTTAATGCTTTGAATAAACGAATTGACAAAACCAGTATTTTTCCAGTGGTGATATACAGTTATGAATGGACTATCGATCAAGACTTAAAGTCACAGGTCATTCATTTAAAGGGCGATAGAGATGGGTACAGTGGGCAAGGATTAGCTGAAACACACCACCAGTAAGTAACAATACACAAGAAGCAGTATTTAAAAGATACTAAAGAGATTTATGACCAGAAAAGAAACTGGGTTTTCATGAATCAAGAATAAGAGATGAACAACAGACAAGTCTATGTACTCCATTAATGTGGAAATATTGCCAAGAAAGCTAGTGGAAAGCCCCTACTACATCAAGTGGATCCACTGTGGAAGATTATTGGAAGATATGTACAAGAGTAGCATAGGAGGCATGGAACCATGATTAGAAAAAAAAAATGCTATCCACCTCTAGAAAGAGAACCAATGAAGTGAATGCAAAGTGAGGTATAATTTTCTCTTTTTTGTGATATGGCTAAGATGGAAATATATTCTGCATGATTTCACGTGTATAACTGATATTTTGCTTGGCTCCTCTGTGGAGGAGGAGGGGTGGGAGGAAGAAAATCTGGAACTCAAAATTTGGGAAAAAAAAAGAATGCCAAAAATAAATAATAAATTTGAATGGAAAAAAATTTAAATAAAGGCTTTATGGTTTACAAGGTGCTCTATTCAGGGTATCTCAAAAGTTTTAGTGTAGTTAAAAGCTTATTACAGCATTAAGTTTTTTGGAGCACCTTCTATATAATCTGATTTGATCCTTCAACAATCTTATTACCCTCATTTTACAGATGAGAAAACTGAAGCTGCCAGAGGTTAAGTGACTTGCCTAGGATAATATAACTAATAAGTGTCTGAGGAGAGATTTGCACCCAGGTTCTCCTGACTTCAAGACCAGCACTGTATCTACTACTCCACCTAGCTGCCTCTGACTTTTCCAAAGACAGAGACATACACATGTGCCAGAGTTGGGACTTGAACTCAAAGTCTTGGTTACTAGAAGTCCAGTCTGCTCTACCCTGTGTACCAAATGGCTGGTTTTCCTGAACTGTTTCCCCCACCTTCATCCCTTTCTTTTTTTTAAATCTTTGTTACAATGGTTGGGTAGGGGAAGAAGAAGGGATACATTAGGAAATTATTGTACTATAACAACAAAGACATCAATAAAGTTACAAATGACAGGAAACTATAATTTTGAGAAAAAATAAAAATTATAAGTAACCCAAAGAGCAATGAAAAGATGTATAGGGGTGGAAGTACAATGCAGCATATTATCAATGATGACTTACACTATTTCTCATATTGTAAAAGCCATCAAAGGCAGGTAGGTCAATCATATAGTTAGCATGGCAGACAACAGATGGACAGCCTAATTGCTACACTAATAGATAACCTCCTGAGATGAGCAGCCTGTCAAGAAGCCCAGATATTTGGAAATCATCTTATTCTGTTCTAATGCAAAAGTGAAGAAGGCAACTGTCTTTCTCAACCCTGAAGCTTGCAAAGGCAAAGCCAGAAATCTTTTTGAAATGAATGCTGCCCCAATTTCACACTTATCTGGCATGGATGTGACGACACAGAAGACAGATTATGAAGGACAAGCCAAGAAGTTGCCAGAATTAATGAAAAGCTAAGATAATAAAAGAATTGTGAGTGGGCCACTAGCATGTTGAATGAGTTTTCTATGGAATGTTGACTTAGAATCATAGACAGGAATCACATAGGAGAAGGCATGGAAGACAAGCAACATTATAAAGTAGTAGATATACCACTAGACTAGGAGTCAGGAAAGCTAGTTTCTGTTTTGCCACTCACTGTGTGGACTTAGGCAAGTCATTTATCTCTGTTCTCTTTTCCTCATCTGCAAAGCAAAGGGGTTGGACCAAATGATCTCTAAGATCCTTTTTCCTTCCAATATTCTGTGGTTAGACACTGCAGTGGTGAACAGAACCATCTAAATGTGCATCTAAACATTTAAACAAAAATCCAGATTAAGAATAACTGAATACTGGGGCGGAGCCAAGATGGCGGCTGGAAAGCAGGGAGTAGCGTGAGCTCCCTGCCAAGTCCCTCCAAAAACCTATAAAAATGGCTTTGAACCAATTCTAGAACTGCAGAACCCACAGGGTAGCAGAGGGAAGCAGGGCTCTAGCCCAAGACAGCCTGGATAGTCTCTGGGTAAGGTCTATCCTACACAGAGCTGGGAGCAGAGGGGAGCTAAGCTGAGTGGAGCAGAGCCCAGCATGGGTGGCGCGGACCAACGAGACCAGGAGCTGGGTGGAGTATGTCCTAGCACCCTGAATCAGTGAGCTGCGGCAGTTACCAGACTTCTCAACCCACAAACACCAAGGACAACAGAGTAGGTTAGTGGGAAAAGCTGCTGGGGACAGGGAGTTTGCAGTTTGGCCACCACCCCAGGGCCAGCGGAGGTGGGGCAGCTACAGAATTACAGGTGCAGCTGCTTCAGGCCCCAGGCCCACCTGGTGGGAGGAATTAAGTGGTGGATCAGAGCAGGAGGGAAGAGCCTGCT
>CM053627.1:134549014-134568169 GCA_028646595.1 Phalanger gymnotis
TGATTTCATTTGGACCTATGACTTTATTGGTGTTGGAATCCCCAAGAAAGAAAAGTGTCTCAAAGAAGACTGGCAATTGTTTTGCAACTTATAATCCTAGGCTTAAACTAAAATTAAGTATAGCAAAAATTTACAGCAGAAAAGACATGTAAAATGGTACTAAAGCCAACCACTTCTCTTTATTTTCCTTTATAAAAATCAGAAACATTTAGGTAATGATTCAGATCAATGACTCATTGTTCTCTGGAGATGCTCCTGAAATTATACACATGTATCTTTCTGTATCTCATCTGAGAGAAGTGACAGTTAATTCGACTAGCCTAAATTCAGAAGTGTTTATCACTAGAGGTTGATCATGAAGTGATGAAATTTTCAGGCTCCAGATACTCATGAAGATCATGTTCCAATTGATGAGGAGTTAGTAACGTGTGTCAGGAGAGGAAGTAACCACATTGTTAACAATAACTCATATATAGCCCTATCAGTCAATCATCCAACAGCCATTTACTAATGTTTGTATGCCTTCCTCACCTTTACTTCTTAGAATCCTTGGTTTCCTTTAAAATTTAGCTCAAATGCTACCCTCTACAGGAGGCCATTCCAGTCTCCCTCCCCTCCTGTCATATGCCCCCTTCCCCAGCCCATTACATTGTAGGTGCTTAAACGTGTACGTTATCTCTCCCAAAAGAATGAAATCTTCTTGAGACAAACTTCCATTTCTGTATCCCCAGTATAGCAAGCACTCAATAAGAATGATTGTTGTTTAAGTACCAAGTATAGGCTGGGCATTGTGTTAGATTAAGGAAACCAATAAGCCCTGGCCTTAAGGAGTTTACATTTTACTGAAGGACAACATGTTCCCAAATAAATGATTCAAAGACATACATAAAAGTAAACAATGGTCTTGGGGATGGGGGACACTAACAACTGGGGAAGCAGGGATACAAAGTACGACCCTCCTTACCACCTTAGGTATTATTATTCTCATTTTACAGACTGTAATAGGGATTCAAATCCAGACCTTCTGATTCCAAGAAGTATAATATAATAGAAAAGCATACTTTTTTTGAAGTCTTCAGAAAGAACACTTTCTAATTTCTGACCTTTGCCCCCTACCCCAAGATTTTGAGCCGTATTCATTTGAGGGGGTAGTGATGACATTGTTTTATGTACTTATCTTGCATTATCCCTGTTATATTGTTGTGTAAAGTTCTGTTGACACCAGTTACCTCAAAACTCCCACTGCCCTATGTAATGGATAAGAAAGATCTTGGGGCTGAATCAAATAGCAATTTAGATTTTAAGATCTTTCCCACACATTAATAGGCCATGTGAGCTGCTTACATCACAGGAAGCCTGTCACATATGGTGGAAGAGCTTACTGAGAGGAAAAGGAAGTTGTGTCACAGGAAATGCTGAGGGAGGGAGAGGAAGAGGAACAGGAAGAGGAAGAGGAAGAGGGCGCAAGCTGTTATGGCTGTTAATGGCCATCATGATAGAGCTGAGGTAAAGAAAGTCAACCTGCGATAGCTGCATTGTGAACTTTTGGGAAGGTCTCAGCAGGAGGTCAGAGAGGTTTTGGGATGGTGAGGCTCCATGCTGAGATATTGTGTTTTAAGTTCCTTGCCATTATAATAAAGTGGGCTTACTGGTTGTGGGAACAGATTGTTTGGTTATGGGATATGGTTATCTGGTTCTGAATAAATGTTTTCTTTCTTCTACCTTCTATATGGAGACTCTTTCATACTTTGTGATACAGAACTACATAGGCATTATTCATGATTATCATCAATGTTCTGTCTATTGCCTTACTGGTACAAGGAGCTAAATCAAAAGACTAGCAAAATATATTAGGATAATCAGTATAGTGGGATTTTTTTTTTGACTCCAATACTTAAAAGCTGTTTAATTCTCAGAAAGTCACATATTCTCCCTTCTCCCTTCTGTGCAGCTGAATACCTTTGGAGGAAGTAAAGAAACTCTGCTGACTGGGTCCACTACAAATTTATGTGGTCTAATCTAAGCTAGGTACTCATTGCTATACTGTAACCCTTTTATTCCTCCTTGGCACACCTCAGTAATACTTTCAAACCTCTTTTCTTGTGTCTTTTCTGTGAACAAATAAGCTTGTCTCCTGCTTTACTAAGGAAACCCCAAGCAATTGATCCTAAGTTCCCATAACTCTCTTGCTCCACATCTCTACACCCTCACTCACACTCCCCTCTATCATTCCAGTGCCTGAGGAAGGTGAGGTCCCTTTTCCATGTCAAGAGAAACCCCTATTTGTGCCCTTATCTTCTCCTATATCCTCTAAGCTTGTCTACTGGCTTCCCCATTTCCTAGAAACCTATTTAGGTCTACCTCATCCTCAAAAAATAAACAAACAAAAATCTTTACTTGGTTTTGGCATCTCTTCAAACTATGGTTCTATCCCTCTTCTTCCATTTATTGCCAAACTTAAAGAAAGAATCCTTCATACTTTCTGCTTCCATTTTCTCATGATCTACTCACTTAAACCTTTACAATCCATGCAGTTTCACTAGACTGAAATTTCTCTTTCCAAGGTTACCAGTGGATCTCAATGGCCTTTCTCACTCATCTTCCTTGACCTCTCTGAAATATTAACACTGTTGATCATCCCCTCCTCCTAAATACCTCTTCTCTTCTGGGTGCTGTGATACTGCTCTCCTTTGATTCTGTTCATTACCTGTCTGACTCTTCCTTAACTTCCTTTTATTAAATCAACTCTTCCCTGTCTCCTTAGGAAGTGTTTCTCCCTTGGCTTCCTTCAACCTTGGGACTTTTCCCCAGGATTCTGGTGTACTTAACCTCACTGACTGTTAAATGTCTCCCCCTGAATGTCCCATAAGCAACTGAAACTTAACACATTCCAAATAGAATTGATTATCTCACCTTGATCCCCTCCTTGGTCCCCACCAATCTGCCAGTCAATGAAGTTCTCTCAGTTTAGTATACTGTTCTTTCTTGTTACTCTGGTTCAAAACTCCACATTTATCTTTGACTTTTCCCTCTAGTTCACCATCCACGTCTAATCATTTGCCAAGTCTGGTTGATCCTATTCCCACAACACCTCTTGCACTGGTTACCTTTGTTCCATTCACATGGACATCACCCAATTTCAATCTCTCATAACTTCTTAGTTGGGAGTATTTTAATAGCTTCCTATTGGTCTCCCAGCTTTGATTTTTAACACATCTCCAGTCTATTCTTCCCACAGAAGACAAAATATTCTTCCCTAAAGCAATGCTCAAAAACATTCAATGACTCCCTGCTGCCTCCAATATAAAATATAAAGCCCTCAGCATGTCATCTAAGGTCTTCCACTATCTGGCTTTTATATACTTTTCTAGTCTTATTCTATGCTGTTCCCTTCAAAAACAGAGTTCAAGACTTTCACTGCCCATTAAAATACTTCCCTCCACTCCTTTGGAAAAAAAAAAATCACAAATACCAGATGAAAAAAATGTAACAAGAAGTAACTAATTTCAAAAATAACTAAATGAAATAAAACAGTAATGGATAGATACTCATGTAACAATGTTTGTTTTAGACTAATTCCCCTGTGTTAATAGACATAAAAATAATCCTTTCAAAAAGAGAACTTTTCCTTTTATTATAGCAAGCCAGGAATGGAGTGGAAGCTTTTGTAACAACTGCTACTACTAGAACTCAATGTTTCAGTTATGCACAGCATTTAACACAACTAAAACAAAACAGCATTCCTAAATGAACTGTTTCTGTGATACTTTTTTTTTGGAGTCCAACATCAATACAGCTTAAAATAAGCAACTCTCATCAATCAACTAATTGATCCACCATGATTGCAAAGAACTAGTAAAAAAGAATTCTGCCCACCTCATGGGAGATGATCGCAGACTAAAATGCAAGAATTAAAAAATGCTTCTTTTTTTTTTGACATGACTAATGCCAGAATTTGTTTTACTTAATAAGCATCCTTTATCCATTTGGTTCCTCCAGGGTGTATAGTTAGGCCAAATACTTGTGAGGGATCGAGAATCTTACCCAGAAGAGTCTTTCAGGATTCTAGAGCTTGATATCAATCCCCTCAATGTCTCAGAGATTGTAAAAAGCAATTGTTTCTGTTTTGGCCAGAACTCCTGAGGGTTCTTCCCTTCCCAGACTGATTTTTCTTTTGACTGGGCAAAAGAGGACATTCTTTTTCTCAGTTCTTACCTAGCCTCAATCACTGAATGGGCACTGTCTCAATGCAACTGAGACCTGGGAAAGACCTTAACTTAAAAAGGCCAAGGTCTCCCACTGCATCTCCAGTTGTCCTCATTTATATCTTGCTAAATGGCTCTGGAGGAGAAAGTGAGGCTAGTGACTTTTTACAGCCCTCCCTCACTTAAATCCAATTCACTTGCAAGTCATGGCACCACCTTCCTGATACCATGGTCTTCTTTGAGAATGAAGGACTAACAAGTCATCCACAAATGAGAAAACCCACTGGGCCTCTCCATCTATAAGGAATCCCTTTTTCATTTGGGCTTTGCTGGCCATATTCCTTAACAACAGCAAAATGCCTTATTTTTTTGTCTGTCTTAATGTTTATCATCAAAAGGATAAAGTAGTCATGCCTGTGCTTTCTTGAGAAGGACACAGATGTATTACAACAACACCAGGTACTTTTCACCAGGCTTAAGGAGTACTGATGGCAGTCAACTGTCATCAGGGGAAGTAATCCCCATGTAGATGTGACCTAGCAACTGTTTCTGTGGGTGTTTCAGCCATAGCTACCAAAGACCCAGAAAATAAAATTCTCACCACCAAAGTCCTTGGCACTGCCACATAGTTCAACATTAGAAACTGCAATGATTTTTATCATATTAAAGAAGATTAATTACCATCCACTTTGCTATTATATTCTAAAGATCATGAGACCTTTCCATCTGACTTGTCTCCCCATCAGATTGTGAAACTCCTTGAAAGTAAGGACTGTCCTAATTGTAATAGGAATACCTAGCACCGTACTTCACACATAACAAGTGCTTGATAAATGTTTTGTTCATTCACTCATTTCTTATGGAACAATACTATTCCATTACATTCATATACCACAACTTATTCAGCCATTCCCCAACTGATGGGCATCCCCTCAATTTCTAATTCTTTGCCACCACAAAAAGAGCTGCTATAAATATTTTTGTACATGTGGTTCCTTTCCCCATTGCTATGATCTCTTTGGGATACAGGCCTAGAAGTGGTAGTGCTAGATCAAAGGGTATGCACAGTTTTACAGCCCTTTGGGCATAATTCCAAATTGCTTTCCAGAATGGCTGGATCAGTTCACAACTCCACCAATGCACTGGTGTTTCAATGTTCCCACATCTTCTCTAACATTTATCATTTTCCTAGTAAGTGTTTCTTGCTTATAGTCCTAGTTTTTTTGCCTCCTGGAATATCATGTTCTATGACCTCTGATCTTTTAATGTTGCAGCTGATACGTCCTATGTAATCTTGATAGTGGTTCCTTGTTATTTGAATTGTTTCTTTCTGGCCACTTGCAGCATTTTTTTACCTTGACCTGATAGTTCTGAAATTTGGCTATAATGTTTCTTGGAGTTTTTATTTGGAGATCTCTTTCCTGAGGTGATTGGTGGATTCTTTCAATGCCTATTTTGCCCTCTAGTTCCTGGACATCAGGAAAGTTTTCTTTGACAATTTCTTGAAAGATGCTATCCAGGTCCTCCTTTTGATTATGGCTTGCAGGTAGTTCAACGATTCTGACATTGTCTTTCCTGGATCTATTTTCCAGGTCAGTTGTTTGTCCGATGAACTATTTTACATTTTCTTCTATTTTTTCATTCTTTTGAATTTGATTGATTCTTGATGTGTCATAGAGTCATTAGTTTCCACTTGCCCAATTCTAACTTTTAAAGAGTTGTTTTCTTCAATTAGCTTTTGTACTTTCTTTTCTATTTGGCCAACTGGGCTTTTAAAGGAGTTGTTTTCTTCAGTGGATTTTTATATTTGCTTTTCCATTTGGCCAATTCTACATTTCAAGCAGTTGTTTCCTTTTTCTAAGCTGTTGACTCTTTTTTTCATAATTCCCTTGCATCACTCTCATTTCTTTTCCCAATTTTTCTTCTACCTCTCTTAAATGATTTTAAAGCTCCTTTCTGAGCAATTCCATGAGCACCTTCTGGGCCTGAGACCACTTCCCATTTTAGGGGGGTTTTGCCCACAGGGTTTTGACATTGTTGTTCTCTTCTAAGCTTGTGTCTTGCTCTTCCCTGTCATCTTGGCTTTTTATAGTCAGATTCTTTTTTTTTTTTTTTTATGTTTTTTGCTCATCTTTTTTTGGCCTTTTTCCCTTTCTTTTAAATTTGAGCTCTGCTCCGAGGGTGGAAGGGGCACTATCTCAGGCTTCTTGTGCCAGGGGCTGCAGGCCCTGGCTGTTTACCTGGTGCTGCGTTGACGTTGCCTTGAAGCCCACAGGGGACACTCATATCTAGTGCTGTGCTGAGGGGATGGAGAGAGGTTGGTTGGCATTGCGGGAGGCTTTAGGGGTCTAGCAGCTCACCTGGTGCTAAGCCAAGGTCCTAGTGCTTTGTGTCTGCTATGTACTGAGACCAATGGGGTATTTCTGCATTTCTGGGGATATACTGAAACATGTGATTGTCTGGTGTCTAGTGTCTGCCTGTTTGCCTGAGGCTACGCTAAAGCAATCGGAGGTTCTCAGAGCTGGAGTCTGCCCTTCCTCTGGCTATGCTGAGGCATGTGGGGGGCCCTGGTATTGGCATTTGCCTGCTTCGCCACACTGGGGCTCAGAATCTACCACTGGTTTGCTGAGGTGGGGCTTGCTAGAATGCTTCCTGTCCTGGACTTCACTCCCCTTTAACCTGAGTGAGACAGACCTTTCTAAGTTTCTTGGACTTAAAGACTGTTTCACCCTGTCTTTTTCCTGGTTCTGCTATTCTAGGATTTATTCTGGAGCACTATTTTATGGTTGTTTGGAGGTGAATAAGAGACAGTTATGGCGATTTATTGCTTACTCTGCCACCCTGGCTCCTGGATATGGAGTAATGTATTTTAAATGAAATATAAATAAAATCATCTTTCTTATTTTCTCAATTCCTTAATGAATTTTAGAGGTGCACTTTAGTTTGAAAATGACAATGTAAATCACGTGGAAATCTTTCCCCAATGTGTCTACTGAACTGCTCCAGGGCATATAAAGGAACCTGTGGTTTGGCAAGCTGAAGGGATTTGAGAAATGACAGAATAATAACATGGTGCCTTCCCAGAGTATGAAAAAGAGTTCTTTGTGCACCCATATAACAACATTGCTGAAAACAGTATTTCCATTCTTTCTTATATCACAAATTTTAACTATATTTAATCTTTCTAGTACCCAGGAAAATCAAATGAAGTAGCTCTATGTCTATTTAGTAACGAAAGATGGAAAATGAAATTTAATTGTTCTATCACCAAGATAATATAACATTCCTCACCTGTAGCTTCAAGGTACTTTGTTCTACTCAAACAAAGCTACTTTGTGCCTCTAGTTCAATTCAATTAAGAAAAACCACATGCAATGCATTGGGTTAGGCACAACTGATAAAATGAGATAAAGACACATACATTCTGTTGTCTAGGAATTTATGAATATATTTGGGAAAGAGAAAGATAGGATGTACACAAAACCATAAAATAAACTGTAACAAATGCATGGAAAAGGTATCAATAGAGTGGTAGGAGAAATCTTAAAATGGAGAGATCATTTATAGATGCTGGTGATATGGAAAATCTGGGGCAAAAAAATCACAGAAGAGTTAATGGTTTAAGTTTGGCCTAGAAGAGAAGGATTTTAGAAGGTAGGGGTGGAAACATTCCAGGCACGGAGGACAGCATGTGTTAAGTCCTGGAAAGCAAGAAAGAGCAGGATGAAATAGGAAACAGCAAATGATTTGGTTTGGATAGGCAGGGATCAGCAAAAAGGGTGGTCACAGTGCCCAGCTAATAATCTGTTTTGAAAGGGCCAAATTGAAGGCCATAGTTTGCTGACCCCTGAGCTCTGGCATGCATGAAAGACAATAGTGTAAACTAAGGAAAAATATGTTGGGAGTCTGGTTGTGGACCTGTGAATGTCAGATTAAGGAGTCTGGATTTTACTCTCCATATGCAATGGAGAAACCACTGAGGAGAGGAGAGATGGAATCAGACTCCTACAATAGGAAGATTCTTTTGGCAGGGATATAAAGGATGAAATGTAGGAAAAGACTTGCTGGCAGGTAAACCAGTGAATAGACAATTACAATTGTCCAAGTACACATTCAGAGATAATAAGGACCTGAACGAGGATGACAGCAGTAGGAATGTGAAAGAGATTCTAATAAATTATTCCTGTTTTTTGTCACAGATTTCTCCCTAGATACAATGTCTTCCTTGTTTAGTCCAAACTTCCTCTTTTCCTCAAACTAAAGATATTTTGAGCTTGAAGTTTAATTTTTATATCTGTAAAAAGTGGGGTAGGACTAGATTAGTTGGAAGATCTCTTCCAGCTTTCAATTTCTACTGTCCTGGGCTTTTTTTCTACAAAAACTCTTTTAAATGGAATATTTCTTCTCCTTCCATGCATTTTCTTATGTTTACTCATGGCACATCATTTTTTGGTCTCCCTCAGAATAGTAATCAGGTCAGTTTAATTTATTCTGCATTGTACCTACCATAATACTACATACACCTAAATACACAATTAAAAATTCAATCTAAAGATCATAGGAGTGTATCAGAAGTACAAATTCTTTCTTCAACATTCAACATCATTATTGAAGGGATAATATTAACAAAGCCCATGTCTAAAAATCATGTATTTAATACAAAGTATAACTTGGGGATCCCTAAGATTTACTCACCATTAAAAATTCAGATAATTCCAAAAGCAAAGCTAGATAAATACTAAAAGGCTAGATAGTGATGTCTAAATACCCAGATTATTTTATGCTCATTGAAATCAAGGAATTTTTATCTAAAGAGATCATTTGGTCTAACCCCAATTTTACTAATGAGGAAGTTGAGGATTAGAGAGGGAAAGTTCACAAAAGGAATAAGACTTAGAAATCAAACCAAGTCCCTTTGATTCTAAATGTAGCTTTCTTTGCACTATATAATTTGGTGACATACTTCCTTTTTAAATTTTTTCCTTTCTCATTTGCTTAAGCCTCTAGCTTAGCAGTAGTATTCCCATGTAATGCTAATGTAAACCATAGTTACTATTGGAGGTTCTTTGTTTTCATTTGCTTGATTTGCACAATTGGTCCCAGTGCCTCATGGTAATGACTGAGTCAGCCTAGCAGGCCACGGATAGCAATTCAGTCAATACTGGTTTATGGTCACTAAAGCAAGCAGTTGGGCAAATACATATGACACTGCTTTGTCTTGAGGGGTGACAGAGATTTGCCTAAAGGCTAAAGCAACTATAGTGTGGTGCAATGTAATAAAATACTAAGTCTAGAGTCAAGAGGATTGGGATTTGACCTCCTGTATCTGCTACTTACAACCGGTGTGACCTTAGATAAGCCACTTCATCTATATTGGACCCAGTCTCTTTATTTGAAAAGTGAAAGGGTTGGACTAGGTGACCTCTAAAGGTAAATGAGAGTTCTAAATCTATGATTTTGTGAATGAATTTTGACCCTCATAAATCAGTGCTGATTTGGGAAATTCTAGTGGACTGTATACAGCCACAGCATCTAAAAATATCCTATAAATTGCACTGGTGTCACAAGAGAAGTGTAATTTGCAGGTAGAACATTAAGAAAGGAAGATAACATAAATGCTACCCTTTTGGAGCTGTTGATGCAGAGTTCCCAGAGACAGCAGATAAGAGATTATAGGTCAGGAAAATAATGGGTGAAAAGATTGTTGTTTGTCCTTCACTACTGAAGAGGACCATAGCATCAAGAAGGTGAGCCACGACTTGCAAGTGAACTGGATTTAAGTGAGGGAGGGCTGTCCAAAGTCACCAGTCTCACTCTCTCCTCTGGAGCCATCTGGGTCCAGTGGCCAGATATAAATCAGGAGGACTGGTCAGGTGAAAAGAAATTGATCATTAAAGCACCTACTTTAGACACTTAATTTTACAAGAAATACAAAGGGAATTTCCTTAAGGCAAAGATATTTTCTTCTCTTATGGAAAGAAAATTTGTCCTCCTTATTCTGTTTCTTGTATTTAAATACTCTTCTTCAATAAGTCTATGGATCTGTGATCTCATGAATGTAAGCATTCCTTCCAACAATGAAGACCACAACCCATCCATTTAAATGTAGGTATACTTTGGGAAAAAAAAATTACATAAGGCTGTCAATAGCAAACTTTCAAGCATTTTCAAACAAATAAATCACTTTAATGTGAAGAAAGAGAAGTCTTTTTAGACTTTTTCAAACACAGAATCTGAAGCCAACACCTTCAAATATACTTTATTCTTACCTCAGGAGCAAACATGGTCTCATAGGAAGGATTGTATTGGACTTCTTTAATGGCAGGATCAAGATGTACTCCAGTTTCCACATCTTCCTAAAATTAACCAAACACATGAACTTTAAATATCTGACAACTGCTATATTACTTTCACTTGAATAAGCAGTGGTTTAAATTCATATCTAGTGGATGGGTATGAAAGCAATTAAAAAAGAGCATTAAAGCAACATTAACATTTGTAAGAGATTATATATAATATGTGTGTGTATATGTACACTTATGTGTGTGCATATCATACATATGTATGTATATATAGAAGGAAGCTCAGAAGAAGACTCAGAAAAAGTAAGGGCAATGTTGGTATCATCATGTTAAATTTTATATAAATACACAATAATATGTATGTAGATAAATATGGACATATATGTATACCTACATGCATGCACACAATATATAGATATATGTATATAATAAAGATTAATGGTTTATATACAACTCTTTTTGTGTTCTTTCTAAATGAAAATGTTCATATTTATAATGTTTATTAAATTCACAATTAAAAAACATAGAAATTTCACACAATCTTTTCTTCAGTCTTATTATCATAGTTATTTTATAACATATGACTAAAATCTCCAGTGCTTTATGATTAATAAAAATATGTGTAGCAGTTTTTGAAGGTTAAAATGGCTGACAAAATCTGGCATGTTTTTTCCAAACTCTTTCAAAATAAATCTTTTTTTTTCCTCTTAGAAAGTACAGAATATCCATACAGGTTAACACTGCCTGTGGTTTTAAATTAATTTAATATGCTTTGATTCTTCCTTTAAGGGGTTTCAAGTCAGTTCAGCCAAAAAAAATTCCAACTTTCAAACCATGTAATTCTCTACTTCCAAAATGATGCAATTAGACCCCCTTAAATGAACAAATCACTTTTTGCGTAGCTACGTAGAAGCAGGCAGAGTTTATGTCTTCTAGGAGTTATTAACTTGCCTAGACAGATAAGGCATATAAATATTCTGTAAATACAGGTATGAAAAAAAAAACTAAGGTAAGGAAATGTATAAACAATTTTGAAAATGTGTGATATAAGTTGTAAATAACTGATAAATTAAGAGAAGGGAAAAATCAGCTTTTGGGAATTTTCTTATGAAGTTCACAAGGAAGAGAATTTCGCACTTCTGCTCTTCACACATCTATCAGACAAGTTCTCATTATTAATAGGTTGTGTGGGTAGAGTTCTCAACTTTCCTCTTTGGCTGAAGCCAATGGAGAGAACCTGACACAGGGCACCGATATACTTACCCAAAGAAAGCAACTGCCAAAACATTCTCAGTGTGTTAACTACTTTTCCAAAACAACTTTTAAAAATTTACCTCCCTAGTGCCTCCAATCCCAAATGCATATATTATGTCATATTACATTATAAAATACTTATATCTCCTGATATGCTAGCCACATAAAGACTGAATATGGATAACATATATGAATCCTTTTATAAACTGCTAAAACTCTGCTAAAAAAGTAAAAGAAAATAGCTTTTAAGCAACCTTTGCTGTCTGTATCCTAACTGCCACCCTCATTACCTCATAGGCTTAGGTCTGGGACTCTGACCCTGGAACTACTTTGGATTCTGAAAGGTTAACCCTTATCTTGCCAAAAACCATGCTTCTAATTTCTAGACCACCATTTATAAAGCATGTTGCCTATAGTCTGGCCATCATTGTAATGCCCCCCTTCTGAATGGAATCTACGAGTATCTAACTCTCTACCAAAACTTCCTCCTTTTCAGCTTCAATCTGCCTTCCCCCACTTAAAATGTCATCTCCTTGAGGGCAGGGACTATTTTTTGTATTTGTATCCCCACTGCTTAGCACAGAACCTGGCACACTCTAGACACATAATAAATGCATGGTTTCTTCCTTCCTTCTCTTCTCTAGGCAAAATATCTCCAGGTCCTTCAACTAATCCTAGTATGACTCAAGATCAGTTACCATCCTAGTTGCCCCTCCTCCCGGGCCTCTTTGGCTTATCAGAGTCCTTCTTAAACCCTGGCACCTAGAACTGAAGAGAACCAACTCTGGACATCTTGAATTGGATGTCTCTTAAACTTAACACATCCAAAACAGAATTTATTATCTTTCCCTTCAAACTCTTCCCCTCTTCCCAACTTCCCTATTACTGTGGGGGATATTACCATGCATCCTCCCAGTCAACCAAGTTCCTCAAACTGGGTATCACCCTTAATTCCTCACTCCTTCTTACCTCCCCACCCCCACCCCCAACCAACCTGCTGCCAATTCTTGTAGTTTCTACTTTCACAACAGCTATCACCTGTGTACCCTTTTCTCCATTCAAAGAAGCTACAACATTTCAGGTCTGAACTACTGCAATAGCTTTCTGGTTGGTGTCCCTCAACTCTCTCCCCAATCCAGTCCATCCTCTCTACTCAATTACCAAAGTGATTTTTCCGAAGTACAGGCCTGAAGATGTTCCTCACTTATTGAATAAACTCCAGTGGCTCCCTATTACTTCCAGGATCAAAGATAAAACCCTCTGGCTTTTTAAAGCCCTTCAGAATCTGGCCAATTCCTACCTTCCTAGTCTTCTGACACTTTTTATTCACTTCCACATTTTTTACAATCCAGCAGCACTGATTTCTTGCTGCTGCCCACAGGTATCTCTCTTATCTTGCAGCTCTGTCTTTTTACTGGCCTAGAATGCCAGATTTATCAGAAGATGTGGCATAAAAATCACTTTTTTCATTCGTTTTCATTTAATAAAAAAATCATTTTTTACAATCATCACTATAAGCATGCCTAACTAGAATGAAATATATACTTCTAAAAAGCTGTATACAAACCAACTCTTGGTAAAATGAATACTTAAGAAATCCTTAGGGAAATAGTTTATTTAACAGAAGTCTGTGTTGAATTTTTTAAAATGCCTTTTTTGGGGACTTTAATTTCCACATCTGCAAAATGAGAGGGTTAGATTGGAGTTTGGAAAAGAAATGGATAAAATCTAGAGGCAGGGCTGAATGACAGAGTAAATATGCAGCTGCTATTCCTGTTATGAAGAATGGAGAAATCAATGGGGACAATGCTAAGTTCTTTGTGGATCCAGCAGAATTCTTTCAAGAAATTAGTTGGTTGGTTTTTTTTTTTAAAGTGGTTATTTAGCAACCTTCATTTCTTTCCTCAACTCTGGCAAAGGACACTCAAAGAGCTGGAATGCAGGGAAGGGAAGAATGATGAAATAACCTATAAATGAAATAATAAGTCCCTAGGTATTGAGTTGACTGTGGTTAATTCTGAGAACAAGTGCCATGGGATCATTTAAGCCAAATTTATATCAAGGGAAATGTTTTCTGATATTTCAAATCTTAGAGTAATAAAAAAAGCAGGGAAATGTTCTGTTGTGGGGAAACTATCTGGAGTGTAAAAGACATTGCACTAATTTCTTCTTTGCAAATATGTTCATTTGCAACCAAAATAAAACTGTTCAAACGTTTGAGCATACCTCAAACACCCTATCTGCTTCTGACAAACTCATGCATATTTTCCCATTATAATGTACATAAAAACTTAAGGTATGATGATCCTGACCAAATATGAAGGTCATTATACAAACATACAATACACAAAAACACAAAATTAATAGTTAGCATCTTCTTTTCCAGCATCATGTTATGAAGTTAGTGTTTCCAGTAAGCATAAATTCTAAATTCTAAAGTCTGCTTACTGGAAGGTCTATTTTTGTCTAGTTTCTTGTCCAGTACCCTAAATCCCAGTCTTGGACCACCCCTATTGTATAATTTTTATTCCAACCAGTGATTCCTGATTAGATACTAAAACGACTTTATCCACAATTTAGCCCCAACATAACTTTCTAATTTTGCTTCCCACTACTACCTATCTAGGTAACCTCTCCCCCAGCCAAACTGAATCCTGCTTTTGTGCCTTTGTTCACATGCTCCTGCCCTCTACATTTCCCCTAATTCCTGCACATGCAGCTTAAATATTATCTCCTCTATGAAACTTTCTCTGATCCTTCTGGTCAAAAACAGTCTTTCCTTCTTTTCCACTATCATAGTGCTTTATCCTTTTCTTAGGTGTACTTTCATATGATAGCTTGCATTATAGTCGTTTACATACTTGTCTTAGTTCCCTTAACAGACAACTACCTGGTTAAGCTCAGTGTGGGTGGGCAGAGAATGGTACCTTACTCTTTGTATTTCCCCTAGCACAATGCCTCTCGTACATATGGGAGATGCTCAGTAAACATGAATGCAAGTCAAGAGACAGAGCAGACTTAGATCTCTTTGTAAATTCACGCCATGTACTTTAAACCTGGTATTTGATAATGATACAAAACAGCATTTATTTCTTGTTTGGTACACTTCCCCAAAAGTGATTCCAGACCTTCTCACTGTTCTCTAAGCTGCTATTGTATCCTCCCATTCTCACTACTGTCAAATGTACTGAACCAGCCTCTAAGCTAAGAATGGTCTGGGCCAAGGTCAGGAATCGAACAAATTTAATTTCAAAGTGAAGAAAAGGGCTTGCAAGCAAGAAGGGCCCCGCCCCTGCAGTGTGGCTAAACTTCAATAATTATACTACTGGCTACACTGTGAACTGCAGCCCTGACAATGAGGGGTAACAGCAACAATGTGACAAGTTTGATTCATAGCAGGGCTTCAGGACAGGACCGTGGGTTAGCTGTCCTGTGCTTGTCTGAGCTCAGAGAACACCCAGTGCTGGTCAAAGCAATACAATAATTATGTGATTTTGCCAGAGGGTGAGATCACCCAGAGAGTGAGCACAAAGGATTGTGGTTACACCAAGTTCAGGGCACAGTTTGCTTGTTGGGCCTTGGCTCTGGGTGTCTCCTAATATCTTGACACTACCAACAATAAAAAGAAATGCCATCCTAACCTCCTCATCTGTCTCTGTTCATTCCCTTCCAAATTGGGGGTGTTACTGTTTCTGGATTCTCTTCTCGAAAGCTAAACAATCCATTTTCTCTGGACCTCAGATAAACTTTGCTTCCACATATGCATCTTTCCTTTAGCCTCTCCCCACTGGCTTTCCCCCACTCTTCAAATACATAGAGTGAGTTTGTTGCTCTCCTAAGACTTTACTATTTTTCTTTCACTATTAAACTTTCTAAAAAAGTTTTCACTTACTGTTTCAGTTTGCTCACGTTCTACTCTCTCCCTAACTCCCTGCCATCTGGTTTCTATCACCACCATTCTACTGAAACATCTTAGTTGGGCTTTTTTGCCCTTCTCATACTTCATATATATACATTTCCATTTTTATTATCTTCACTGGTGATCCATTCATCTGGAATCCTTTTCCACTTCTTCAAATGCTATCCAACTCTTCTAGGACTACTCCAGCCCACATTAATTTCTCCTCTGGGATATTTTAATTTGCTATACACTTTAGTATTTAATCAAGTACTGAATTGTACTAATCTCTAATTCACCAGTTCTCAAACTTTTTGATCTTGGGACTCTGTTCTACTCTTAAAATTACTGAGGAGCCTAAAGAGCTTTCGTGTGAGTTGTATCTATTGATATTTACCATATTAGAAATGAAAACATCTTAGTATTATCATGAAAAGTTTTGACCTTGCAGAACCCCTGAATTTTAGTGACCCCCCTAGGGTCCTAGTCCACACCTTGAGAATCTCTGCTTTGACTATTTCATGCCTCATAGTACTGTTTCATAATTAGCGTGTAGCCCCTCTAAGTACACAGCTTGCTATTTTGAAATACAGTACATACAATAGTGGTTTTGCTAGATAAATACAAAACCATGTTCAAAAAGGATCATTATTTTTTTTCTCCTTTGACCAGATGTGTCTGGAGAAGCAGCAAATTGTAATTCCACAATTTAAATAAGCCTCAGAAACTTACTAGCTATGCGACCCCGGGGCAAGTCACTTAACCTTTGTTTCTTCATGTTCCTCATCTGTAAAATGCAGATAATAATAGCACCTACCTCCCTATGGTTGTTGTGAGGATCAAATGAAATAATAATTGTAAAACACCTAGCACCTCCTGAGTGCTAGATGTTAGTTATTATTATAAATATTAAATACCCTCTACCATTCAAGTTGGAACCATTAGGAGTTCATAAACAATTCATCTTGTCTATACTCAAAATTAACCATACCTTTTTTTTAGTTCACAGATTATCATGCTATCATCATTCACGGGGAGCTGAGGGAACTATGTTAACTATTCCTTCTGGTGCAGCATAATGAGAGATCTAGTGTGGACTGCATCAAGTGTTTTGGACACTGAAACCGTATCTTGTTTAATTGATGCAAGTCTTGGGTGAAGCTTTTCTAAGCTGTTTTGATTGGCTTCGAATCCATTGTAGAGTTTCCTCCTTACTGAACTTTCCCATAGCTTCTACTAGTTTTGAAAGCATGTGCTCTATTGTGTTGGTAAGCAAAATGGCCTTTATTTTGTTTGAGTAATTCAGTGTATTTCACTGAGCCTTACTAGGTGCTAAGCCCCAGGCTCAAACCCCTATTAGGTGTAAATCCTATGTGGGTGTGGATTGGCAACTAAGGTGGGACCTAAGGTGGGGCTAACTCCAGGGAGGGCCTAGTTTACATGTCTGGGACAGCAGAGGCTCTTAGACCACGTGGGCTTAAGTCACCTCTTTGTGACGATTTCAGGTCACGTGGGTGAGACGCATGTGTGACTCACCCGAGGCTGAAAAAGATATAAAACCAGGGCTTGGCCTCCTCTTCCTTGGAGCTTATTCCTGAAGCAGTGGCGGTGTGCGTGACTCTGGGCCAGCCCTTGTTCTGAGCTCCTGGGCTGAACCTAGATGTTGGTAACTATGAATCTGTATTGGGTCTGTCTGTTGATGTTTGTACTTTGTAATTTGCTCTGAAGTTCAGGGTGCTGGCTTTTTTCCCTGAACTAAGTGAATGATATTTGTGTGCTTAATTAAAGTAAGCTTGCCAACCCCTTCACCTTGCTTTCCTTAGTTAAGCAGATCAAAAGAACCTGTGCTTTCTGGGTGCTGGTTGTTGATGGATCTTGCACCCCGACAGAAGCTGCTAGCCGGATTGTTGAGACATCTATTTTAAGAACTGAGTTGATTAAAGCACAATGATGGCTTCAAAAATGGAGAGACACATTTGAATTTTTGTTAACAGGTTATGAATGTCACATCCTACCATGGCAGCAAGCTAGTGAGCTGAACATTTCCCCATCCTGGTCAGTGCAGGATCCCATACAAGTCCTGTCACATTGACTTCTGCCTTGGCCATCAGTGCATCCTCCACCTTCTAGGGCGCAGGTCCAGGAAGCACTGCATCTAAGCTTTCTGATGACATGGGCAAACTCCCTGTTTCCTCTCCTCTTTCTCCTGAATCCTTTTGGCTAGTCTTCAAGCTGCTTGAGGAGGTCTCATCCCTTCTTCCCTCACTTGCGCTTGTACTTGTGCTTTCTCTGTCTCTGTCTCTCTCATTGCCATCTTTAATGGTTGAACAATGGCAAAATTCAATCAAGGCAAGTATGGTGTCAACTCTTCTGTCCATCTGTGTTTTCCTAATAATTGCGGTTGGTTCTTAACCATACTTTTTAAAAATGGTTTTTGAACTAGCACTATTACTTGCTAACCCTATCATAGAACACGATAGGGATTCTTAACCTGGGATCCATGGAGACTTCTGGGGGTCCATGAACTTGGATGGGAAAAAAATTACCTCTTTACTTCAATATAATTAGTTTCCTTTGTAATGCAACATGTTTTATGCATTTAAAAACATCATTCTGAGAATAATATCTGATAATAATTCATTTAAATATCAGTTTAAGGTGCACAAAGTGCTTTGCAAATATCATCTCATTTTAATCTCCCAACAATCATTTACAGTTGAGGAAACTGAGAAACAGAAAAGCTAAGTGACTTGCCCAGGGTCATAAAGATAAAGCTAGTAAGTGTCTGAGGTAGGTTTACTTTATCCACTCCACCACCTAGCTTACAAACACATACACACTTAAACCCTTGCTTTATGATGGAGAAAGAGAGGCAGTGTGATGTAGTAAAAGTGGCATTAAGTAGGAGCCAGGAGACCTAAATTATAGTTCTAGCATTTTCACCTACAAGTTATGTAATAAACTTCCTGGGCCTCATTTTTCTTATCAACAAAACAAAAAATAATTTTAAATTCTAGAAGTCTATGTCTAAAATAGGAACTTCTACCTTTTGGAAATCTGCTGAAGCCTGTGAAATCCTGCTTAGGATAATGTGCCTGGCACATGTTGGTGCCTAATAAATGTTTAGTGATTGATTTTTAAATGCATAAAATACTTATGATTACGAAGGAAACAGAATATGTTGAAACAGCTACCAAAATATAAAAAAAACTATGCTTCTAGGTTAACTACCTTTGTCTAAAATGTTACAGAATACATACCAATATACAATTAAGTTATTTTCTTTCTCATTTCCTTGTAAGTGAAACAGAACTCAGATGCGGTACACAAGGCAAAATAGCATAATGTGCCTCAAGTTATGAGTTGTTTGTAAATATGCTGTACATATATCTGGCTGAGTTGTATACTCCCACCAAGTGAGGAGGCTTGGGCTGGGACCTATTGTTGACCAATCAGTGACAGCCAGAGTGATTTGGGTTTAAGGTATAGATGGTCC
>CM053627.1:134568669-134590766 GCA_028646595.1 Phalanger gymnotis
TACATGGCCATTGTAGTCACTGATGGCCACAAAAGCCTTGAACCTAGTACGTTGTCCAGCTCTAGTTTGTTTCTGAACAGGCATGATCTTCAGAACCTCATCTTTCAATGAAGATCCCAGGAAGAAATCTATGATCTCAGACTCCTTAATAGGGAGCGAGAAAAGATAGATCTCTTCCAAAGACTTGATCTTCATTGTCCTTGACTAGGCGGCCCAGCTTAGTGACAGGAACCCACTCCTTGTCTTCGGCCTTTCCTCCCCGGGCTCCGCGGCCCCGACCTTAGCCCCCACTGCCGAAGCCACCCCGACCTCCAACTCCAGGGCCCCCAGGGCCCCCCACACCTCCTGCAGCAATGGCGTCGTCCGCCATTTGGTGTTCACTAGAAGTAGAAGCCATCATAGCTCCTTTTAAAAGCAACCTGGTGAAGACTAAATGAAACTAATACAATACAGTCATCAAAATATTTTTAAAATTCATGGGCCCAAGGTTAAATACCTTTTATCTAGATGCTTAACTTGGAGAAAAGATAGACCCCTATTGTTGTTGTTTATTACTGCTTACACATAATCAACTTTTAAAAATACTTTCATCACAAAAAAAAAAAATTTCAAATATACCAAGGTTGTCATGCAGAAAAGAGAATGCTTGCTCTTTGTTTCTAAAGAGACAATTAGAATTATAAGGTGAAATTACAAAGAGAAAGGTTTAGTCTCAACATAAAGGTATTGCCATATGATTTGCCTAGGTATCCTCATGAATTTGGCTAGGCTACTTTCCTTCACATTCCACTCCCCATTAATTCCCTCGATATTCTTGACATTTTGTTCTCCCAGATGAATTTTGTTATTATTTTTTCCAGATCTATAAAATAATTTTTTCATAGTTTCACTGGTACGGTACTGAATAAGTAAATTAATTTAAGTAGAATTGTCATTTTTATTATACTGGATATTTTTTTCAATCTGTACCCCAGTGCTTAGTGAACCTATTACCTACGTAGCTTTGGGCAAATCATTTAACCTCTCTCTCTGGGTGTGAGTTTCCTTATCTGTATAATAAAGGGGTTAGAGCTGATGGCTTCTGTGGTGAGTTCCAGCCCCAAACTATGGCCCCGTGATCTAATGATGATTCTATGACCTCTCACTTGATCAGTAATCAGGTTGTCTCCATTCATTCATGAGACTTGGAAGCAGCTTTACAAAAAAGAAGACTATTGAAAAAAACACAGAGGAACAAATCTTTCATTACGGCTCATCTTAATTCACTTAAGGGAAATCTCAGGGCCTAAAATAAAACAACTAGGGTCCAAGAACGTGAGGACAAAGGATACAAGCAGGTAGGTCACTGAAATGGTGGGGTGGGGGTGGGACACAATTGTCTTCTGACTTCTGCAGGAGGAGAAAGTGATGATTGAGGTAAGTGGAAATATTCTTTGAATGTTTTGAACTTAGTACACCTAACTGTGCCAAGTCACTTCTAGGTGATGTGTGAAATGTCAGGTTTCCAGTCATCTGATGAAATAGCTAAAGTTCATGGGTTTTTAGGGGAAGGTGCCTACAAACGGTGTTGTATCACATACTAGGTTCCCCAAAATAAAAAGAGTAACACATTAATCCTCCTCACTGGGGCAAGGGAGTCAGTTTTTGTCTGGTGTCTATATGATGCCCTGCACATACCCCAATATGTCAATAAAGCTATAATCTTACTGAAGTGGGCATTTGCTCAATGGTACATCACCGCAACTGGGCTTGCTTATCTTATTCTCATTCACTTCTTAAGTTCTCTTAAAGAGAGTCTGGTGCTTAATGTCTGTTGAATTTAACTGACCTCAAATTGCTGATCTAAATTATTTTGTTTGGTAAGTAGAATATGATGACTTTATTTATATTATGTGCTCTACTTGACTGAACTTCTCTCCCTCCCCCAATTATTCTTAATTAGCAATGTTTTACTACATCAAACATAAAATGATAAAAAAAAAAAAGTCACAGTCATAATCCAACCAGTATTTTGAAAGTGCTACCAAGGAATATACTATGGAAAAACATATACCCATCTATAGATTCTTTGAACCTATTTGTACTTTGTAGTCCATCTCAGAGTTTAATTGAAACTCTCAGTTCTGTCTGACACCTAAAGGGTTTTAAGAAAGAAAAACTGTCCAAAGCAGAGACTGATCAAATTCTCTCTCCTAAAGAGGGAAAGCTTTAAAAATTGCCAAAAGGTCAGAAAAGTATGGCTAAGCTAGTACTTTTTACATCTTTAAAAATCACAGAAAGGGAGACTATGGGACTAGTTAAGAGGTTTGGCAAAGCTCTTCTATACATTAACAAATGAACATTTCCTGGCAAATTTGTGAATACTATTGTAAAGCAAATACAGGAAATGTCTAGAAACGAATAATCTCATAATTTTCCACAGCTAGTTAACTATTCCCCAGCCCAGACCCTATTTTAAAGTCCTCAGTATGCTTGAAGGCTTCTTTCATATCGTGTTGCATATTTTTTCCTTACTTGAAGTAAGCTGGTTATTTTTCATTCACCAATCCTTCTATTTGGATGGGGTTTTTTTTGGGGGGGAGGATAGGGGGAAGATCGTAGTTAACATATTTATGGCATTAAATCCTTGATAGCAGCGAAGAAATGGCACATTACAGAGGTTGAAAATCTTATTATAAAGTCACAGTCCAGACTTTTTAAAAAATTAGCTCCTATTAATATCCTTGAACTCTGTGTAAAGACCAAACCTCAACAAGAAACCTAGGCCTTTATATAGCTTTCTTTCCTAATCAGTATACATTTAAAACAAGGTCAATTTAAAAAAAATCAGTACCAACACACTAAAGCAGATTAGCAATTCATCTACAATAAATACTATTTGAGAGTTGCCTGGAGAACTGAGAATTTAGGTAACATGCCATGGTCACAGATTTAAGAAGGTGATTTAAGGCCTGCGACAAACAGTACAAAACATACCTTCAAATCAACTTTACAATTCAGTATGTAAAGGTAATACAAAAAGGTAAAAAAGTGATTGGAAATGAACAAAAAAATCCTAATACGGCCTTAGAAACTATCGAAGTGTTAGTATGATCCTTTATGCACTAAAATTAATTTAAGTAGTTATCGAGTCTAATTGTACTGATGTTTAACATAATATTTCTATTCTGGGGAGGGAAGAGGAAAAGAATAAACATTTATTAAGTGTTTCCTATCTATGTGCACTAGGCACTGTACTCACAACCACCATGGAAGGTAGGTGCTACTATAATAATTATTATTATTATTGTTTTACAGTTGAGGAAACTGAGGAAGGCAGGTTAAGTGACTTGCCCAAGTGTGAGGCCATATCTGAACTCAAGTCTTCGGGCCTCTAGGCCCAGCACTCTACCACAGTACTACCTCAGTAGCTAATGTAATACAAAATAACATATCAAGGAGACATACAAGAAGAAATTAAGATAAATTATAACTTTATCAGGTATGTATATAATTTGAATTTAGATACACTGGTTACAAAAAGGCAACTTGCACAAGAACAAAATGATTCCAAGTAACAACTAGTACCAATCAAATTACATTTCAGTACTACTGTACTGGAGATAGGGACTGGACTTGCGATTTCAATGGTAAACTCCTGACCTCCTAGACAGAGAACTTACCTTAACATTCCTGCTATGTAAATCACTTAATTCCTCAGTGCTCTAGGAAACAATCAAAGACAAATATGGGTGTTGACCTATATTAGCAGGACTAGTAAACAGGAATGGAAAAATTACCTTTAAAAAAAGTAGGGGGGGCAAGTTTTCTACTTTTCCCTTCATTTCCACATATGTAAATTGTGTTCAAGCAGTATGTCTCCACGGCTGATATTACCAACTACTTTTTCTTTGCTTTACAACAAAAATAGATAACGATAAGATACAGGGCACAAAATTATGAAAATGAAAAGAAAAAATACATCATTCTTTTCTCGCAAATTACTCTTTGGGCTTTACTGTAAGCAAAACTGTTACTTGGCAAACATTAGTTTTGTTTTGTGATTTAGTACATACTCTCAAATGAAGAGGTCTTCTGGTACCTTTTTATTCATTTCAGTATACTGAAAAATCATACATGATTCTATGGTTATAGATAAGATTAAAAAATATCCACTGCAGTTTCTCAGTCTGTATAAGATTCAGTGACTCCACATCCATGTATTATCTCAAGCATACATAATGTTGGTACTGATTCCAGAACCATGAGGACTGAATGACTGATGTCTAAAACTCTCTCTCTCTAATGATGTATCTGCAGAATCTATGGCAGAGCTCTGAGATTTTGCTTTTTAGTGTAGGCTTTTGTTTTGTTTTTGTCAGCTGCACTTCCTAGGGCTATAAATCTGTTTTATTTATGGGGGAAGGGAAGTCTGTTCCCCAGAATATTCAAAATAAATAGATTTCATTTAATTTCTTACACTTCTAATCAAGGTGGAATATGATTATGTCTACAGCCTTTTCTATTCAACTTTGCATAGCCATTCAGTTGAAAGACTTCAAACTTCAGTTGTATGAGGAAGTTTCATGACACAGCTAGATGATGCAGTGGTTAGACAGCTGGGCCTGGAGGCAGGAAGACCTGAGTTTAAAGCAGCCTGAGACACTCTGCAGCTGTGTGACCCTGGACAAATCATTTAACTTTTGTTTGCCTCAGTTTTCTTGATTGTAAAATGGAGATGATAGCATCATCTAGCTCTCATGAGTATCGTGAGGATCAAACAAGACAACAGTAAAGCACTTAGCATGGTGCCTGGCACGTCATATAAATGTTAGCAATTATTATTGTTGTAACTAGCTGTGTGATCCTGGGTATGTCAATGAAGCGCTATTTGCTTCGGTCTTATCTAATGTGAAATAAGGATCATAATAGTCTCTACCTCCCAGGGTTGTTATGAGGATCGAATGAGATAATATTTATAAAGCACTTGATACAATGCCAGGCACGTAATAGGTGCTTAATAAATGCTTCTTTTCTCCTCTCCCTCCCTTGTTCCTTCACAATTCATGCAAATGTAGTTGTTTCAATTTGTTTGTGGTTTTCTGAGAACTCTGAAAGCACTGCCTTACTTTCAGCCATTTACCTGAAAATTTAATTAACATGCCATGGTCATAGAGTTAAGGAGGCGTATTAAGGCCTAGGACAAACAGTACAAAACATACCTTCAAATTAACTTTGTTATGACTTGTGTGACTTGAGCAAGTCACCTAATATCCCTGAGCGTATTAATTAGTCCCCAAGAGGTTATGACCATAGCTGGACTGACAGAAATTGAATGAACACAGATGAAATTTTTACTGTGTCCTGAATAGAGTCAACTCTGCCTAATTTATTTTCTTTTAACAAAACCCCTTGGATGGTGTTAAAAAAAATACTAGTAACAGAAGTTACATCATCATGGCAATGACCCCAAACATTGTTATACAAATATCATGAGTTTTAAGTTCACAAATTATGTGATTTGCTGCACCCATGCCTGTTTTGTAACAGATTTCAATAAATATTTTCAGCTGAAATGCTTCCGGAATCAATAAAGATGTATCTTAGTAATCTGACTCATTTGCTTGTAGTGCAAAATATCAGGAGTATGATCTAGTAATAGAAATAAGCATTTGGCTTATTTAAATCTGAGGGTTAACATGGCACAATCCCCTCGTAAATATTCACTTTATATTTGGTGGGACTAGTTCTTTTCATAAGTTTCAGGACATTGTTTTTTTTAAATCATCATAACAAGATAATAGCTTATAGTTATAGAAGTCTTAAAAGTTTGCTAAGTGTTTTACATATGTTATCCCATTTGGTTCTCACAAAACCCTGTGAAGTGCTATTATCATCATCACCATCACCACCATTTTTAGAGATGAGGAAACTGAGGCTCAGAGAGGCTCAGTGACTTTTAAGGTCACACAGCTAATAAGTGTCCAAGGCAATACTTAAATCCAGATCTATCTGATTTCAAGTCAGCTGTTCACTATAGTATGTTTAGGAAGTTTTCTATTTTAGGGCTACCAAAAATTTCTTTGCTCTCTCTGAAAAGGAGCAATTGTTTTTTTCTTTGTACAAAAGATAATAAAATCTAAAATAATTTAAAACATGTCATTTTGTTTCTCAGAAAACCCTTTCCTACAGCAATTAATACCCTATTTTTAAAATTTTTCTTTCTAAATATTTCCATCTCGAAAATATTTCTAGATGGTGTAAATTTGTGATGAACTATTTTGCCAAAAGTTTTCGATCAGTGAACCCTTTTAATCTAATTACATAGGTTTAGACATTGTGCGGGAACATTTTAAAAAATGTACAAGGGAAGCAAAACAGTGACCTAGATTGCTGAGAAGAGACCAGTAACGAGCAATAACTTTTCTGTTAGAAAAATATCTTCAGAAATCAAGAAGCAGAAAATTTATGACTAGCTTGCCATTTGAAGTCCAAAAAGTTGAAATTTTTGCCCTTTCCAAGTTAAAGAATGAACAACATAATTCTTATTTTGTCTTGTCATTTCAGGAACTCATGAAGGAAGATCAATATAAGTAACAGTATATGTATATGTGATAAGTAACAGTATATATCTATATGTGTATGTACATACATGTATACCCGTATCAGATGATGACTCTACTAATACCAAAGATTTATATTTTTTCTCTTCTACTTGCTTTCCAGTAGGATTTGGAAATTTTATCTAAGTAATGAAGAAACTTGGACTTTGTAATTCCATTTCATTCATAACCCTGGAGTCAGCAAAAAAAAAAAAGGAAGAATATTCTACATTTTCATTTCCTATTTAAAAAAAAAACTTTTGAGATGATCTGTAAATGAAGTTGTCTGTAAGAAATTGGTACTTTTAAAATATGACCAACTGCAATTTTGGATCTTTTCTTGTATGTTGTTCTACTTTGTTTCCTGGAAGTTTCGTCATATACCTTAAATTTTCACTCTCACTCATACACAGAAAAAATAATCAAAGGACCAAACTATACAATCAACACATGAAGTTCACATTTTTTTTGTTTCAATGAAAAATAGGATTTAATAATAAGTGACTAGAGAAGTTCCTTCTCAACAGAAGACATCAGATAATTTAACTCCTTATTCTTGCTAACTACGTGCTAATCTGGTAGTGTAAGTATTACTTCTTACTATGATCAGTTTCTTCTATAGACCCCAAATATACATTATTTCATACTTCCTTCCACTATGTTTTGCTTAACTGTTTTTTTCTTTTTAACTTTGCAAAGTAAGTCATAGGGCTATTAGGGAAATGACTGTCATATGAAGAAAAATATGCACTAATAAATCATTTTTTAAAAAGTGCATGAGTTAAATTTTTGCAAAATCTATAGGCTAAAAAAAAACACTAGTCAAAGGCAAGACTCTAACTCAGATCTCCCTGACTCCAAAATCAGCACTCTAACCACTCTAACACACATTACCTCTCATTGTACTTAGCTGGCCCTAATCATTCTAAGGTTCACCAATAAGCAATTAAAGTAGCACAAATTCAGTTTGGCACAGTTCTTCAGATTATCTAATTTCACCTGGATTAACACTGGACAAAAATAACTGGTGTTATTTTTTTAATTAAAAATACTGTATAAGATAAAGTATTATGGCTCCCTATAATTTCCCCACCCCAGTCCAATCCTCCCTCTATTGGAAGGGTGCTACCCTTAGTATCAGAAGGTATTTTATCTGGTTTTGGTCCTTCTGACAAACTGTATCCTTTCTAACCTTCTCTTCCTCTATTTCACCTATTTCTAAACAGAGCTAAGTTAACTGCTATAAACATGAGGTGAAATACACATTTCAAAAAAGACAAAATGACTTTCTTCGAGCAGCATACTAGAACATAGTAAGGAAATGACCACCACTCCGGTAGCTAGCTACAATTAATGATAAATGCTAGAGTATTCAAGATAAATGTATCGGAGTTGTGAAACAAAGTACCATTTCCTTGAGGACTGAGGAGGAGGGCCTCCTAATAGAGGAGCTGGTGCTTAATCTGTACTTTAGAGAATAGTTAGAAAGAGAGGGAGGGAAGGCATTCTAGGCATAGGGAACTTCCTATATAAAGACACAGGAAAGTGAGGGCACACTTTAGGGACAGAAATGTGTACAGTTTGGTGGGAATAGAGAATCGGAGGAAGGAAATAACATGAGATAAGGCTATAAATGTGGAGTGGTTCTAGATTGAGAAGAGCCTTGACACTGTTTAGATGAATTTGAACTATATTTGGTAGATGACAGGGAGTCCCAAAAGATTTTGAGCATCAAAATCCTGGAGGACAAAGGGAATGGGATTGAGGGTAGAGAACTTGCTTACTGAAGAATAGGATCTCTTTTCTATGACCTGGGGGAAGGAGGAGAAGCGATGGTGCTGAGGTTTTGTTGTTTGTCGTTCTCCAAGAGATGCAACGACATCAGGAAGGTAAGGACTAGAGAGTGAATTGTATTTAAGTGAGGCAGAGCTGTTTGAAGTCATCAGCCTCACCTTTTCCTCCAGAAGCATCAAAGTTCAATGGCAAGACAAAAGTCAAGATGACTGGCAATGGTCTGGGATGCAAAGGTTTTAGGAATATAAGAGAAGGGCATGATAATGCTAAGGTTTGAGGAATAAAAAAAGGGCTGAGGGGATTTATGTCAGATAAGTTCAACCTTCTTATTGAAGAAGGAAGCTAGGGTTATTTTACTGTAAGGATGAGTGTGCGTTTGTGTGTGTGTGTGTGGGGGGGTGATAGCTAGAGGAAAGAAAGAAAAGGTTTGTAAAAGTACCCAGGGTGAGGAATGAGATAGGGAACTGATAAAGGTAGAAAAGAATTGTCAAACTCAAATGACCGTAATCATTCTCATCTTGTCCTGCAAACTATCTTTTCCTCACTTTCTTCTTAGGAACTTTCTGTGTCTTGGGTCCTTTGGAGAACAAGCACATGTGGCCTCCAGGCCTCAGGTTCCCTACCCCTGTCTTTACAGATCTTTTTATAGCAATCTGCAAGGAAGAGGTAATCTAAGAAAGCAATAGCAGCCAAAGATAGAGGAGTCAAATACAAACCAAGGTTTCACAATCAAATCAACAGAGAAAAAACGAGAACAAAAACTATACCAAGATTCCTCTGGTCTTGAGAAGGGGGAGTGTTCACAAGAAAGCAAAGTGTGGGTGGGATACTAGCACAAAATGTAGGCCAGAAAAAAATCTCCATGACAAGGAATGCTGGGAGTATTCAGGGTATGGGAGAAGGGAAGTGGGGAGAAAAGGCTTTTCTAATGAGCCTGCAATGTTGCTCTCAAATAGAGATTCTGTTCAGAGCTCCATGACCCTCTTGTGCCTCGTCTAATAAACATTTCCTGTTGTCTGAGCAAAATACTTCTGACTCCCTTTATATTGAAGAACAAGGGATAGAAATTCAAAATGCCGTACAATTCTATATTTGAAGCATTCCTAAAATTAGGTTTTATTCACCAAATCAATAGAAGATGTGCACAGATACAGGCATACTCCATCTAGCAGTATTAATTGGCTGTACAAAAACCTATTAAACTAAATAGTATATAAGTTTATAGAAACAATTTTACAAGCATTACAAATATCTAACAAGTCAAATATCTGATAGGTTTTTAAGAGGCAGAAAGGTGATGCAATGGTTAGAGAGCTAGGTCTGTGGTCAGGAAGACCTGAGTTCAAATTCAGCATCAAACACTTAACTATATGACCCTGGACAAGTCACTTAACCTCTGTTTGGTTCAGTTTCCTCAATTATAAATTTGGGATAACCACAGTACCTACCTCAAAGGGTTATTGTGAAGACCAAATAAGATATTTGTGCATAACACAGTGCCTGGCACAGAGCAGATACTAGATAAATGCTTCTTCCCTTATGACTTTACACTGAGTCAGTCAAGAAGCATTTATAAAGTACTTACTGTGTACCAGTATTCAGAATACAAAAGCTAAGCAGTAAGAATACAAAAAAGGAGGACAAAAACATAGTCCTTATCCTCAAAGAGCTCATAGTCTCAAGGGGAGATAACATGCAAATAAATATTACATACAAGATATGGACAATGTAGATGGAAGGTTATCTCAGAGGAACGGAGCTTTCCTAGGGGAGAAAGGGGAAAAAAGCCTGAACCTCACGTATGATACTGCTACAAAATACTCAACCAAAAATATCTATATTATAGGGAAAACACAACAGGCTTAACATTTTAAGAGAAGTAAAGTCCAGAGAGATAACTTGAGATATTCAAGAAGTCAAATCTAACTCTAATCTCTTTAAATAAAATGAACTATTAGCACAAGATGATTAATATCCTTTATACCAGAAGTATCAAACAAGTAGTGGCCCCACAATATTAACCAGATTAAAGTGCAATTTAACAATATGAACAAAAGTGCAATCAAACACAGAGAGCATTAATATGTGGTTTTCTAAGTCAATATGCAGCCTGCAGGGATCCTTATGTATGGTCTAATGCGACTTCTTTATGTTTGACACCACTGCTTTATACCATAGTTCAACAAGCTTCCATTTACTTGGTTCCTTCACCTTAAATATTTTTAGTTCAACACATTCTTGAAATTGAACGCTTAAAATATCTATTGCAAATATGAATTTTATTAGTCAATATTTGCTAAAGAAGCAACTCCTTAAGCAAGGATAAAAAGACATATTTCTCAATATTGTCAATACAAATGATATCATATCCTTACATGCTAAAGGAAAAAAAATTCTGGGTGAACTGAAAGCCGTAAATCCACAAGTAAGTCTGCAGCCTTTCCTCAGAAGGAAGTATTTTGCATTACCACAGAATCTATTATACATGTACTTAAGTAAAGCACTTGGCTGGATCTTTAGAAGTTTTTGCCAATCAATAATTGGGCTCATTGTCAGCTTTTAAGAGTCAGCAGGGTAGTAACAAGCTCAAAATGCAATTACACTTTAGCCCCTTTTCCCCCTGGTTCTATACTCTTAGTGCTCCAGTAGCCCTTAAAGCAACTCACTGGACTATTCAGTCTATAAAGCTAAAGAGTTCTTTGTTGAATGTGGAAGACAAGGGATGTGGCCCCCCTAGAGTTCCAACAATAGATTTAACAGCATACCTTCGTTTAATTTGTCCCATAATGAATGGATTGTAGAAAGCTGAAAGAGAAAAAAAAAAACCAATCCCTAGAACCACACTTATACGAGAAGCTATTTTTAATCTATTACATAAGAAGAAAGAAGTGACAGCAAACATCTTGTTCCACCTCAGTTGGGGCAAAGGGTTATTACCTTCCATTCCACCATAGCTATAGCTATCATGGAAGAGATTTCATAGCAAGCCTATACCTGAATAGGAAATACCTTCTAAATACATATTTATTGTACATACTATGTAAGGCATTGTGCTAGGTGGCACATAAAGGTAAAAAAAAAATGATACATTCCTTGCCTTCAGCAAACATATCCTATTGGTGGTTACAAGAAGTACAGTGAATAATCATTGTGGATTTTTGAGCACAATCAGCCTTTTGATATAAGCAGTTTATTTTGGCTTCTAGAAAAAATGAATTAGGGAAGACACCGGTTAGGAGGTTATTCCAATACTGACAGCTAGGTGATGCAGTAGAGTGCTGGTTCTAGAATCAGGATCTGAGTTCAAATCCCACCTCAGACACTTACTAGATTTCTGAACAAGTCACTTGACCCCTATTTGTCTCAGTTTCCTCATCTGTAACATGGTCATAATAAAAGTACTAACTCTGCAGGGTTGTTGTGAGGATGAAATGAGATAAAAATTGTAAAGCACTTAGCCCAGTGCCTGTCACATAGTAAGTGCTATATAAATGTTATCTGTTATTATTATCGTTTTTAGTCAAGTTAAAATGATAAGAGGACTGGACATAAGGCAATGGCAGTGGGAATAAAAAATATGAATAAGCATGGTATAGTAGGGAAAAAATTGTAGTTTATAGTCTTTTTAAACTTGAATGATGTTTTTCCCAGGAGCCACAATGGTGGAATAAGGCAGGAACTTCCCTGAACTCTCTCACATTCACCTCCAAACAACTATAAAAAATAATGCCTCAAAAAAAATTCTGGAATGGCAGAACCAATCAGCCTAAGACAACTTAGAAGGTTGGCAGGAAAGGTCTATATCCCTCAAGTAAAAGGGGAGCAGATGACCAATGGTTAGGCCTCACGATCCTAGCACAGCAGGCCAGTGGCAAGGCCCCACAGACCTGGTACAAGAAGCTTGGGATAGTGCCCCCCTCCACCCCAGGAACAGAACCTAACTTTAATATAAAAATTAAAACTCATGCAATAGGCTAGAAAAAATAGCAAAAATTCAAAAAAAGAACCATAGGAAAAATCAAAATACAAACTCAGAAGAGGACAACAATATCAAAATGGCTACATGCAAAGCCTCAAAGAAAAATGCAGAGTGGGTCTCAGGCCTCCAAAAAAAAGAATCGCTGGAAGAGCCCAAAAAGGATTTTTAAAAAATCAATTAAGAGAGGTAGAAGAAAATTTCGGCAAAGAAATGAGAGTGTGATGCAAGAGAATCATGAAAAAAAGAGTTAACATCTTGGTAAAGAAAGCACACAAAAGAATGGGAAAATGTGTACAAAAATTCACTGAAAAAAAAAGCTCCTCAAAAAGCAGAATTGGCCAAATGGAAAAGGAGATACAAAAATTCACTGAAGAAAACAAGTCCTTAAAAAGTAGAATTGGCTAAATGGAAAACAAAGTACAAAAGCTCAGCAAAGAAAATAACACCTTAAAAATTAGAACTGGACAAGCGGATTTTAATGAATCCATAAGATAACAAGAATCAATCAAACATAATCAAAAGAAAAAAATAGAAGAAAATGTGAAATATCTCAGTGGAAAAACAACTTACCTGAAAATAGATTAAACTGAAACAGATTAAAAATTATTAGACTACCTGAAAACCATGATCAGAAAAAGAGCTTGTACATCATATTTCAAGAAACTATCAAGGAAAATTGCCCCTAATATCCTAGAACCAGAGGGTAAAATAAAAATTGAAACAATCCACCAATCACCTCCTAAAAGAGATGCTAAACTGAAAACTCCTACAAATATTAAAGCTAAATTCCAGAACTCCCAGGTCAAGAAGAAAATATTGCAAGCAGCCAGAAAGAAAAAATTAAAATATCATGGAGCTACAGTCAGAAATACACAGGATTTAGCAGCTTGCGCATTAAAGAATCAGAGGGCTTAGAATACAACATTCCAGAAGGCAAAGGAACTAGGATTACAACCAAGAATCACCTATCCCACAAAAGTGAGTATAATCCTTGAGGGGGAACAAGAAAGAACATTCAAGGGAATAAAAGGAACAAAGGACTTTCAAGAATTCCTGATGACAAGATCAGAGCTGAACAGAAAATAAGATTTTCAAATATAAGAATCAAGATTGGCACAGAAAAGTAAATAGGAAAAAGAAAACATAAGGGATTTGATAAGGTTAAACTGTTTACATGTCCACATAGGAAGATGATACTTGTAACTCCTTTTAAGAACTATGTCACTATTAGGGCAGTTAGAAGGAGTATCCATAGACAGAGGGCACAGGTATAAGTAGACTTTGATTGGATGATATTAAAAACACACACGCATACACAACAAAATTAAGGGGTGAGAAAGAGGATTGCATTGGGAGAAGAGGGGTAAATTATCTCACAGGAGGAGGCGTGAAACACCTATTACAGTAGAGGGAAAGAGGCGGTAGAAGGCAGGAATCACTGGACTATTACTCTCATTGGGATTAGCTCAAAGAAGGAATAACACACATACTCAATTAGGTATAGAAATCTATCACCCTATAGGGAAACAGAAAGAGAGGGGAATAAGAAGGGGTGGTAGTTATAGAAAAGAGGGCAGAATTGGCAGAAGAGGTGGTCAGAAGCAAAACACACTGGTAAGGAGGAACAGTGTGAAAGGAATAAGGGTGGGAGGGAGAGAGAGAAGTAGAGAGAGAGAAGGATAAACAGGGGAAAAACAGAATGGAAGAAAATACACAGTAAGTAATCATAACCATGAATGTGAATGGGATGAACCCATCCATAAAACAGAAGCAGATAGCAAAGTGAATTAAAAAACAAAATCTTACTATATATATATACACACACACACACACACACACACACACATATATATATATATATATATATATATATATATTTAACAAGAAACACATTTGAAGCATAAAGACAGCACAGAGGAAAGGTTAAGGGACCAGAGCAGAATCTATTATGCTTCAGCACCAGTTAAAAAAAAAAAAGCAAAGGTACCAATCATGATCTTAGACAAAGCAAAAATCTAATTAAAAGAGGTAACAAAGGAAACTACATCTTGCTAAAAGGTGCCACAAACAATGAAATAATATCACTACTAAACATATGTATATAAAATAGTATAGCATCCAAATTCTAATAAGTTAAATGGGTAACAGGGCAAAATAGACAGTAAAATTATACCAGTGGGGGCCTTCAACTTTCCCCTCTCAGAACTAGATAAATCTAACAAAAAAAAAAGTTAAGGAGGTGAACAGAATTCTAGAAAAGTTAGATATAACAAATCTCTGGAGAAAACTGAATGGAATAGAAAGGAATATACCTTTTTCTCAGTGGCACAAAAATTGACCATGTATTGGAACATAAAAACCCCACAATCAAAAGCAAAAGAGGCAGAGATATTAGATGCATCCTTTCCTGACCATAATGCAATAAAAATTGCATTCAATAAAGGGCCATGGAAAGATAGATTAAAAATTAATTGGAAACTAAATAACCTAACCTTAAAGAATGCATGAGTCAAAGAATGAATTAAAGAAAAAAATCAATAATTTCAATAAAGAGAACGACAACATACCAAAATTTATGGGATGCAGCCAAAGCAGTACTTAGGGGGAAACATATGTCTCTGAATGCTTATATCAATAAAACAGAGAAAAAGCAGATCAATGAGTTGGGCATGCAACTAAAAAAAAAAATTAAAAAAACAAACCAAAAAAAAAAAAAAACAATTAAACACCAAGCTGGAAATCCTGAAAAATCAAAGGAAAGATTAATAAAGTTGAAAATAAGAAAACCATTGAATTAATAAATAAAACTAGGAGTTGCTTTTATGAAGAAACCAATAAAATAGATAAATGACTGGTTAACTTGATTAAAAAAGAAAATCAAATTACCAGTATCAAAAATGAAATAGGTGAATCGATCACCAGTGAAGAAGAAATTAAAGTAGGCTCCTAGGAACTATTTTGCTCAAATATATGCCAATAAACTTGATGATCTAAGCAAGATAGATGAATATTTACAAAAATATAAACTGCCAAGATTAACAGGAGAGGAAACAGAAAACCTAAATAATCCCAGATTAGAAAAAGAAATTGAACAAGCCATCAATGAGCTCCCTAAGAAAAAATCCCCAGGAGTAGACAGATTCACAAGTGAATTCTGCCAAATAGTTACAGAACAATTAATTCCAATACTACATAACTATTTGGAAAAATTGATAAAGACAGAGTCCTACCAAATTCCTTTTATGTCATAAATATGGTGCTGTTACCTAAACCAGGAAGAGAGAAAACAGAGGAAGAAAACTACAGATAAATTTCCCTAGTAAATACTGATGCAAAAAACTTTAAATAAAATATTAGCAAGGTGATTACAGCAATCTATCACAAGGAAAATGCATTATAACCAGGTGAGATTTATACCAGGAAAGCAGGGCTGGTTCAATATTAGGGAAAATACCAACATAATTGGCCTTATCAATAACAAAAGCAACAGAAATCATATGATTATCTCAATACATGTAGAAAAAGCTTTTGTCAAAATACAATACCTATTCCTATTAAAAACACTAGAGAGCATAGAATAAATGGACCTTTCCTTAAATGATAAGTAGTATCCATGTAAAAACATCTGTAATGGGAATGAGCCAGAAGCCTTCCCAATGAGATCAGGGTTCATGAAGCAAGGATGCCCATTATCACTACTATTATTCAATATTGTACTAGAAATGATAACTATAACAATAAGAGAAGAAAAAGAAATTGCAGGAATTAGAATAGGCAACTATAGCTCTTTGCAGATGACATGATGGTATACTTAGAAAATCCTAAAAAATCAACTAAAATACTAGTTGAAATAATTAACAACTTTAGCAAAGTTACAGGATATAAAATAAATCTACACAAATCATCAGTATTTCCATATACTACCAACAAAGTCCAGCAGAAAGAGGTAGAAAGAGAAATTCCATTTAAAATAACTGTAAGCAAGAAAAAACACTTGGGAATCTACCTGCCTAGACAAACCCAGGAACTATATGAACACAATAAACAAAAATTTTTAAACAAAGTCAGATCTAGGCAATTGGAAAAATATTAATTGCTCGTGGGCAAGCTGAGCCAATAAAACAGAGATAACAATTCTACATAAATTAATTTACTTATTCAGTGCCATATCTACAATAAAAAAAATTCATCTGGAAGAATAAAATACCAAGAACACCAAAGGAATTAATGAGAAAAAAAAAGTGAAGCGTCCTAGCAATACCAGACCTCAAACTGTATTGTAAAGTGGCGATCATCAAAACAAACTGGTACTGGCGAAGAAATAGCATGGCAGATCAGTGGAATATATTAGGTACACAAAACAATGCAGTAAATGTCCATAGTAATCTAGTATTTGATAAACCAAAAGACACTAGTGCTTTTCATACAAGAACTCACTATTTGACAAAAACTGCTGCAAAAACTAAGAAATAGACAGAAACTAGGTAAAGATGAACATCTTGCACTATATACCAAGCTAAGGTCAAAATAGGTACATGATTTAAACATCTAGGGTGGGAGCATAAACAACTTAGGAGAGGAAGGAATAGTTTACCTGTCAGATTCTTGGGTAAGGGAAGAATTTATGACCAAACAAGAGATAGAGAGCATTATGAGATTTAAAATGGATAATTTTGATTATATTAAATTGAAAAGGTTTTGCACAAACAAAACCAATGTAAAAATCAGAAGGAAAGCAGAAAAGTGGGGGAAAACTTTTTATAGTGAGTATCTCTGATAAATACCTCATTTCTCAAGTATATAGACAACTGAGTCAAATTTATAAGAATACAAGTCATTCCCCAATTGATTAATGGTCAAAGATATGAAGAGGCAGTTTTCAGGTGAAGAAATCAAAGCTACCTAGAGTCTTATGAAAAAATCCTCTAAATTGCTATTGAGTACAGAAGTGAAAATTAAAACAACTCTGAGATACCAATTCACATTTATAAGAATGGCTCATATGACAGAAAAAGAAAATGATGTTGGAGAGGATGTGGGAAATTGGAACACTAATGCACTGCTGGTGGAGTTGTGAACTGATCTAATCATTCTGAAGAGCAATTTGGAACTATGCCCAAAGGGCTATAAAACAGTGCATACTCTTTAACCTAGGAATAAGATTATTAGGTCTGTATCCCACAGAGATTTTTTTCAAAAGGCAAAAGGACCTATATGTACAAAAATACTTACAGTAGCTCTTTCTGTGGTGGCAAAGAATTGAAAATTGAGGGGATGTCCAGCAACCGGGGAATGGCTAAATGAGTTGCAGTGTATGATTGTAATCGAATATTAATTGCTACAGGAAATGACAGGCAGGATGATTTGGGAAAAATAGGAAGACTTACATGAATTGATGCAAAGTGAAGTAAGCAGAAACAGAACACCGTACATAGCAATAACAATATTGGAAAATAATCAACTGCAAATAATCAAAGTGAAGTGAGCAGAACCAGGAGAACATTGTACATAGTGATAGCAATATCATAAAATAATCAACTGTGAAGGACTTAGCTATTTTAGGTAATACAATGATCAAAGACAATTCCAAAGGACTCAATTCCATTTTCAGAGAAAGAACTGATGGAGTATGAATGGTAGTTCAAAGCATTCTATTTTTCATTTCACTTTTTTTCATGGTTTGTTTTTTGTTGGGTATTTTTTTCAGTCTGTGTTTTCTTTCACAACATGATAAATATGGAAATATGTTTTGTATGACTGCACATATATAACCCATATCAAATTGCTTGCCATCTCAGCAAAGGGGAAAAGAAGGGAGGGAGAGAATTTGGTACTCAAAATTTTTTAAAATGAATGTTAAAAATTGTTTTTACATGTAAATGGGAAAAATAAAATTCAAAAAAAAGTTTGAATCCTGGCTCTACCACTTACTGGCCAAGGCATTTTACCTCTTTGGAGGTCAGTTTCATTTCTATAAAATTAAGGGGTTAGACTGGATGACATCTAAGGTCCAACTCCATCTTGCAATCTATGATCCTATGAGATATATGTAAAAGAAGACTTCAAGATGAGTCGGCACGTGAGTCAAGCAATCAACAAATATTTGTTAGGTGTTTTTATATGTGCCAAGCACGGCATTAAGCACTGGAACATATAGAAAAGAAAAGCAGTCCCTGCTCTCAAGGAGCTTATATTCTGATGGGAAGGATCATATATAACTAGATAATAGATAATACGACATACATACAAAGTTGGAGGGGAAGGCTCTAAAAGCTGGGGGTCCAGGAAAAGGCCTCCTGAAGAAACGGCAACTGAGTGAGTCTTCAAGAAATCCAAGAATACACAGGATTAAGGAGGGACTTCAAGAATGATGGGAGAGCCACTGCAAAGGCATGGAATTGGAACATTTGTTCCAATGTATGCAAGGAACAGCAAGCAAGCCAGTATAGCTGGGCCACAGACTATGTGGAGGGGAACAATATGAAAGAAGATTAGAACGATAAGTTGTGAACATGTCAGAGGAATTTCTATTTGATTCCAGAAGAAATGAGGAGCTACTAGAATTTACTGAGCAGAAAGTGATACGGTTAATCCTGTTTTTAGGAAAATCACTTTCGTGAAAGCATGAAGAAAGAACTGGAGCAGAGAGAGAACCGAGGCAGGGAGATCAAGCGGGAGGACATTGGCAATTTTCCTGGAAAGAGGTAATGAGGGCCTGAACTAGGGCTGTATTTATATGAATGGAGAGAATAAGATGTATATAATAGATACTGTGAAGGTAGAAATAATAAGATCTGCTAACCAAATGGTTATATAGTGTGAGAGGGGTTGTGGATGATGCCAAGGTTGGAAAACTGAGTGACTGGGAGAATGATGGTAGGAGACAGAAATTCAGAAATGGGAGAGGGCTGGGGAGATAAGATAATGAATTATGTCTAGATATTTTGATATTCTCAATGTATAACAGGCTATTATAGAGATGTAGAGCTGAACCTCAGAATACAGACAAGGGCTAGACATCTAGATCTGGGAATCATCTACTCAAAGATGATAAATGATCCCATAAGAACTGATTAGGTCATCAAATGAGATAGCATAGAGATAAAAAAAACCATCAGACGATCCAGCCAAGGAAACTGTGAGAAACGGATCAGACAAGTAGGGGGAGAAAGAAGAGCAGTGTCACAAAAAAATTCAGAAAGAAGATATGATCAACAGAATGAAAAGCTGCAGAGAGGTCAAGAATGCTGAGGACTGAAAAAAGGGCATTAATTTGAAATCATTAGACCAAAGAAAAGAAGCAAATGAATGAGTGAACTTGGAGACTGGTAGTGCCATTAACAGAAATAGGAAAGTTAGGAGGAAGAATGGTTTTGGACAAAAGATAATTAACTCTGTTCTGTGAGTCAAATGCATCCTCTAATTATTTCTTGTGATTTGGAGGGGAGGAGATTTTTACTAACATTTTTAGTTACATTTTGTTTATTTCAACTGTGTTGTCTGTAATTTGACTATAAGATACTAATGAATAGAGATCATACCTTTGTAATAAAATATTATACAACATTATACAAAGCTAGACATTTAATATTACTAAGAAAGATGAATTATTATCAAAGATGAGGGCTGGTAACTATTTCTACAAACAATGACAAAATGAAAAATGTTTTTGCCCATAATTAAGATGCAAGATTAAATCAGGCTTGACTGATTATTTTGGCTCAGTCCAACCAGCCTTTTTAAAAAATCATTTGGTCAGCTAAATGAAAAGCTGTTCACATGGCACAGGAATCATTTCATTTCAGCATGATTCAGTCAATATTGTTTTCCATTGAAGGCAAGCAAAAAGGGATGAAATGTGTTGCCCATGTACTAACTGGGGAATCTTCCAGTGACCCACAGAGAGTGTCTGTGTCTGTCTGTGCTAGTGCCAAATAACCCTCATGTGTACATGAAATGCACTTGGTCTCTACGATACATGAGAAACCAAAAAGGCTGGAGGAATGCCTCTCTGGACTACCAGTTAACAGCAAGAATGAAGTAATTCTTAAAAGAAAGGAGAAAGTGCTGATCATAACAAGAATATATAACATACTGTACTTCTTAGGTTTCCAAAGAACTTATCCTATATTATTCTATTTGATACTCAAAACTTGGTAAGTGTTATCGGTCAGCCAATAATCACCAAGCACCTACCACGTACCAGGCACGGTCTAAGTGCTGGAGATGCGAAAGACAGCCCCTGCTCTTACAGAGCTCACAGTCTAACAGGGTAGACGGTATGCAGACAATCATGTACACAGAAGACGAACCGCAAATAATCAACAAGAGGAAGGTATCAGCACGGAGGCATGATTCACCCCATTTTAGAGGCAGGCAGGTGGCGCAGTGGGTAGAGCACTGGGCCTGGAGTCAGGAAAACCTGAGTTCAAATGTGGCTTCGGCCTCTTACTAGCTGTGTGACCTCGGGCAAATCATTTAACCCTGTTTGCCTCAGTTTCATTTGTAAAAATAAGCCGGAGAAGGAAATGACAAACCACTAGCATATTTGCCAAGAAAACCCCAAACGGGGTCACAAAGAATCGGACATGACTGAAAAATGACTCAACAACCTCCATTTTATTTCCCTTCACTACCATTCCTTTCAAGTCGACCTGGCCTGCTAGGTCATTCACTACCATTCCACCTCCAACCTCTATGTGGCTAGGATATGTCTATCTGGCATGAATTCTCTCCTCTCCTCTGCCTCACAGTTCTCCTTACTTTCCTTCAAATCACAATTCAGACGTCACTTCCTGCATATCATCCTCCCCGACTTTCCAAGTTTATGCTCTCTCTTTTCTTGAAATTACTTTGCATCATTACTCTGTACGACTCTGTCTCTCTATGTTTGCATGCATCTCTCAGCAGAATATAAGTTTCTTGAGGCCAAAGACTGTCTACTTTATTTTTGTATCTCCAGTTCAGCACTTCTTAAAGTTTTTTGAACAGAAGTGAGCTAATGAGGAAAATGATGTTCAGAAAGGTCATATGACTTACTCATGGCCAAATGGTAAGAGCTGGCAGCAGAATTTGAACTCCCATCTCTGTATACTCAAAGTCCAGTGCTCTTCCAGTTACACCACACTGCAAGACAGAGGGTGCTAGACCTATGTTAGGAAGCTGCAGGGTAAAAGAATATGATCCAGGTGAGAAAGCTAAGGAGCACTGAACTTTTGGAGCTATGTAATAAGCATGAAATTCTTCCCACCAAGAGTGCACCTGAATTCTGAAAAGTAAGTAGTTTCTCATGTTTCAAGGAAGCAGAATTTGAAGAATCCACCATGAAAGAGGCCATATCATCAGCTGAAGGGTAAAGAGCTGAAGAGTGATAAATGGAGACTGACTGGGAGTTGGGGAGAAGGCAATAGGTCCATCTGACATAGAAAATGTGGAAGTGTGTTGTCTGTCTGAGGCAGATTTCTTACTACTACCCACTTCTGTTTTAATTCTTACAGGGAAAACGATTCCAATGGGACAAAACTAGAAAGCATCGGATCACACCCATGTCTGCTATACATTAAGTGATGTTGGGTAAAGTCTCTCAGCTTTAGTTCCTTCATATGTAAAAGGGAGATGAGGTGATTTTTAAAAGAGGCTTTTGGCTCTAGACTCAGCACTGCTGATTGAGTCAGTTTGTAAAGTTAAGGGCTCAGGAAGAGGGGAAAGGGAACAAGTGTTTATAAAGCACCCCCTATGTGCCA
>CM053627.1:134591266-134616605 GCA_028646595.1 Phalanger gymnotis
AGGGATAAGAGAGGAATGTATTGAGAGAAGGAGAAAGGGAGAGATAGAATGGGGTAAATTATCTCGCATAAAAGTGGCAAGAAAAAGCGGTTCTGTAGGAAGGGAAGAGGGAGCAGGTGAGGTGGAATGAGTAAATCTTGCTCACATTGGATTTGACCTGAGGAGGGAATACCATACACACTCAATTGGGTATCTTACCCCACAGGAAAGGAGGAAGAAGAAAAAAAAAGGGGAGACAATAGAAGGGAGGGCAGACAGGGAGGAGGTAATCAAAAACAAACACTTGCAAAAAGGGACAGGGTCAAGGAAGCAAATTCAATAAAGGGGGATAGGTTAGGAAGGAGCAAAACATAGTTAATCTTTCACACCTTGAGTATTGTGGAAGGGATTTACATAATGATACACATGTGGCCTGTGTTGAATTGCTTGCCTTCTTAGAGAAGGTGGGTGGGGGAGGGAAGAGGGGAGAGAATTTGGAACTCAAAATTTTAAAAACAGACATTCAAAAAATAAGTTTTTAAATGCAACTAAGAAATAAGATACACAGGCAATGGGGCATAGAAATTTGTCTTGCCCTACAAGAGAAGAAGGGAAAGGGGGATGGGAGGGGAAGTGGGGTGACAGAAGGAAGGGCTGACTGGGGAATGGGGCAACCAGAATATATGCCATCTTAGAGTGGGTGGGAGGGTAGAAACGGAGAGAAAATTCGTAATTCAAACTATTGTGAAAATCAATGCTGAAAACTAAATATATTAAATAAATTTAAAAAAAAAGAAATGGAAACAGTGTCAGACTTTATATTCTTGGGCTCAAAGATAACTACAGATGGTGACTATAGCCATGAAATTAAAAGAAGCTTGCTCCTTGGAAGAAAAACTATGGCAAATCTGAACAGCATACTAAAAAGCAAAGACATCACCTTGCTGACAAAGGTCCATGTAGTCAGAGCTGTGGTTTTTTTCATTACCAATATGTGACTGTGAGAGTTGCATTGTAAGGAAAGCTGAGCACCACAGAATCAAATTGTGGTGCTAGAGAATACTTTCAAGAGTCCCTTGGACAACAAGGAGACTCAGTCAGTCAATACTTAAAGAAATCAATTCAGACTATTCACCAGAAGGTCAAATACTGAAGCTGAAGCTTAAATACTTTGGCCACATAATGTCAAGAGACAGGGCTCATTGTATAATTGATATCACATTTCTCATCTTCTCAATGGGTGGGAAAGGGGTAGGAAGGAGGGAGAGAATTCAGAACTCTAAGTGTTTAGAAAATGAATGTTAAAAATAAATAATTAAAAAAATAGCTACCTAATACTTCCAAACCTTATTAAAGTATAATGTTGAACATAATTTAAGCTTTGTGGATGTCTTGGGCATGAAATTTGGGGGGAGGGGCAGGGCAATTGGGGTTAAGTGACTTGCCCAAGGTCACACGGCTAGTACATGTGTCAAGTGTCTGAGGCTGGATTTGAACTGAGGTCCTCCTGACTCCAGTGCTCTACTTACTGTGCCACCTAGCTGCCCTGGGCATGAAATTTTGATCCTTTATTGATTATTTTATTGTGTTGTGAATACCTACAAGAGCCTTTGAAATCTATAGGATTGCTTGCCCTTAAACTGGCCAGCTCCTTCACTTCTAACACAGCTCTAAGCAAATATGAGGGACTCAAAAAATTGTTGTTTTTATTTCTGGTTTCTTGTACTTGTCAAGGCTGGCATTAGAAGCCAAAAGCACAACAGCAGGGAAGGAAGAGAAAAGAGAGATAAAAGGAGGTGGGATATCAGTCAGTTAATGTGCATTTATTAAATGCCTACTATGTATCAGGTGCTGTGCTAAGATAAGAGACAAAAGAGACAAGAAAACAGAGGAGAAAAAACCCTTTTCCTTACAATAAAAGTAAAAAATCAATAGTATAATGGACATTGAAAAGCAAATCCAGCTGATAGTAGAGGATGTAGGTGACTTAGAGAGAAGAAAGACTATCCCTACTAGAATAGCACAGTAGCTTAGTTATGTTTAGGCTGGAAGTAAATACTCTAGCTCACTAGCCTCTAAAGACTATTGAACAAAATAAATGCTTAATAAATAATTTTGTTTATTAAAAGCTAATCAACTAAAAACAAGACAGAGTAAATGAATAAAAGTAAAATGAATAGAACCAGGAGAACAATTTATAGAATGACAACAGTACTGTAAAGACAAACAACTTTAAAAGATTTAGGAATTCTGATAAATACATTGGGAAAAAAATACACCTCAAGGAATGAGAAGGAAAGAGAAATTCATTTAAAAATATTTTTTAACTTCATTATAATTAGTTGCCAAGTCCTGTTGATTCACCTCCACAATGTTTCTCACTTATATCACCTCCTTCTTATTCCAATTGCTGCTACCCTACTGAGACCCATTAGAACCACTTCAACATCCTCCTGAATATTATCTGGACCTCTAGTATCTCTGTTCTCCTGTCCACCATTCATACTTCTTGTAGATAATAATATTCCTTTTGTACATCTCTGCTTACATCACCACTGCTCCTATTCTCCTGTAGAATCAAGTTCTAATTCCTCAGCCTGCCACTGAGCGCCCTCATTCAAAGTCTAGCACCACTTTCCTTTTCTAGTAGTATCATATTTCTTTTCATTTCTCATTGGCCTTTCTGCCAATGCATAGCATGGGGTGTTTACGTGTGTGCATGTGCGTGTGTGTATATTTGTGTGTGTATGTGCGTGTGTGTGTATATATATATATATGCTTGTGGTGAAAGTTCACTTTTTAAATGTCAATTAAATGGATATTTTAAACCTAAGTAGGTACCAGGGTAATAAAGTAGCAAACTGCAGTATAAATGCTGACTAGTCTTTAAAGTTTAAGGAAATTCTAAATTAGCCTTTGTTAGAAAGGGGAACCATAAGAATAGTAATAACTCAAGTTTATATAATGGTTTAAGATTTCATATTTTTTTTTTGCATTTTGAACTGGTTACAGAAAGAAAATTACGTAGGAAAAGTAGTGAAAGAAGTGTATCTGGGGATGTGGGAAGTGTAAGGCATAATTGATAAGTGGCTCTATTATAACGTGCACAATGTGAAGAATATTCAAGGAAGGTTCTCAGCACATTGGGTAAACCTGCTGAGGTAAACTTTTGGGATGACATAGGCAAGAGATGCAAAGTACAGACACCTATAGATGGATTGTACTTTACATCAGGGCTGTCCAAAATGCAGCCTGCGGACTAGCCCACCTACAAACATAGAAATTTACATGAATGCTTTAGTAAAGGAAGCCGAGCTAGTGCAGAGCTCTCACCAAAATGGCAAATCAAAATATATTGTCTGTTGTTTCAATAAAAACCTGAGGTTGGACAGCCCTGTTTTACATCATTATAAGGAATGCCCACACCTATGAACTCACCATTTTATTGGTGTATTCAGTGTTTTACAAAGCACTTTGTATATGACTTTACTTGACACTGACAACAACCTTGTGAGGTGGGTAGGGTGTAATTATTAATAGCTCCATTTTATAGGTGAGGAAAGGTTAAGCTAGTAACTATCTGAAGTAGTATTTGAACTCAGATCACCTGATTCCCCATCTAGCTATGCCACCCTAATGATGTCAGATAAATAAAGCTTTATGCTACAGACACTGACAATGAGGAATCATGTAGGGGAAACAATGTAAAAGGGTTCTACTAGTCCACAAAAGAAGATGGACTAGTCATGTAGTGAGAGTGAAGGAACTGATGGAGTATTCCACTAATAGCTTAATTAATAATTAGTAGCTAAGTAATGTCAAGATATCAAGAAGAACTGAGAATAATAGTATTTAAATTCTCTACCCTTGAGGGTTGTTGTGGGGAAAGTTCTCTGTAAATCTTGAAGAACTATGCATACGTGAACTGTTACCATAGCACAATACTGTAGAATTTCTACCATGTTTGTAACTATAACGTCAAAAAATTTCCCATCACCATTTCTATCTGTTTCACATCATTAATGCTTTCCCCACCCATTGATTCATTCTCTCTCAAGCACCACTTTCATCATGTCACATATCTTTTCAGGAAACTATTATCTACCTAATGGCCATCTATTGACTGCAGAATTGAATCTGTAAGCCTTTGCCTGGCTTTCAGGGCTCTTCATATACTAGCAATATCCTTCCTCTCCACCATCCCTGCCTCTCACTGTTCTTCAGTAAGGATTATCATAACTCTGTTCACACTTAGCACAAACATAAAAAGTGTCAATAAATCTTTGTTGAAGGAAAAAAAGAGAGACCTAGAGGAAGACTCCCAGCATGGTTGTTAAACCCCTTATGAGGGATTTATGGGAAGATATGGACAGGATGAGCTGCACATGATAAAAAGGCATGGATGTACTGCATTCTGTTCCATTGAAAGGAGCACCCACATTGATAAGAACACAAATCTACCCAAATAATGAACCATTTCTTCAGCATCTATTATGTGCTAGGTACTAGTGATAGAAAGATAACTACAATAAGGGTTCTTAATTTAATGGGAGCTGGGGGCGAGGACATATATACAAATAATTATGATACAAGGGGAAATGAGATACCTATGATCATGGACTTGTGCAATTACTGTGTGCCGGACGCTATTTTAAGTATTGGAGTTGCAAAAACAAAAATGTAACAGTCTGTGCCTCATGAAGTTTATATTCTATTTGAGGAGACAAAATGTGCACAAATGTGCACAAAAAATAAATACAGCATAAATTTGGAGAGATTAGGGAAGGCTTTATGTAGAAGGTAGCACTTAAACAGACTTTGGAAGGAAAGGAGGGATTCATTTGAAGAGGTGGAGGTGGAAGTGATGAATGATGTATCAAATACAGGTAACAGCCAGAGACAGGAAATAGAGTATCATGAATAAAGAACAAAAAGAAGGCTCTTACAGACTGGTCCATAGAATACAGAAAGCTAAATAATATATAACAGGGTTGAAAGTATAGATTGAGGCCTACAGTGGTGTAGTGGCATATATTATCCAGAAGATAGTGATGAGTCCTTAGAGTTTGTAGAGTAGAGGAGTGATATGGTCAGAAATGAACTTCAGAAAATCCATTTTGGAAGTGCTGTGCACAATTGATTGTTGAGGGAAGACTGAGGTAGGGAGAACATTGATGAAGTTGTTGCAGTAGTCAAAGCGAGAGGTAACGGGCATGGAAACTTGGATGGTAGCCACGAGGGAGGGTATGTTGGGAATCAAGATGGGCTCTTAGCACTCATTCAACTGAGTGCCCTTGAAGAGTTTCACCTTTGTTTCCTTGATTAAATTAGGAGTCTTTGACGGCCTCCTTGCCTCAAGGGAAAGCCTAGTTTACATGGGTTTGAGTGACGTTTGTGACATCAGAGGCTTTTAGACCACGTGGGTTTAAGTCGCATTTTCATGACTATTTTAGGTCACGTGGGTGAGTCGCATGTGTGACTCGCCTTTGAGCCTGAACGAGATATATAAAACCAGAGGCTGACTTTCTTTTTTCGGAGCTCTGAGCTGCAGCAGTAATGACATGTGACTCTGAGCCAGCTGTTGTCAACCTCCCAGCTGAACTCAGATGTTGGTAACTATGAATTGTATTTGGTCTGTTTATAAATGTATGTTTGTAATGTGTTTGTATTTGCTCTGAAGTTCAGGGTGCTGGCTTTTTCCCCTGAACTAAGTGAATGATATCTGTATGCTGGATTAAAGTAAGATGGTTAGCCCCTTAACATTGCTTTCCTTAGTAAAGCAGATCAAAAGAACTTGGGCTTGCAGTGTTCTGTGAGCTGGTTGTCGTTGGTTTTAAACCCACAGAGCAGCTGCTAGCTGGATTGTTACAACAGAGGGAAGAGGTCATGAAAGATATTGGGGAGGTAGAAAAAATATTTGGCAACTGATTGGCTAGGTAAGGTGAGGGATTAGTGAGAAGTCAAAGATGACATGGAGACTGAGAAAATGGTGGTGCCCTTGACTAAGGTAGGGAAATTTGGAAAAAGGCTGGGTTTTGCCCAAAAGATGATGCATTCAGTTTTTTATCTATTGAGTGTAAGATACCTAAGGGACATGTAATTTGAAATATCCAAAAAGCAGTTGTAAGTGTTTTCAGATGGTGTTCTGAAGAGAGTGCATATTTAGATCTATAGACTTGGGAATCATCTACATAGAGATAATTAAATCCATAGGAACCGATTAGGTTACTAGTGAGAGAGTTTAGGGAGAGAGAAGAAGGCAGCTTAGGGCATAGCCTTGGGGCACATCTACAGTTAATAGACATGGCATAGATGATGAGCTGGCAATGGAGAAAGAGTAAGAACAATGGAACAGGTAGGAGGGAAGACAGTACCCAAGAAGAAAGGATGATAAACAGTGTCAAAAGCTCCTGAGAGGTCAAGAAAGATGGGGACTGAGAAAAGGCTCATCAGATTTGGCAGTTAAGATATCACTGGTAAGTTTGCAGGGAGTAATTTCAGTTAAGTTTAGAGGCAGTTAGATTGCACAATGGGTGGAGCTCTGGTCTTAGAGTCAGGAAGATCTAAGTTCAAATCCTGACTCAAACACTTACTAGCTGTGTGACCCCAGGCAAGTCATTAGCCTCCCTCAGCCTCAGTTTTTTCATCTATAACATAAGGATAAAATAGCATTGCCTCCCAGGGTTGTTGTGAGGGTGAAATATGGTAATGTTTTAAAGTACTGGAAACCTCAAAGCACTATGTAGATGTTAGTTATTATTGTCATAATCATCACCATCATTATAGCATGAGTTTGGAAGCCAGATTGCATTGGATTAGTGTGGAGAAAGGAAGTGAAGTCAGCCAGTGTAGATTTTTTTTTTTCTGGGAGTTTGACTTAAAGGGAATAGATGTATAGGATGATAATCTTGAAGGGATGGTACACTCTTTTTTTCATGATGGGAGATATAGATATGTTTTTGATTTTTGCATTAAGGGAATGATCCAATAAATAGAAAATTGAGGATTAGAGGGGAATAATTTGGAAGGTAATCTTGTGGAGAAGTTGGAATGAGCTATAATCAATAGTACATGTAGAGCTTTGGTGAAGAGAAGTGTCATCTTTTCATTGGAGAATGAGGTAAAGGCGGAAAGAATGAGATGAATGTCAAGAGATTTTGAGAGTCACGGTAGGAAGAAGAGGGAGCTCATCCAAATGGTCTCTATTTTCCTGGTAAAGTATGTAGTGAGGACCTTAGCTTAGAGGTTGGAGGGTCAAGAATGGTATGAGAACCCGTATGTACAAAAATATTTAGAGCAGTGTTTTTTGTGGTAGCAAAGAATTGGAAATCAAGGGGATGCCCATCAATTGGAGAATGGCTGAACAAGTTGTGGTATATGAAAGTAATGGAATACCACTGTGCTATAAGAAATGGGGAAGATACAGACTTCATAATAACCTGGAAAAACCTGCATGATATAATGCTGAGCAAGCAGAGCAGAACCAGGAGAACATTAAACACAACCACAGATATATTAATTCTGTGATGACTAATCCTGATAGACTTGGCTCTTCTCAACAATACAAGGCTCCAAAACAGCTCCAAAGGACTCATGATGGAGAGAGCTATCTACATCCAGAGAAAACTATGGAGACTGAATGCAGATTGAGGCAAACTATTTGCTCTCCTTTTTTTTCTTCTTTTGTTTTTTTCTCCTCTTTTGTTATTATTTTTGGGTTTTTTTTTGTTTCATTTCTTATTTCTCATGATTCATTGCATTGGTCATAATTTTTATTTACAACTTGACTATTGTGTAAATAAGTTTAACGCGAAGTTATATGTAAGAGATGTATCGGATTCCATGCCGTCTTGGGGAAGGATGAGGGAGGAGGTAGGGGGGAGGCGGAGAAGAAAATCTGGAACCCAAAATCATGTGGAACTGAGTGTTGTAAACTAAAAATAAAAAAAACTTAATTTAAATTTAAAAAAAAAAGACTGAAAAAATTTTTTAAAAAGAAAGAATGGTATGACAAGCTTGAAGGGAAAAGAACCTCTGTGGGGTGTGGGATAGAGAATTAGGGAAGAGTAAAGGGATTATCTTGCTGTGGTGAAGGCCTAGTTAGGATTAGACAGCATAAAGTTGTAGTGGATCCGGAACACTCATTTGCATGATTTCCTCTAGCTCTTTTCAGCAGCATGTGAGTAGAATGGAGATGATCTCGAGTTGGTAAAAAGCAAAGGAAAGATCCAGGCAGCGTTCTATCAGAATCTGTATAAGAGAGATACTACTTTCATCGTAAGAGTGAGGAACGGCTTCATGGAGAAGATATTTGAGTTGGGCTTTGAAGGGAGTCTTATGACGGATGGATGTTGGGGTCAGGTTAGGCAGAGCATGTTGCAGGCATGGGTGAGAACATGAGCAAAGGTAAGGAGGAAGAAGAGGGCAAGATAAGAATGGAAGGAGGGATAGAGGTGGAGAATATTCAGGTTGGGATGTAAAAGATGTATTAGAGATGGCATGCAGGCAGAAAGAAAAGCAAGGAAGCTATTCGAATAATCTGTGAGGGCCTAAACTGGGATGGTTGCCGTGGAAGTGAAAAGGATGGGCCAGATTTGAGAGAGATTGCAAAAGTAGGAACAATAGGATTTCAGTTTACTCATCTGTCAAATGGAGATAATACCTACCTCACTGGGTTGTTGAGAAGATAAAGACTGGGAGACATCTATGCTGATTCCAAACTTAGAAGCCTAGGATGCTGGGATGATAGCAATGCCAATGAATAGAAATAGTCAAAGTGTAGGGGAAAGAACAAGTTTAGAAGGGAACATAATGTGTTCAGTTTGACATGCTGGATTTGAGGTGTCAGTGACATATCCATATGGAAATATTCAAGATGAAACTGGAAACATAAGGCTGTCAGATTAAAGCTCCTTCCTATAACACCTCATGGCATAGAGGTGACTCCGCATTCTTGGAATTGATGCCAGCTCTCAAACCTGAAGAGTTGTGGGAGATGGCATGGTATAGTGGGAAAAGGACTGGACATGTCATCAGAAGAGCCAGACTGAGATCACAGTTCTTAGCACTTTCTAGGTGTATGATAATGGACAAGCCATATTACCTTTATGTATCAATTTCCTTAACTTGTAAAACAAGAAAAAAAAAATCCACTGTGTGTCTTAGAGGGTTGTGAAGAAAGCTCTCTGTAAACTTTAAATTATTCCAGAAATTTAAATTATTGTTCTTGTCATTATTACAGTTACCGACCAACACTGGACTCTATGTGTCTGTCATCCAAGGACCAGCCTTGCTAAGGCCCAGAGATATTCAGTAACAGAAGGCTGCTGATCAGGTAATGAATTTCTTTGGCAACAAGAACTCACAAAGTATTTGCTAAAACATGTAATGGTTGCAGTTTGCATTAATCAGTCGAATTGCAGAGCTATTGAAAGGTGTTATTATGATGTTACTATTTTGACAAATACATATTTTTACATTTCATAATGGGAATCATTAATGTATTATTAGAGAGGCAGTAGTAAATAGAATCCTGGCCTTGGAGTCAGAAGATGAGTTCAGGCTGTACTCTGACACATACTATACTATGATTTTACTTTGAACATGGAGCAAGTCACTTAAACTCTTAGTGTCCTAGGTAACTCTCTAAAACACTAAGCTAAGAATGAGTTGCCAGTCTGTATTGGAGGAGGGAGTTTCCACACTGAGAGGTCCCCAAACTTGTGAAATTGCAGATTTGGGCACCTTTCCCAAATATGTTATTATACTGTATTATTACTATATCCTGTATTGATAAGTAAGATTGTAATTTTAGTGTGTAGTCAGAGGCAATTGGTGGTGCAGTGGATAGAGCTCTGGCCCTGGAGTCAGGAAAAACTAATTTCAAATCTAGCCTTAGACACTTACTAGCTTTGTGACCCTGGGCAAGTCACTTGACCTTTGTGCCTTAATTTCCTAAAATAACAGTACCTACCTCAAAGGGTTGTTGTGAGAATCAAATGAGATAATAGTTGTAAAAGCACTTAGCATAGTGCCTGGTACATAGTAGACACTATATAAATGCTTATTCTTTTCCCCCTTCCCTTTCCCACTTATTTCTCATATAAAGAGTTCATGTGGATTCTCTACATATTCATGTTCACTTAATATCATTCCTTTTTATTTAAAATTAACAAAGTAATAGGTTGTAATTATCATGGGAAGCCATATAGTTTCTTTCCTCCTCAAATTATTAATTTATTTATTTTTAGTTTTTAATATTCACTTCCATAAATTTTAAATTTTCTCTCCCTTCCTCCCCACTCCCTTCCCAAGACTGCATGCACTCTGATAAAGGTTCTACACATACATTCCTATTAAATACTTTTTCACAGTAGCCATGTTGAATAGAAGAATTGTAAGGAATGAGAGAAACCATGAGAAAGTAAAAAAAAGAAAATAGTCTGCTTCGCTCTGCTTTCTGACTCCATAGTTCCTTCTCTAGATGTGGATGGCATTTTCCATCGTGAGTCCTTTGGAATTGTTTTAGGTCCTTGCATTGCTGAGAAGGGCTAAGTCTATCAAAATCAGTCATCGAATCCATATAGTTTTACAGGATTAGGCATTTGGTGTTTATTTCATATTGGTTATAGGGTCATTATATTCTCATCAGTCATTGACTTGTTTTAAAAGGGGGTGGGGATGGGAAGGGGTTATTATAAGATTGGAATATTCTTAAAATGAGACATTTCAAAGTATACCTTTCATCAGCTACCCTCCCTACCTGAAAGTACCACAGGCTTCATGACAAACACCAGCAGCATTCCATAGTCCATTTAGGTCTTTAGACTTGTGACTTCATCAGCATAGGAAAGTCCTGGTATTCAAGCTTTATCCACTGTTGAAGATCTGCAGTCTGTCATTTGCAATCTTAGAGAGCTGCCTGGTGCCTCAACAGCTTAAGTCACTTGTCCATGTTCACACCACTAGTATGTCACAATGAACACTTGAATCCCAGTCTTCCTGATTCTAAGACTAAGCCATCTACTCTGCTCCATCTTCTCTCAGAGCTGTCCCCAGTGCATGCTGTAGAGAGGGCAGTCAGACAGATAGTTAAATATTTATGGATTGTCACACCTGCCCTATGCATATTGTTGAGTGAAATGCCAGGGCAGGGTTTCGCAAACTACAGGACAAGCTCATGAGCTAAGAATGGCACATTGATATTTTGTTGTTGTTGAGTTGTTTTTCAGTCGTGTCCAACTCTTCCTGACCCCATCTGGGGTTTTCTTGGCAAAGATACTGGAGTGGTTTGCCATTTTCTTCTACTCATTTTACAGATGAGGAGTACATTTTAATGAAAAAAAAACATTCTTAGTACACTGGCTGTACCAAAGCAGATGGCAGGCCAGATTTGGCCCATGAGCCATAGATTGCTGGCCCCTGCTATAGGGGATAGAGAAATAATCAAAAATATGTTCCCTAGTTTTCATGTAGTTTGCATTTTAGTTGAGGAAAGAGAAAACTCATGAACTTTTTTTTTTACATTTATATGATGCTTTGTAATTTTCCATGTTGTTGAGTTGTTTCAGTCATGTCCATCTCTTGGGAATTTTTTTTGGCAAAGATACTGGAGTGGTTCACCTTTTCCTTATCCAGCTCATTTTACAAATGAGGAAATTGAGGCAAACAAGATTAAGTGACTTGCCCAAGGTAACACAACTAGTGAGTGTCGGAGACCATATTTGAACTCAGGTCTTCCTGACTTTAGGCCCTGAACTCTACCCACTGCACCATATTCCATAAGAAGTACGAAATTATGTGGTACAGATTTTAGTAGAGCAGAAGCTTAGTAGGAAAGGGAGGAGAATGAGGACTGGAGAAATTAACAAAGGCTTTGTGGAAGAAGTGAAATTGGAGTTGGGCTTTGGGGAAAATTTGGATCAGTAGAGGGAGGATTTAGTTAAATGGGATTCGACCTGTAACTATTGCCAGGCAGTTTGCTTTTGCTTAGCTGTAATACTAAAAATATGTCCTCTGTTCGTTGTTTGGATGAGTAGATGTTTCTGTTTTGTTCTTTAATTCCATTGACATGAAAATACTTTTGTGCCAAGTTTTGCATGCTCTGAATTACCAACTTTAAATTTCTTATGAACATTTGCCTATGATAGCTTATATCTTGTCCCCTCAAATTTATCTTGGCTGTCTTTCAATACCATAATTCTTATACTAGGAGGTAAATAGCATTTATATTTTGCAGAGCGAGAAGCTGATGTGTCACATGAAGGCATGTTCCAAGTATAATATACAGCAATAAGTAAGTCAGTGGTAGATTTTTAGATTAGAATTATATTCTGCATTGTTTATAGTGAGGTTCATATTTTTAAAAAAAACACATAGTAGATGGAGTACATTGTAGCCTGCAACACTCCTGAGTGTAGCCTGAACTAAATTAAAATGGGAAATATTTAACAAAATAAATAAAAGTACAATAGAACATAGATAATGTTAAAATGACATTTTCTAAGTCAGTATGGACCTTGCACCTGTTTCTGTTTGAGTTTGACACCACTGATGTAGATAAAAATTATATAGAGAGGGATAAAATATTTCATATCACTCTCCCATTTACTGGAAAGTATAGGAGATCAAAAAACTCAGGTAAAAATAACACAAATTCCAAGACCAGATTGAGTCGTAAAACGCAGGGCTTTCAACTATCTATACTTAAATGAACAAAGTATAGTCAAAAAGTAAGAGGAGGTAGAGATTGTAATACAAGAAGAAAAATGTCACTGAGACTTGGTGAGAGGAAGCCTATGACTGGAATATGGCTCTGGACAAATGTAACTTATTAAGAAAAAAACAACAGAATAGGTAAAAAGGGCAAGGGAATGTAATATACTCAGAAGACCACATAATCACAGTTGATTGTTGTTTGCCCTTCATTCTCAAAGAGGACCATGATGTAGGGTAGGCAGTGTCATACTTGCAAGTGAATTGGATTTAGATGAGGCCAGGCTGTGCAAAGTCACCAGCCCCACTCTCAACTCCAGAGCCCTTCTGGTTCCAATGGCAAGATATAGATCAAGACAACTAGAAATGGCCCCCATAGTCACAGTAGTTGAGAGGTGGAAGCATCCTCTGTAGCCATCTAGTCCAACCCATATAGAAAAGGAATTCCCAGTATAACATGCCCAACAAGTGGTCACCCACACTCTCCCTGAAGACCTCCAAGGAAGGAGAACCTGCCACTTCTCTAGGCAAACCATTCTGCTTTTGAACAGTTCTCATTGTTAGGACGTTTTATCTGCCATCAAGCCTAAATTAGCATCTTTGCAAATACCACCCCTTACTCCTGGGTTTCTTTAAATGTTTGTCAATTGAAAAAATAAAAATAATAAACTATTTTTAAAAAATAGAATCAAGGTGAACTATAGCCCTGGAATCCTCTTGATCTACTAATTAAGTAATTTTGTCAAAAATTAAAATGAGGTTAATATGGCATGACCTGTTCCTGATAAAGCCATGTTGGCTCTTTTTGACATGTTCACCAGTCATCTTTTTAGTGATCCATTCTAGAATTTTCATAGGAATCAAAATCAAGTTTACTGGCCTATAGTTCGCAGACTCTACTCTTGTTCTTTTTTCTTTCTCTTTTTAAAAATCAGGATATTTGCCCTTCTCCAATCTTGTGGTACTTATTGCATTTTCCATGATCCTTCAGATATCATGGAAAATAGCTCAGCCATTATATCTGCCAGTTGTTTCAGTCATCTGAACCAGGAGACTTAAACTCATCAAAGGCTTCTAGAGCCTCCCTTACTATTTCCTTTCTCACCTTAAGTTAATTATTTTCTGTCATTTTCAACGTAAAGGTCTTTCCCCTTTGTAGAAAATAAACCACAGAAGGAAAATACAAATGAAGTAGCTCTCCGTCTCTCTGTTATCAGTTATCATCATGCTATCTACCCTAAGCAAAGGTCCTATTCCTTCTCTGATCTTCCTTTTTCTCCCAACATTGTTAGCGCGCACGTGCACACACACACACAAACCAAAAAGCAAAACCACAACCTATTTGGTGTCCTTAGCATTCCTCACCATCTGCAGTTCATTCAGAGCTTTAGTTCTTCTGTTACTTGCTTCCATCTTCTGCACATTTTTGTGCATCCACATTGACCTTTCAGACAAATGTCACTTTCGTTGCCCATTGTGTCTTCAAAATTTCAGTCTTGAGCAACTCCATTCTTACCAGCCTGTGTTAGGTGTACTTCATCACTGGTCAGGAATCTGTCAACCCTATAATATTTGTAAAGCACTTAGTACAATGCCTGGCACATAGTAGGCACTCAAATGCTTGTTCTCCTTTTCTTCTAAGCAATGATCCAGAAATCCACATCTTATTCTCAGACACCACCTTCTCAGTCAACTGTTTATTTCCCAAATTAATTATTCTCTTCTGCTTCCCTTGCAGTGGGAAACAAGTGAGGAAAATACAGCTTCTGCTCTTATGGTCTTATTTTCTTGCCCAAGACTGGATCACCATCGGCAGTGGGTTTTAGGGCCTTTCTAGAAGTGTTGTTTGTACCCACGTGAATCAACAGAAGTCAATAGTGGTCCTTTCTTTTGCTGAGTCTTTTGAGGTTCTCTCTCATGTGTTGGATACATGCCCCAAGAAGACAATGGACCTTTCGACTATTTTTAATTAGATTGACAAATAGCAGCCTTGGTACCCCTAAGCAGGGAATCAGCAACTACTAGCGCTCATTTCTTCTTCCTCTAGACGTCCCTTATTGGATGCTGTCTCACCCGTTAGCGTTGATGAGTCTGCTAGATCATCCTTGGGAGGATAAAAAGTTTCTTCCTCCTCAGAGCTTTCAGTTCTTTCCTCTCTAGGTAGAGTCTCAGATCTGGCTTTTTTTTTTTAACATCACCTAGATTCCCTCCCTGGTGCAAGCTCTCATTACCTCACTCCTGTAATATTGCAATAGCCTTGTATTTGGTCTTACTTCCTTAAGTCTTTCCCTTTCCAACACATCTTCCATATAGCTGCCTACACAGTGTTCCTAAAGCACAGATCTGTCTGACCATGTCATTCCCCTAATTCATAAACTCCAGTGGCTCCCTATTATTTTTGTGATTAAATACAGACTTCTGTTTAGCATTGAATGTCCTTCATTTCTTGACTCCTACTTACCTTTTTCACCTTATTAAATATTACTAGTTGGCACAGTGGATAGAATGCTGGGGCTGGGATCAGGAATACCTGAGTTCAAATTCACTTTCAGACACTTACTAGCTATGTGACCCTGGGCAAGTCACTTAATCATATTTACCTCAGTTTCTTCATCTGTAAAATGAGCTGGAAAAAGCAATGGCAAACCACTCTAGTATCTTTGCCAAGAAAACCCCCAATGGAGTCATGAAGAGTCAGACATGACTGACAGGACTGACCAACAGCCATTCTGTAGTTCACCCAAATTGGTCATTTTTCTTGTTCTCACACATAATTTCCTCTCCTATCCCTCTTCCTTCGTAGAGGCTGTCTCCTATGCCTAGAAAGTACTCTTTTCCTCACCTCTGCCTCTTAAAAACCCTAATTTCCTTCAAAGCTCAGATCCATTCACTACATGAGGGCTTTCTTGATACCTGTAGCTGTTAGTAGTGTGTGCCACCAAAAATGACATTGCATTAATTTTTATAGACTTGTGTGTCTACATGTTGTCTCCCCTACAGAATGTAAGCTGCTTGAGCATAGGAACTCTCCGGTTTTAAGAGTAGGCAGGCACTTTTCTGGATGGAAAGTTGTCATCAATAAGGTCGCCATAGCAAGGAAGAGTTTAATTGAACATTTTTATAAATGAGGTAAAGGAGAAAGTGTATAGTGAAAGCTTTTCTGGATAATAAATGTGAATGGCAGAAAAATAACAGCTTCTATGTTGTGTCAAGGAATTGAGTTAGAAAAAAAATTTAAACCATACATTAAAGTGATAAGAACTTACAAAACTTGGAGGTTTTCTACCATCATAACCATATACAGTATTTTAGGAGGAGAACCATGATTTAGTTCAAGGTTAGGATGATTCTTTCTGTTTGTTTTTCAGCACTGTTCCTCATATTACCTGCAGTTTTGTTGGCCTTTCTGACTGTCATAACATAGTGGGCACATTTTTTTCAGGGAACTATGTACATTGGCAATAGAATATTAGAGTTAAAAGGTTAGGTTCCTTAGAAATAAATCATCAAATGATAGCATTGGCCTTTTATATATAAAAAAGCAGAGCAGCTTAGATACATTGTTTGATTTTTTTTTCTTCCTAGGGTCATATATTAGGTTAGTTGCAGGCCTAGGAATAGAACCCCGAATCCCATTAACTCCCCATCCAAAGCTTTTCCCACTGTACTGCAATTTATTTAAATAGCAATGTGGCATCAGTCTGCAGAAAATATTGGAGTAAGGGGAAAACTAGAGTGAAGATAATTAGCTAAGAGACTGTTGCAACCAGTAATATGGTAATGGAAATAAGAACTTGCATTTGGCAACTGGTATTGAAAGGGAGATGCAAACACACACACACATATACATACATACAGGCACAGCTAGGTCGCATGGTGGATAGAGTGCCAGGCCTGGAGTCAAGAACACTCATCTTCCTGAGTTCAGATGCTTACTAGCTGTGGGACCCCGGGCAGGTCCCTTAACCCTGTTTGCCTCAGTTTCCTCATCTGTAAAATGATCTGGAGAAGGAAATGGCAAACCACTCTAATATCTCTGCCAAGAAAACCCTAAATGGGGTCACGAAGAGTTGTACAGAAGTGAAAAAACAACTGAATAACGTGTGCGTATCTGTATTATGTGAATATTCAATGGCACTGAATGATTGGACATAAGAAATGTATTATGATGATAAATCAAAGTTTATGCATAGGTTTTGAATTTGGCTGACTGAGAAAACACTAGTACCATTTACAGAATGGAAAATAGGAGGGAGAACTGGTTTGGGGAAGAGAAAAAGTTGAAATAAAGATGAAATATGATTATCAAACCTGACTTCCACTAACAAATTCTGTTGATTCATATAGTGACAAATAATACTTCTAGTTGAAACTAGTAGTTCCCACTACTAGGTATTTGGACAAATAACAGAAGATTTTAGGGCATCTTTGGACTTCGAGATACTGGTTTGAAAAGTACTCAAGTGGTTTAGAAAATTTGGATTTCTAAACCATTGGTTAACATGTAGGAATAAGATGTCATTGGCCAAAGATGAAGTGCATCTACAAAAGTGGCCAACAAAAAATATATTTGTCTAGAAATTAGATTTGATCAAGAGGTTTTACACTGAAAACAGAGGTAGAAGGTGAAAACCAGCCTTATACATGTGTATGTGGGTGTATATGTCTGTATGTATGTGTAAACGTGTGGACATGTCTCTGTACACACATGTATGTGTATATGTATTTTAGGCCACTTTTTGCTTAAGAATTATACATTGTTGATATTATGTCACACCTGTTTACTACACTTATTGTAAATATTTCCATTATCCTTTAGGTAACCTACAATTTTTATTCTTTGGAGGTTGTGATGTTGCATAAGTCCTGGCTATACAGAGTGTCCCAAAAATCTTAGTGCAGTTCTAATCTATTAAAACTAAATAACATCACCAGAAAAATGCTGTTATTAAAAAGATGGTGTTTTGGTTCAGGGAGCATCTTGTAATAATTGAAAGCATTGTGCAATTTCTTAACTGCACTCTATTCTGTTTTCTTCCACCATTTATAGGTCCAGCTTATTGTTCTGCACTGTTTGGCCAACAAACACACATACACGCACAATCTTTCACTCTGATGGGCCGACTCAGAAATCCAATCATGTAGTATAACCTGCATAAGTGACATTCTTCATAATTCATATTTCCCAATATCTATTGTCAGGCCAAATTCTTGAGTGGTGCTGGTTCTCTGTAGTGTTCTAGGGCTTGATGTAATCAGCAAACAAGAACATCTGGAGGACCTCACCATCTCTAAGGATTCCCTTTTTCACTGGGACTCTTTATCTGGTAACCTCGCTTGATATTCAATTCTTTGATTTCTAAATGTTATGAAGTTTTTCTTTTGTTGTTTTTTTTTTACTTTAAGCTTAGCTTAGCAAATCTCTTTTCAACTTCCATGCATTACTAGTAATTCGGCCCTTTGGGGCCAAGCAAACCAATCCCTTTTTCTCTTCTACATGACAAACCTTTGATGCTTGAAAAAGGCCATCAAGTTTCTCTTCCCCCTAAGTTTTTTTCTTCTCCAGGCTAAATACACCCAGTTCTTTTAATCAGTGACGCTTGTATATAGTAGAGGCATTCACTATAATAGTTGCCATTACATGGATATGCTCCAACTTATCAGTAGCTTTCCTAAAATATGGTATCCAGAATTCTGCACAGTATTCCAAATGTGGTCTGACCAGAGAAGAATATAGCAGAACCATCACCTGCTCATTCCAGGATACTATTCTTTTCTTAATGAAGTCCAAGGTCATTGTTGGAGAGCATAGAGATTTGAGCCAGAGAAATCTATTAGAAAGATATTGTAGTAGTCCGGGCATTAGGTGACGGTTAGCTTTGTTGGCCCACTCGTTTTGAATTTTACAATTCATCAGAACCTCAAGATTTCTTTCCAACAAACTGCTGTCTCACCATGCCTCCCCACTCCTGCATTTAACATTGAATCTTTTAATCCTAATGTTTCTATTTATTTACATTGTCTTAGCATAGGGACAAAATGTTTTGATCCTCTGTGTAACTTTAAGAGGAAATATAGATATAGCTGAAGAGCAGAAAGGCTATTAGAATGCAAGTTTTCCAAGCATTTGAAAATGTTTTTGGTCTACACGATTTTGAATCTATGTGCAAGGTTGAAATCAGTATTTTATTTTTAGTTTAAAACAATAGTTTGTCTTGCACTTATGCAATAATAAGTATTTTAATGGAGAGGATATTATTGTCAGAGACATTGCTACCCAAAGTAGCATTTAATAAATGGCATAAGCCACGGTGCCTTTTGTTTTGTTTGAATAGCATGTGGCATCGAAGCTGTAGGTTTGCCACCCCTGGCCCTTGAAGCTTTGCCTGCGGGGGTGTTGCAAATGATTTTTTTCCCCACTTATCAGTTGTATACAGCTATGTGGCATCTGACAGCTCCTAGTCAAATGTGTTTTCAGTGTTCATCTAGTGAGGCAGGAGCAAGACAATTTCAATCATTTCATTGCTTATTTTGGGCTATATGAACACCTGCCCCAAATCCTGGGTCACAGACAACCGATAGTAAAGGCACATAGCATCAGCAAATGAACTGGGTCTTGTCCTGTATATGGCTTAGCTGTTTCAGGAACTCAGCCATCCTAATGGCATACTCCTTGTGTAGGAGAAATCTGCATGGTTTATTTCTACTCTTGGAATAAACCATGTACAGACGGAGTCTGTAGGTGGGCCTGTGCTCAAGAAGGAAACTGATGTACTTTAATGCTACTTTTTCAGTATGTTTGTTCATCTGTTTGGGTTGATAGGGGGAATCATTTAATTATTTTCCTTCTATTAATCAAAGTTTCTCTGAATGGCAAACTGTTTTTAAAAATAAGTTCAAATCAGTCAATCAATAAGCATTTAAGTGTTTACTATGTGCCAGGTATTGTACCACATTCAGGGGATCAAAAAAAGGTAAAAATATGGTCTTTTGACCTTAAGGAACTCAGCTTCAATGGGCAAGATAACATGCAAAAATATGTACATGCAATCAGTCACTTGGTCAAATAAGCATGTATTAAGTGCCCGCTATGTTCCAGGCACTGTGCCAAGCCCTGGGATTACAAAAAGTGGCAAAAGAGTCCCTGTCCTAAAGAGCTCACAGTGTAATGAGAGACAACAAGCAAACAAGCTATATATTGGAAATAATTATATATATATAATATATATATTGGAAATAATTAACAGAGGGAAGGCACTAGAATTAAGAGGGATTGGGAAAGGCTTTCTGTAGAAGGCAGCATTTTAGTTAGCACTTGGAGGGAGAACCTTCCAGGCATGGGGGAATAGCCAGAGAAAATGCCCAGAGATGAGAGATGGAAGTGTCTTGTTAGTGGCATAGCCAGGAGGCTGGTCAATTGGATCAAAGAGTACATGATGCAGAGTAAGATGTAAGAAAATTGGAAATATGAGGGGTGGGGGCAGGGCTGTGTTCTGAAGGTCTTTGAATGCCAAACAGAACACCAAACCTTCAAGATATATACAATATAAACAGCAGGTAATCTCAGAGAAAAGTCATTAGCAAGAGGGGAGGGGAGGGAGGACCTGAGATTTAAGCTGTGTCTTGAAAGACGCCAGAAGGTAGAAGTAGGGAGCAGAAGGCATTCTAGACATGGGGTACAGCCTGTGAAAAAACAGAGCTGAAAGATTGGAGGGTCATGTGTGAGGAGCAGCATTGGGGGTTGTAGATTACGTGAAGGGGAAGAAAATACAAAAGAACTGTAAAGGAAAGAAGAGGCCAGGTTATGAAGGGCTTTAAAAAAAATCAAACAAAGCATTTGACATTTGATCTTACAGGTAATGAGGAGCCTTTGGAGTTTATTGATCAGATAAGTGGTGTGGTCAGATCTGCTGAGTGGAGGATGGATTGTGGCAGGAAGAGAATTAAGGCAAGGCAACTAATTAGAAGGATATTGCAGTAGTTGAGTTATGAGATGATGAGGGCCTGCCCGAGGGTGCCAGCTGAGGCAGTGCAGAGAAGGGGAACACGAGAGATGGCGAGACTCAAAAGTGGATTGAAAACGTGAGATGAGGATGACGGCAAGGTTGTGAGCCTGGGTGAATGGGAGTGTAGTGGCTCAACAGTGATATGAAATTTAGGAAAGAGAGGAAGATTTGGAGAGAAAGATATACTGAACATTATGTAAATCCAAGTAAAAATAATGCTGGACTGAGTTCCAGGCCTAGCTGTGCCATCAGTTATTGGCGAGTCACTAAAACCAGCAAATTGGACCTGGACAACATGCAAGACACCTTTTGTTTACGATATGCTATGATTCTCTATTCAAGGGCAGCTAGATGGTACGGTGGACAGAGTGCTGGGCTTGGAATCAGGAAGACTCACCTTCCTGAGTTCAAATCCAGCCTGAGGTACTTACTAGCTGTGGGACCCAGAAGTCACTTAACCCTGTTTGCCTCAGTTTCTTCATCTGTAAAATGAGCTGTAGAAGGAAATGGCAAACCACTCTAGTATCTTTGCCAAGAAAACCCCAAATGGGGTCACAAAAAGTCAGACACGACTGAAACTACTGAACAATAACAAAATGATTCTATTTTCAAGAGGAGCTAAGAATTACAGGTGTAATTATTTCAAGTAAAAATGTTTTCTCTTGCTCCTCATAAATTAACACTGAATACCCTTTTTTTCTGCACATCTCAATTCTTACTGAAATGTATTAATAGAAAGTACCACTTTGCTCTACTAACTCTGGAGAGCAGACATAAAGAGCATCATTAAGAACCATCTGTCTGGTTAATAAATGTATGTAAATAATAAATATGAGAAGTTACTGCACCCCATTCAGAGGGTTTTTAATGATAAATTAACCAGCAGGGATAAAGTAAAATTTGCCCACCACAGTATTGTCACAATGGCCACCCATTCCTTTTTCCCTGTCTATGAATAGAGGGACTTCTTAGTTCTGTTTGCAGACACATCCTATTCCCTTCCATTTCCCTTATAAGAGGAAAAAGGTTAGTGCAATCTTCTCTTTGTTAAAAGCAGTAGTGTCGTATAGCACTGGACTTGGGGCCTGGAAACCTCAGTTTGAACCCCATCTCCAACATGTATTAGCTCTCTGATACACAATTACTACTGAGGTCGAAGAGGGAGCCTAGGTTTTCTCTGTAAAATGAAGGTGCCATTTGTATTACTTATTTCACAGTCTTATTGTGAAGAAAGTGCTTTGTAAAATGCTATATAAAAGAGATATTATTATTATTATTGTTATTACAGAAGCAGTGGAAGGTGAATGGCAGTGGCCTGTTCTGTATCCTAGCTTGAAATCCACTTGTAAAAACCATCTTGTTTCAGATTAAATTGTAGAGAGTGAATGGAATGAGGGGCAGTTAAGTGAAACTAAGGTTTTAAGTCTCTTCTCTGTGGCTAAGGGGAGAAAATATAAAGTGGAGAATGGGAGACAGAAGTGAAAATAGAATAAGAGAGGATGGTTTGGATATCATCCTGTCTACAGCTAGAAAAATGCACAATGACATTTAATGGTCTCTTTCATTCCTCTGATTAGATTAAAGGCTTTGCTTGTAGGCCCAGAAAATTATAGGGACATAACTGTAGAGGCATCATCATAAGGTGGAGAATGTTGGACTTGGAGTCAGGAGGCACCATAGTTTGTAATCTACCTTCAACTCTTACTAGTTGGATTGTTGTAGTTATTGAAGTTTTCTTGGCAAAGATACTAGAGCAATTTACCATTTCCTTCTCCAGTTCATCTTACAGATGAAGAAACTGAGGCAAACAGGGTTCCTGAGCTGCCCAGGGTCACAAAGTTAGTAAGTGTCTGAAGCCAGATTGGAACTCAGGAAGAGTGTTCCTGACTCCAGGCCCGGCACTCTATCCACTGCACCTACTAGCTGTGTGGCTGTGGGCAAGTCATCCTGTCTGAACTGCAACTTCCTTACCTTCAAAATGGAGCTAACAGTTCCTCTGGTATCTACTTCACAGGATTGTTGTGAGGATTGATAGGTATAAAGTAAACAACCAATAGAACATAACCTTTGAAAGTCAAGAATTGTTTTTTTTCTGTCTTTTATATCCCCAGTACTGAGTGCAATATTCTAAAAATTGGTCCATAAGCGTTTATTAAAGCCCTTTGCTACAGAGCCAGGTGCTAATGATACAAAGACAAAAACTAAACAGTGTCTGACTCAGGGTGGTTGAGATTTGAGAGAGATGACATGAACATGTGTGTGCCTGTGCTGGAGCTGAGCTTAGAAGGAAACTAGGGGATCCCAAAAGGTGGAGGTGAGGAAGGAACACATTCCCCTTGGGGAAAGCCTATACAAGGATGCAGATATGGGCAATGGAGTGTTGAGTGTGAGGAACAGTACCAAAGGGGGTAGTGGTTGTTGTTTGGCCTTCGTTCTCAAAGAGGACCATGACATCAGGAAGGAGATGTCATGACATACAAGTGAATTAGATTTAAGCGAGGGAGGGCTCTGCAAAGTCACCAGCCTCAGTCTCTCCTCTGGAGCCATCTGGGTCCAATGGCAAGATATAGATCAGGATTAGAGATGGCCTGATGCAGTGGGAGGGCTTAGCCTTTTTAAGCCAAGGTCTTTGCCAGATCTCAGTTAGCTAGAAAGGTAGGACAAGGCCAGATTGTGAAAAGGCTTAAATGCCAAACAAAAGATTTTGTATTTTATCCTGGAGGAAATAGACAGATCCTGGAGTTTTAATTGAGCAAGAGTGTGACAAGTCAGATCCACGCTTTAGTTAAATCCCTTTGGCAGCTATGTGGAAGATGAATTGGAGAAGGGAAGGCCTAAAGGTAGGGAGGGAGACTAATTGAGAAGGTCTTGGAGTAGTCCAGGGGAGATGTGATCAAAGAGAGAGCCTGAAATAGGATGGGGAGAGAGATTGACCAGATTTCCTAAGAGTGAGCAGGTAAGGATGACTCTTGAGTTTTGAACTTGAATGCCTGGAAGGATGGTGGTATCCTCAACAGAAATTGGAAAGTTTAGAAGCAGTATCTGGGAGAGGGGGAGTGATGGGGAATAATCATGATAACAGTAATTACAATAATGATCATAATAGCTAATAATTTATTTCACACTTTAAGGTTTGCAAAATTTGTTATAAATATTATTTCATTTTATCCTTACATCAAGCCTGGGAGGTAGGTGCTATTATCATCATCCCCATTTTACAGATGAGGAAACTGAAACAGATGTTTAGTATCTTGTCCATAGCTAGTATGTGTCTAGATTTAAGGCCAGATTTGAACTTGGGTCTTCCTGACTTCAGGTCCAGTGGTCTAACCACTATGACACCTAGTTGGCTCTGTGTGTGTGTGTGTATTCTGTTTTGGACATGTTGAGTTTGCCTAGGAAACATCCAATTCAAAATCACCAATAGTTTATTAGTAATATGGGACTATAGCTCAAGAGAGAGATTTGTATTGGATATATAGATCTGTTAGTCCTTTGCAAAGAAGATAATTAAAATAATGGAAGGTGATTAAGTCACCGACAGAGAGATGATAGAGAACAAAGAGGAGAAGACCCAGGACAGAGTCTTAAGGTCACAAAGAGGATGTATGGGTTGTGACATGGATAAAGTCACTGAGGCATGATTATGCTTCAAATAATTCTCATCAGAACTAGTTCTAGATTGTAAAATTGTCAAGTTAATGAAGTTTCACTTTGCTAATATGGTTCCTACCTACCACTCAAGGTGTCTATCTTAAATCTCAAAGTCACTTGGCCTCTGCAGGATTTTTGCAAGCTTAATAGGGGAATTCTTATGAGCTAAAAAGCTTCCTGGACTGTTACGATGGCATGGGAGAAAGATTTGGGGCAGAGTGACCTTCCTAGAGCTCCTTTGAATCACTACACTTACCGCTTAACTAGTAAAGTCAGACTTGATAATAGTTTCATCATTTGCTATTAAAATAGCATTGGGAAATGAATCACTACTTTCCCTCCTAGGGTGTTCTTAAGACCACAGTGCTATTTTTTGCATAGCCAGAGTCTTTTGTCAGCGTCCTAAAGAATTTAGTCTTTTTCTAAGAGAACTTTGTTGAGCACTTCAGATCGATTTTTCTGTATACCCAGATAGGCATTTTAGTTTTAGTTGGTTAGAATAGAATACAGACATGAGACTTCAATGTTTGGGTAGTTGAAGGGAATATGCATGTGTGTGTACGTGTATGTATATATGTTTATATATGTGTATATATATGTATGCATGTATATGTGTGTGTGTGTATATATACACATATATATATACACACACACACACACACACAGAGTGGGCATAGGATGAGCTGAAGATGAATAAGGGATGAGAGAGGAATATATTGAGAGAGGGAGATAGGAAGAGATAGAATGGGGTACATTATCTCGCATAAAAGTGGCAAGAAAAAGCAGTTCTGTAGGAAGAGAAGACAGGTGAGGGGGAATGAGTGAATCTTGCCCTCATCAGATTTGACCTGAAGAGGGAATACCATACATACTCAGTTATGTAGCTTACTCCACAGGAAAGAAGGAGAAAGAAGATTAAAAAAGGGTGAATGATGGAAGGGAGGGCAGATGGGGATGAAGATAATCAAAAACAAACACTTTCGAAA
>CM053627.1:134617105-134651644 GCA_028646595.1 Phalanger gymnotis
AGGACAACCAGAGTGTATGCCATCTTGGAGTGGGGGGGGGTGGAAATGGGGAGAAAATTGGTAATTCAAACTCCTGTGAAAATCAATGCTGAAAACTAAAAATATTAAAAATAAATTTAAAAAAAAGAATAGAATACAGAAGTGCCCAAAATTATGGGTTTAATCTTTGGGTAAGCCATTTAATCATAGACTCTTTGGACGTTGGAGCATTTCATTTCATCTCCAGTCATTTGATTTTACAGTCAGCATAACAGAGATGAGCATGGCTAGATAGAAGTGGTTTATTTAAAAAAAAAAGATCTGGGGGACTGTAAGCTCAATATAAGTAAATGATTTGATGGCATCTAAGAACAATAATGTCTTCTTAGGCTACATTGAGAGGCATAGAGTCTAGGACTAGTCAGATCATGTACGATGTATTGTTTTCACTTCAGATAGCATGTTTAGGAAAAGTTATCTATGGGAGAAACAATCAGAAGACCCAACAATATTTACTGTCAATGGCACTGTCTTCACATGTTTTTGTCATTCAGTCATTTCAGTTGTGTCCAAATCTTCATGACCCCATTTGGGGTTTTCTTGGCAAAGATACTAGATTGGTTTACCATTTCCTTCTCCAGATGAGGAAACAGGGCTAAGTGACTTGCCCAGGGTCACATAACTAGTAAGTGTCTAAGGCCATATTTGACCTCAGTTTTTCCTGACTCCAGGTCCAGTACTGTATCCACCGTACCACCTAGCTGTCTATGCACTGCATATGTAGAACAGTCCATTTAATAGATTTTCACATTTAAAATTTGTTTTTATTAGCAGTGATAATTAGCTGACAAAAGTATTTTTTATAAGTTGTAATTCTTTTATATTGGACACTGACTTTGTATAATGGCTGATATTAAAATGCATCACAATTTAAATTTCATCTTAAAAATAGTATTTTCTCTATTGGGTTAAATCTGTATTTATGATATTTGCACGCTTTTTTTTGCAAGTATATCTGTTTCTATACCATAAAAAGTTAGAGGGATTTTATGACTATAATGCTTGTTCAAGTTTGAAACAGCAGTTGTATTACTTTGAAATAATTATCCTTCACTTTTAGATAAATATGGAACTACGTAATTAGATACTCTTTATTAGGTATCTGGTCATTGACTTGACTGTACTGAATCTCAGTTCTGTTGATAGCTGTTTGTCATGACTTTTTTATTAGCATCCGTTTCCTTCTTTAACATTCACACCAACGTGATCCACTGCAAACCTACCATGTGGTTTGTTGCCTCTACCATATTTTTTCTTTCTGCTGTAGTCATATAAGCTCTTATTTCTGCCTTCTCAGAATTTAATATTTAGTCATCGTGTCCTGGAACCAAAGGCATATGTAATTATTTCTTAATCAGTTTGCCTGCAGGGTGTTTCTTTCAAGTTTCTGAGGAAGAAGGAAAGGTTCTAGTCACCCGGGGAGATGGGAGAGGTTATAGCTTCTGTGTCTTCTTTGTAAAGATAGCTCTGTGGTGAAGGTGAGTGTGCCTGTGTTGAATTCTGATCTCTTTGTGAAAGGGCCAGATCACTTCAAAGCAGTTCAGTGGCTGTAGATGTTCAGGATGGTTCATACTGTTAAAGCTTAGGGACTGACTAGGTTGGCTGTTTTCTGTCTCTGTATATAGGATTCCCAAAGTTAATGAACACTTGAAGTTTGATGCTTGTGGCAGAGAGGGGATTGATACATACACCTGGTGTGTGTTGTCAGACATTCTGTTGCTTGGTGGCTGGTAAGTACAAATGTCTTTTCCTCATTTCATTTTTACCACACAATGAGAACAGATCGTTCTATGTGCCTTTTTAGTAATAGATTGTAAAGTTGACATTTCAGTGTCTTGTCAAGCACACTGTAATATCCATATTTAGAATTAAACCAATTTTTAGAAAATCTGTGAAACAAGTATATTTTCTTCAAGAAATAAACTAAAAGATCAAAATATTCATTCTTTAAAGATGTATTTATTTCATGTATTTGTGTTTTCAGATTTAAAATTAGTTCTAGATTAGTAGTCAGGACTGCAAAGAAGTTTGTCATCCATATAGAGTTCATGTACCATTCTGTAGAGTTGTATACAGACAATAGATGGAAACTATTAAGTTCTCACTGAAGAAAAGAGTTTTCTTCAAACATTCTGAGGCTGAAAATTCACATTTAATTGTTCAGTAAATTGTGCATAATTAAGCAGTCTCACCTCTTGGGGACTAAGAAACTTATAATAAAAAACTGAAAGCATTAGTTTCTACATAAAACCCAAGGTAATTTTTAAAAACACACCTGAATCAAGGAATACTCATCTGTTTTAATTAGAAGGGACATATTTTTCCCCATAATTTAACTTTTGATTCTATAGTGCTAGGACAAATTAGAAAATTGCATTAAACTATTACAATTTGATAATATTGTAACTTTAATTCCAGAATGTTCTTTGAAAGTGACAGTAAATGGTATATTAGCTCATCAAAGAGTAAGTTTAAGGAACCATGAGTTACTTTTTCATGTTAAATATTTAAAGCATTTATTTGCATTTTCCTGCTGGCCTTTTTGTCTTTTTGTTATAATTTTACAGGCTAGCCCTTCAAATCTGAAAATAAGACTTGGAGTTATATGTTTTGACTTCTGCAGCATCACATAACCACTCAGTTGTCATGTTTGTCTGACTCTTGATTTTTCCATGTTTACAAACTTGTTATTTCACGGATCAACAGAAGATCCCTTAACACAAGTTGGTTTTTTTTTATGTTTTGTATGTCAAAGACTCAAGTGGAAATCTGATGTTTTTAAATGCCTAAAATAAAATCTGTGGGATTGCAAAGGAAACTATATTAAAATACTACTAAGATATTTAAAAAATAAGTTCATGAACCCCAAGGTGAAAACTCTTGCCTTAACAAATGTGAAGCATAATTTAATATTTTACAGTATGTACTGAATGTTAAATAGTAAAGGTAGTCTTATTGATAATTAAAATGATTTTATACTAATGGTAATTAAGGATATTTTAATATCCTATATTTAGGAAATTATGCAACTCTTTTAGTAATTGCCAAATCTTACCCTGACACCTCCCCCAAAAAAGAAACTCTACCCAAAACCAAAACTCATCTTATTAACAGCATTATTTTCCCATGATGTTTTCAAAGATAACTATATTTTTGCCTATTAAATTTCATCTATTTGATTCAAACCATTATTCCAGACTGGCAAGATCTCTTTTTGTCCCAGCTCCATTATCTAACATGTTAGTCTCCATTCATAGGTTTCTTCCATGTATCACTTTACCTAAGATACTGACAAAAATGTTTATAGGTCTAAGGACAGATTTATGAGGCCCACTGCTCCATTAGAAATCTCTCTTAAAGTAAGCCTTAGTGCAACAATGATGTCCACTCTGTAGGTCTCATCCTTCCACCAGTTATGTAAATCCACCTAACTGTATTCTCTCTTTGTCTTGCCCATAAAGAGAACATGAAGAACATTAACATACCCTTTGCTGAAACTACATTTCCCCGTCCAACCAGGATATTGACTTTGTCATAAAAGAAGATAGTTCTTGAAACCAGTAATCCCTACTTTTCTTTTCTAAATGTTCCCAGGTGATCCCTTTCATGATATATTTTAGAATTTTTCCAGGAACAAAGCCAACTTGCCAGCCAATCATTTACACACTCCAGGCTCTTCTCTCTTAATAGTTAGCCTCCAGTTCTGTGTCTGTTTCCTTCAGTCTCAACTCTCAGACTCAAGATTTTTGTCTTCTTCATTCCTGTCCTGGGCATGCTTTACAAGAACATGAGGCCTTCGAGACTCAGGTTCAAACCCCTGACATTTGAAGCAGAGTCCAAGACCTGTAGCAGAAAAATCTATCCTAGAACATGTGTTAGAATCCAAGAGAAACAAGGTGATTTTACTCCAGTATTACAAATTTGTAATTCCTTTGGAAGAGGATTAGGGAAGCTTGGGTTAAGTTAAAAAATAACAATTTCTATTAAATTCTATTATGACAGTGGCTCAGAAATTTCTATTAATGCATTAAAGAATTCAACACTATGTTGACCTTGTCTTCTGAACATCTAATTTGACATTTAATTAGTGCCACTAAAAATTTAGTAATTCACAAAGTATTCTTTAGTGAACCTTTGTTGGGAAATATGCAGCAAATTGGGGGGAATTTGAGCATCTCTTTGCTCCATGAAAGAAATGTTAGGTTAATTTTTAGGTGATTTTAAAAAGTGCATAAAACTCTTAAATGGTTGTTCTTTATACTACTGGTGTGTTAATAAATTTTGTGTAAAAATTTGAATTTTATACCTCAGGCATAGCTGCTTGAATTTCTCTGTTAGATAATTGTGAAGCATTTCCTTTAGGAAGAATCTCACACCAACTTCTTTTTTTAAATATTTTTTTTGCAGGGGGGAAGGCAGGGCAGGTGGGGCTAAGTGACTTGCCCAAGGTCACACCAACTTCTGAGATCATTCCTTTTGTGTACTATAAGTGAAAATGAAATAGCTTAGAAAGGCATCACTGATAGTGACTAGAATGAAAAGATTATGAATTGCTACGCACTGTTAAAGTCTTAGGACTTTCTAGATGGAAGAGACTTGGCTAAGTGACTTGCTCAAGGTCACAGGGTTAATTAATAACAGTAATTCATATAATGTTAAAAGTAATAAGAGGTTTTGTATTGAAACTTTTTACTAATCATTGAGAATTACTGTGCTTCATTCTCTCTAATCCATTTTCTAAACAACTGCCAAAATAATATTCCTTTAAAAATTTCTTTCCACTAAATTTAAAAAAAAAATCTATGTCCTCTCCTTCCCACCCTTACCCTATTGAGGTGGAAAAAAGAAAACCAAATTCCTTGTAACGTATGTGCATAGTCAAGCAAAATAAATTCCCTCATTGGCCATATGCAAAAAACTAGATGTCTCTCTGCACCTGGAGTCCATCACCTCTGTGTCAGGAAGTGAATAGAGCACTTCATTGGTCAGTGCTAGTCCTGTACACCAAAGAAAGAGAAAAAGGTCCTGTATGTACAAAAATTTATCAGCTTTTTTTGTGGTAGCAAAAAAAAAAAAAATCCCAACCCAGACAACAGGAAAGTTAGGCAATGCCCATCAGTGAGAGAATGACTGAACCAACTGTGGTCTGTGAATAGAATAACATACTAATATTCTGTTAAAAAAAGAGAAAATAGATGATTTCAATGACACACGGAAAGACATATATGAACTGATGCAAAATAATCTTCCTAAGTAAGGCACAGGTCTGACTGTGTGTCTACCTTGCTTAAAAAATCTTGAGGGGCTCCCTTTTGCCTCTAGAATCAAATAGATTCCTTAGCTTTGCATTTATAGATTTTCACAATGTGGCTCCAGCCAACTCTTCTAGATTTATTGCATGTTAGTTCTTTTCACATATTCTGTATTCTGGTCAAAGTAATTCATTTTTGGTCCTTAATCCAGAATTCTGTCTCCATCTCTTTCCCTTCACACAAGTCATCCTCATTCCTGGAATACAGTCTCTCCTCACTTTTGCTATTCAGAATCCTTAATCTTCCCAGGTTTTCTCAGATTTCAATCCTTTCTCCCTCCTCAGATTGCTGGGGGGGTTGGGGGGAGGGGGTACATACACACGAATATGGACAGACTCCAAGCTCCTTGAAGGAAGAGACCTTCATTTTTACTTTTGTATCCACAATGCCTGGTGCAGTATCTTGTTTAATAAAAGTTGTATTCATTTTAAATGACTTGACTCCAAGGTAGAAGATCTCGTCTGAGTTTTTTTGGTTAGATGAACATCCAAATTCATGCATTTCTTCCAAGCAAAGATTGTTATTGTTCATTTGCATTTGAAAGACAGCATTACTCAGATGTGATTGAAAATTTGAGTTTTGATATGTGAATCATCTTCTTCAACTGTATTTCATTCCTCCCAGGTGAGTTGGCGTTTTTCAGATTCATCTCGGGATGCCATTAGTGAAGAGAAATATTGACCCCAGGCACCTGTGCCATACAGCACTGCCCAGAGGCATTAAGAATGAACTGGAATGCGTAACCAATATCTCCTTGGCAAATATCATTAGACAACTAAGTAGTCTGAGTAAGTATCTTTGATTGTCAATGCACTTAATTTCAAAACATGGTTTAGTGCTTTTTTAGAAGACAATTCTGTATGAGTTTTTTTTTTAAGGAGAGGAGAAGGGGAACAAAACAAACATTGAAAGAGTTTGGCATAGTTAAATAAAACTAAATAAAATTAACAAGTTCTTTTGAGGTTCTCCCAAAGTATTACATATTCTAAACCAGAAGAACTTCAGTGGGTTGTCAAATGAGTCAGAAAAACTGCTACTTAGCCTCCTACTCTTCAAATTTTTCTTTTAACCCTTGCGAGTCCTAAAGAGTTTTCATATAGACCAATTCTAAGATCAAATGAATATGTATAGGCACAATATGTTGTTTCTTTGGTATGTTTTGTATTTAGGTACTTTAGAGCAAAACCCAACGGGTTGATGGGAAATCAATATAGTTACTCTCGTATGTGTGTCTATAAAGGTGGGGTGGTTAAGCTATTATGTTGGGAGCTCTGTATCTCTCCAGTATTCCCGGAACTCTTCTATGAGCTACCACAAGATGAGAAATACTGGCTTATATTAAGTAACCAATACCCAAATAGATTTAAGACTTGCTGTTTAAAAAAAATACGTTATGATTACACCTCATAAAATGTCCCTGGAGCTTCTCAAACTCAGCATATCCAAAACAGAACTCTCTGTCTTCCTCTCTAACCCTACCACACAGCCTGACAAGCCAGTTTGAATTTCCCAAGATTCACAACCTTGTTGATATCCTCCATTCCTCAATCGAATTCACCTTGCATAGCCAATCAGTTGCCAGGGCTTATTGTTTCTATCTCCACGACATCGATCACAAACATCTTCTCTTCTTCTACATAGTTGCCAAACCTAGTTCAGGCTCCATCACCTCTCACCTAGAGTCCTAGACTATTATAATAACCTCCTAATCGTCCCCCCTTTCAGGTCCCTTTCTGCTCCAATCTGTTCTCTACTTTAGTGGTGTCAAGCTCAAATAGAAATGCTTAGAAAACCACAAAATAATGTCTATGATACATTTTAATTTTATTAACTATTTCCCAATTACATTTTAATCTGGTTTGGGCTGTTCTAGGACCAAGAGTTTGGCACCTGTGCAGTCTGCTCAACCACGATAGTGATTTTCTCGAAGTACAGGTCTGGCCATATGTCTCCCACCCCCTCCACAGTAAAATAAACTCCAGTATCTCTTTTTCACTTCTTGGATCAAATGTGAACTGTTTGACTTTGAAAATGACTCCATGCCCTAGCTCCATCCTACCCTTCTAGCTTTATTACATATTATTTCCCTTCGTGTTCTCTGTGGTCCAGCCGTACTGACCTTCGTGTGGCCCCTCACACTTGACATTCATCTCTTGTCTTCCTGCCTTTGTATTGCTTGTTCTTCATACTTGGAATGTTCCTCCTCCTCACCTCTGATTCCTGGAATCTGAAGATTCCTTCAAGATTCATCTGAGTATGTCTTTCTTCTCAAGCCCTTTGCTGATTCTAAATGATAGTGCATTCTCTCCCCTGCCCCTAGGCTACTTTGTACCCAGTGTTAACATTGTGCCTGGCTCGCGGTAAGGGCTTACTAAGTACTTGTTGACAGCTGGCTTGTATCTGCTTTGCATATGCCCATATCACTTCATTTTTGTCTCCGTTCCCCCTCTTTCCTCCCCCCAGGTAAGTTCTTTGAGAGCAGGGAAGGTTTTACTTTTGTCTGTACTCTCAGTGTATAGCCCCAGTGCTTCGAAAGTAACAAGCATTTGATGATAAGTACTTGCTGATTGAGTAATTGAAAAAATACTAAAACCAAATAAAAGGATAGTTTTGGTTTTTTTTAAATCATAAGGTTTATTTCTCATAAGTTGTCTATCTAAAGTCTTTTTTTGAAAAAACAAAAAGCTTTTTAAAAAATCTAGTATTTCTTTAGAGAACTTCCATTATTGTTGTCAAACTAAAAGACAGTCATTGGGTCAAAAAATTTATTTTCTGTTAAATGAAAGAAGCAGTCATCTTAGGGACTAATTTTGTAAAGTTTTATATTAACTGAAGAAACTCTGTACCACAGAATACTTGGAATTAACTGTTGCTTCCTAGTAATAACATTTTTCCTTAATAAAGTATTAACTTAAAATTGGAGCAACTGAACACAATTAGAAATAGGAATAGAATAAATGCTTTTCTATCAGCACAGATAGAATGCGATCATTGTAATTAAGATTGGAGGGGCACTAATTATATGAGAACCATTTCTGTCATTTTGTTGGGGTTTTTAAGCAGTTAATGTAAACAGATAAATAATTAATATGCTTACCTATTTAAACCCCTTGTTCACAAGTAGAATTCAAATTAGAAATGAAGGGCTTCCTGACCTACTTTTCCCCAGGAGAAGCTCAGAATCAAAATCCTTTCTTACCTGTTTCTTTTTTGGAAATGCTTGGCAGCTTACAGCCCCATCTGGTGACTTTGTGGTGAAATTGGAATTTATTGATTTTTATTTCTGTAATGTTCTTGCATTTTAATTTTTTACCTACATCATACTGCATTTTTAATTGCATCATTTCATTATTATGGGCTACTGATCGAAATAATACATCAGAAAAATGGAAATCTTGGGAGTCCCAGGGTCCAGTAATATGCTTAATATAGTCAGTCTCTTCTCTTAGATATAATAAAAAATTCTGGTGAAGTTTCCAGCTTGGGTACTCTGAAGCTCACACGCTGCCTCCCCCTTCCCTCCATTTTATATAGATGTTAAAGATCACTTTTTTTTTTGCTAGAATTGGTACTTTGGCGTTACCTCAGTTAGTTTTCCTTTCTCATATTGCGTACCATCATCTAAAATAATAATTTTACCCTGTAGGAGGCTACAGTTAATCGAGCTAAACATATCAAGACTTATAATAAAATAAAGAAGTGGACGTGAATAAGCCTTTAACATGACTATATGTGTTCTAACATAATTTGTTGTCTCATCCCCATTTACCTAAGAGAGCCTACACATCCCATGTCTCCATCCACCTCTGCCTATGCTCGGATGCTACCATTCTAGTTTTAGCAGACTCTGCTTTGTATTAGACATCTTCTTTTCACATTCTTTGTCTTCTTACAATCACAGAAACCTGGTTGCACCTAAAAGACATTATTTGTGGCCACTGTCTCTTCCATGCCTCCTGATGCAATGACACAGGAGAAGTAGGGTATACTCCTTGTTGCTCAGTCACCCTCTCTGCTGCCATCAAACTGTCTTCCTTAGAGATTCATTCAGTCCATATGTATGACCCTATGTAGAACTTGCTGGCATTTATTTACCAGTCCCCAGTTCATTATTTCTCCTTTTTCAAGGACTTCAACATTTGGTTCATATTCTTCTGCCAGCCATCACTTGCCCTTCTAGGGGACTTTAACCTATAATATACTTCAGTGTGATGTCACCTAAAATACCTGATCTCCTAACTTCATTCTTCCTCAGCCACACATAGGAATTGTCCTACGCTCAAACTCACCACCACCTGCAAATATTCTGCCACCACAATCAAGAACCCTGTAATTTCTCTGATGATAGCATCCTGGTATTCTTTTTCTTCTTGTACCTCGAACCTCCCAAATCTAATCTTTATTTTCACTGTAAATTCTGATTCCCCTCCTCTGGCTTCACTTTCTTCCTTTTGAAATTTTGACCCTGTATTTGTATGTTATGACAAGTCCTACTTTATACTGTTTCCTGTCGGACAGTCTTCTTTTCCTTTGTTTTTATCACATCTCACTTCAGGTACCTACTAGCAAGTCAGTTGACCCCTTCTGACTTCAGTTTCCTCATCTATAAGGAGGCAGTAATAATCCTACCTCCCTTACAGAGCTACAGTGAGGGCCCAATGAGGTAACATTTTTAAAGCCAACTAGGTATGATCCTGGACTCCTCACTCCCTCTCACCTACCCAGAATCCAATCAGTGGCCAAGTTCTATCAAGTCTATGTTCATAACATCTCTTATATATTCCCCCTTCTCTCCTCTTACTCTGCCATCACCCTGGTTCAGGCCCTCATTGTCTCATGCCTGGACTATTGCAATAGCGCACTGGTTGGTATCCCTGCCTCAAGTCTTTATCCTCTCCAGTCCATACTTTACTCATCCATCAAATTCATCTTAAAGTGCAAGACTGACCAAGTCCTCTTCTCCCCCCAAAAGTTCCCCCATGCCTGGAATTCTCTTCCTCTTCATCTCTTATCACCTTGCCTCCCCAACTTCCCTCAAGGCAAAGCTTGGTTCCCACCTTCTACAAGAAGCCTTTCCCAGTCCTCCTTAATCTTAGTGCCTTCCCTCAGAGAGTGTCTCCAGTTCATTCTGTACGCTTTTATTTGTACACAGTTGTCTGCCTGTTGTCTCCTGTTGTCTTTCCCAAAGCCACACAGCAAGTAAGTGTCTGAGGCCAGAATTGAATTCAAATCTTCCTGATTCCAAGCCCTGCACTCTATCCACTGAGACACCTACCTGCCTAGGTTTGTTTTAGCTCAGGGGTGGGGAACCTGCAGCCTCAAGGCCACATGTGAGCTTCTAGGTCCTTAGGTGCGGCCTTTTGACTGAGTCCAAGTTTTACAGAGTAAATCCTTTTTTTTTTTCCTTTTTTCTTTTAGACAGATACTAAGGCCTAAATACATAATAAGAAAAGAAAAAGAAACATTATAAATAATAAAATAATAAATAAAATTAATATTAAACTTAAATATAAAATTAAAAAAGAAAAAACATGTCATGTGCTCAGCAGAACACAGGAAAGGATTCAGAATATACAGCAATAACTTATCATTTCAAGAAAGTCTATATACTAAATACTTTACATTATGTTAAAATCTGACCATAAAAAATCCTTTTATTAAGGGGATTTGTTCTGTGAAGTTTGGATTCGGTCAAAGGGCACCGATTCCTCACCCATTTTAGCCCTTTATACATGTGAGCTCTTATGACTCAGTGTTTAGAGACAATAATTGCAAGAATTATTGATTTAGGTTCGAATTTTAGCCCTTCCACTTCCTAGCTATGTATAACCTTGAGGAAATCACTGAACCCTACTTAATCTTAGTGTTCTCATCTGTAAATTAGAAATAATAATGCTTGTACTACCTGCCTCTCAGAATTATTGTGAGTTAAGTGCTATGTAAACCTTAATGCACAATTGAAAAATGAGCTATAAAAAAAAGATAAGAATTTTGTCTTTATTATTGCTTTCATTTGTTCAACAAGTATTTATGTAGTGCCAGTGATTGTTGTAGGTATAGAGACCATGATATTTTTCAGTTTGAAAAGTATTCCTGTTTTCTTAGGAGGAATCAGGATTAAAGGATGTTTAGAAATGAGCTTTGCAAACCTTAAAATGCTCTGTAACCACAAGTTATTATAACACATATATATTTGTATTTAAAAAAAAATAACTATCCTACCACAGCAGTTAGGTGAATGAGCTGATTCCCTAACTTTTGTGTTTCTTCCTTTGCCGTATGGATAATGGCAGTAGCTGACATTTATATGAGGCTTTAAGGTTTGCAACCTGTTTTTCATGAATTCTCATTTGAGCCTCCTAACAACCCAGTGAAGTAGAGAGAGGCATTTTTATTTGCAATTTACAGATGAGGAAGCCCAAGATTTCACAGAGATAAATTGCTTCGGTTCACACAGCCAGTGTCAGAAACAGAATATGAACCTGGGTCTTGCCTCACATCATCTAGCTTCTCTGAAGCTTTATAAATTTAAAGGATGAGGGTTTTCTGGAGAACAGAGGAAGGGCAGGACTCCAGACTTATTAATTTTCATTGACATAAGTAATAACTGATGAAAAAAAAACCCCTACCAAGGTGGATCAGCAACTGTTTTGTAATTTATTCTTAGAAAATTATCTGGGGGCATTGAGAGATTAGTGCCTTGTCCAGGGTCACACAAACAATGTGTTAGAGGCTAGTCTTAAATCTAGATCTTTTTTTTTTTACCTATAATTGCGTACTTTATAATTATCTAGAGGACCGGGGGCAGGATTACTCCAGTAGCCCACCTCCTCCCAGATTTTGCCCCAGGGTTTCAGAGTAGGTATAACTAGCAATAAGATAACTAATTATTAGAGTGAATACAACTCTGAACCTGGAATCAAGATGACCTGAGTTCAAATTATGCCTCAGATGCTTATTAATTGTGTGACCCTAAGCAACTCAGCCTCTTTCTGGCTCAGTTTCCTTTACCTACCAGATAGGGATAATGATGATGTGTACCTACCTCCCAGGATTGTTGTGACAATAAAATGAGATAGTTTGTAAAGTGCTTTGCAAACCTTATGACACTTGTATAAATGCTATTATTGTTCAGTCATGTCCTACTCTGTGACCTGGTTTGGAGTTTTCTTGGCAAAGATACTGGAGTGTGGTTTGCCATTTCCTTCTCCAGCTCATTTTACAGATGAGAAAACTGAGGCAAACAGGGCTAAAGTGACTTGCCCAGGGTCACACAGCTAGGAAGTGCCTGAGGCCAGATTTGAACTCAGGGAGATGAGTCTTCCTGACCTCTGTCCTAGTACCTTCCTGGCACTCTATCCATTTTGCCACCTAGCTGCCCTTAAATAGAATCATAGAATTTCATAAACAAAAGGAGGTAGGGATTATGATTATGATTAACCAGGGATAGCAGTGGTGACCCTGATTCCTCCACCCTTGCATTCATCAGTTCCAGTGGTCATGATGTGTTCCCCAAAGCTAACCTAACTGGGAGGCTGCAGAGTAAGAACTATCCAAGTTGTAAGCAACCTAAGAGTGAGTGGAATGAGAGTGGGTGGAGAGAAAGCTGCAGCAGCAGAACCACAAATAAAATCTAGCATAGTGTGAGTGGGTGAACAGTGTTGGAAGCCTGGGCCTCACAACTAGGTAAGTTTAGGGTTAAGAAGAAGGGGGAGTTGGCAATTGCTATAGCAATAAACAGTAAGCTAGATAGCACATTTCTTAGTACTCTGGGCCTGAAAGAAAGCATTAAAACATCATAGTGACGATTCTCAGCACACAGAAAGAGGCAATAAAGCCATCTTTAACGGGAAAAAAAATGCAGTGGGAACAGGTTAGGTAAGGAGAAATATTGAGTTCAAAATGTCTGTTGCCTTTTTTTTGTCTGTCAGAACAAAATACTGAAAGGAAATGCAAATGTATCTAATTCTCCATCACATGAAAATGTTATAAGACCTAGATAATGTTCTTTTATGAGACATCTGTCAACATACAAATTTAACCAACTGGAATTATTTTTAAAGTAATACTCAATGCAGCCTTTTGAAAAGAAGAAAGATTCATCTTGAAATGAGAAGTCTGCCTTTTATTGTAAAGATAAAACACAGTGTTCTTGGCTTAGTTATTCTCCAGATGGCCATGGATCAGTTCTCACAGCTCATCCTCCAGAAAGGCTGACTAAAAAAAAAAGTATATACTTAACATGTAAATGATTGTTGATTGATTAATTTCTATTTCTGTTGATAGGGAAATAGAAGGAAAGGAAATAAGCATTTATATAGGACCTGCTATGACCATGATCCTACCAGTAAATTATGACTCCTACCTGAGAGTCATCTTTGACCTTCTGCCTCTGTATCCACATCCAATCAGTTACCAAATCCTCTGGTTTGGGACTGTGAATATCTCTTGCATCTGGCCCCACCCAACTTCAACAGCCACCAGCCTTGTCCTAACACTCATCTTTTCTCATTTGGATTATTGTAAGAACATCTTCCTAGTTTTATCTTGCTCTTTCTCTCTTGTACATACTGTCCAGTCCAGCCAGCCTGGACGACTCAGTTCTGATCTTTCCACCACTCCCTTCTCTTTACTCAAGCTGATCCTCATGCCTAGAATGGGTTCTCACCACCACCTCCATCCGCTTACATCTCCTCCTTCCTTCAAGATCCAACTCGGATTCCACCTCTGTGACATCTTCCCTGAATATTCACCAATCGAAAATGATCTCTATCTTCTTATCTTTTTCACCTGGCCAATCCTTTTCTACCTTTCATTATGTCATAAGTGATGCCTTAAGAAAAGGGTCTGCATCATGTCTTTCTATCTGTGTATTAAGTCCAGGCCCTATGCCTTGAACTTGATCAATGTGGATTCAGTTGAATGTCATATAATGAAAGCTGTGGTATCAACAATGGAAATATATTTAAATGTGAAGAGTTTATCTACTAAAATCCATTTTAAGTTGGTTGTGCCTAAAGGGAAATTTGTTTCATATGTAGGTATTCATATCACAGCTACTGTCACCTTAAGATAATACATAGGTAAGAGTACAGATGCATGTTTCTCTCTTGATTAAAAAAAATTATACATGTATTTGTAAGAAGAATTGTTGACCAGCCTGTAAGACAAAAATAAAATACCTGGGAATATCAATAGAGCGAATTAAAAAATGCCTGTTGTCCAGATTATAATACAGATGGTCTATCAATAAAGGTAATCCATATTTTTAGTCATTTTAACACCAGTATTCTTCCTGCAAAGATGGTAATTCATGGAATACAACAGTTTCCAATGAATTCAAAAGGAGGACAGAAACGTGATAGGAGGAGAGACATATATGGTAGATGTAAATATGCTGTAGCATATTAGCAATGGCAAATTATTTGCAAGGAGTGGCATGGTGACAGGTAAAGGAGGTGAGCCAGTCATTTAACTATAGTGGGGAGAGGAGAACAAGGAAACAAACATGTATTAAGCACCTACTATATGCCAGGTACTGTGCTAAGCACTTTACAGACTTTATCTTTTTTGAGTTAACAGAAGGTTAGCCTATACGCTGCCCTAGTATAGCCATGTTTTAGGAGACTCATGGAAAGGCCTCAAGAAGGTAGCATGTGCCCTCCATGATGGATTTATACAAGGATACGAACAAGAATTGCATAGGATGAGAATGCATAGATAAACTGACAACTGTCCTACCAGAGGGTGTACCCACATTGCTGAAATCCCAGATCTGTTCACTAAAGAATCAATTTGGTCTATTAGATTTCCCAAGGAGTAATGATTCTCATGATTATCACTATGGTAAGGCTGTAACTTTTAAGGGTAGTTGGCAAGCTTAAACATCTGTTGCAATTAATATAACATTGCATACATAATTTCAATCCATTGGTAAAAAATACATGGCTAGGTCAGGAATTATGTGATGATCAAATAAGATGCTGTGTGCAGAAATTGATTTGAAAATTAGAAACACTATCTGGATGTAAGGTAGCATATGATAACACTTTTCTTTGAACAGTAGCAAAATATTTCAGATAGAGTACAGGTATCCCCCATCTAAAATTCACTTAATATAAGGGAAAGGAAGGGAATAAGTGTTTAAATGGTGCCTACCATGTGCCAGGCACTGTGCTAAGCACTTTACAAATATGATTTCATCCTCACAACAACCCTGTGAGTAGGTTGCTGTTATTATCCCCATTTTAGAGTTGAGGAAACTGAGGCAAATAAAAATTAAGTGACTTGCCTAGGAACACACAGCAAGTATCTGAGGCCGTATGTGAACTTGGGTCTTCCTGACTCCAGGCCCGGCATTCCCTCCACTACTCCAGCAGATAGAGCTGCCTCAGTTTAGTACAGTTTAGCATTTATAATCTAGGGTGAAGTGCTGATCCATTTTACATAATTTGTCATTTTAAACTTAAGAAATATTCATTCTAAAACATATAGTGTTATAGCACCTTTTGGCAAAGTATAATGGTGAAGCCAATCTCTACAAATACAATTAAATTCTTAGGTGGAAAAAAAGAGTTGTCAGGTTCTAGGAGGTTAGTTTATGAAATTAGGGGATCCTACCCTAGAAGAGCCCAAGACACCTGGAAACTATGTTATAGCAAAGTAAAATTTACCTATCAAGGTCCCAACTATCCAGCAACCTTACTTACCCAGAATTTATCTGAGAATTAGAAAGTAAGCCAAAATAGAAATCACGAAGTCCATTCACTAAATAAAGTTAGTATATTTTATTCATAGGAAAGGGTTTCACCACCTCTTTATTTTTATTGGACATCCACGATCAGATAAAATTAGCAGTAAGAAAAGACAGCTGACAGCAAAGAGAGAAGACCCAAGAAAGATAAAAACCCAAACACAAGAACTCAAAAGGTCTGGCACTTTGGGTTCATATATGTAGGCCAAGCAACCCTGTGTAACTCAGGAGTCTTTCATTGTGATGATCCTGATTTCCTGGAGAAAAGGCAATGTAATATATAATTATGGAGCCAAATATGCAATTAGTTTCATGGAATTTAATATATAGAACACTTTCAGGCCTAAAATATCTTTTTAAAAACATAATTTTAGGTAATCTGGCAACTATTTGGTATTTTGATTCATCTCATATTACATGAAAATGTTTTAATTCTTGATACTACAAATGTAATGATTATTTTCAATTATAAATCCCCAGGCTAATTGACTAATTAGATTTTTAGAATTAGATTTGATTTCTCCTTTTCAACTAGGATATTTGGGATTTTGTCAGAAAACTAAATTTTAACCTAAATTAGCTAGACAAGTAAATTTAACAATTGCAGAATTAATCTAGTCCATTGAAAATGGAAACATGGAAAATGGAACATAAAAGCCTAAGTGTATTTCATAGGGAGATTTCTGAGAATAACTGTACTGGTATACATGTATTGTCTTCAATTATTTAGGACCTTCAATTTGGTCCTTATAGTAATGCGTTGTTAGTAGGTCCTTAATGAATGTTTATTGACTCTGTGCCAGGCACTGGGCTAAGTGCTTAGGATACCCCCCCCAAAAAAGGCAAAAGATAGTCCCAACTCTCAAGGAATTCAGAGACTTTTATTAAATTAAATTCTTCAGAGCATTTATTAAGTGCCTACTTTGTGCCAGGTATAGTGCTAATACAAATACAAGCAATTAAAATATCCCCTGCCCACTAAAAGTTTGCTTTTTACTGTGGGGGCGGGGGGGTGGCCCATGAGAGAAGGAGACAACACAAAGGGAAGTGGAAAGCAAGAGGGGTGAACATACGGAGAAACAGGACAGGGACAGCCAAGAAGTGCTTTGGAGGCCTAGACCAGGTATAAGTCTGGAACAAGGCTGAATGAAGCTAGCCTATCAAAGCCCAAGGTGATTCCAATCCAATTTTCTGGTGGGGGGAGGGCAGAGATAGTTGTTTGAGTGGAGACAGCATGGTGTAGAGATGGCCAGAAAGCGATATAGGAAAATGTTTGGAACTTATACCATATGATACTTCAAATATATGTCAAATTTAGCATTCTTTTTAATGTTCCATTATTATAAAATACTAATGTTAAAATCGCTAGCTCATTTTTTGCCTTATTTATATTTTGTGTTTTGTAGGTAAGTATGCCGAAGATATATTTGGAGAACTATTTAACGAAGCACACAGTTTTTCCTTCAGAGTCAATTCTTTACAAGAGCGGGTAGACCGTTTGTCTGTCAGTGTTACACAACTTGATCCCAAGGAAGAAGAATGTAAGTTCACTCGTGGTATTTTGTGTTGATTAAATATTTTTTTATATCCAATGAAGAACATATTTAGGAACAGAGCCAAATAAATAGACAATTTTGCTATGAAGGTTTTCCTTCCAAGGATTCTTGATATATGTGGTTTATTCATCTGTGAATCCACAATCATTTTTTAAGCACCTACCATGCTCTAGACCTTGTCATAGCTGCTGGAGATACAGGGGAATGGTGGCCAGCGAAGTAGGGTTTGGTCTGAGTGGTTGTAAAGATTGTGAGTAGAGTTATAAGGGAATAGACTGTCGTTTCCTTTCCAGGAGCAGTGGTAAATACTGATTTGATTATTGTTTTTAGACAGGAAAAGGATTAGAAATTGGGACTGGGGGATAAGGAATGGGTCAGACCTCCACGCGCATCAGTAGGACAGACAGCAAGAGTTTTGTGCTGAGTAGAGGCCCTGGTATCTACATGGATGATTGAAAGAAATAGGAAATGAGGACTGAGGCCAGCAAGATATAATAGGGTATGACAAAAATTTTTTTTAAAAATTGCTTTTCCTCATGTACACTACACAGTTCATGAGTTATCAGTAAACTTGTAACATCAGGGGGAAATTTTTCCAGTAAGCTTTCTCTCTTCCTCCCCTTCTTCCAATTCATTTACATACTTTAATCTTAGTGGTGAAAATTCTGTGAAACTGCTTTAGATATCCCTAAATGGGTGTAAATTATTTTTATAAATGCCTTAATTTAGAATTTTTGTGCTTTATATGAGCAAGTCAAATAGAGTTTTTTTAAAACTAGTAGGAAGTCTCCTCTTTAAATGGATTTAGTGCTGCTCTTGAAGGCTCCAGATTGTCAGGGCTTGAGGCTGAAATTTTTCGCATTTTGATATTAAGCCAGCAGCATGAGATTCAGAAGCTATGTTACAAGCTAAAATAATTTTAGAACCTTTAGTGTGAAAGCATATCACATGCCTTCAAGCCTTGATGGAGTCCTTTGAATGCTATTGTCTCCCAAATGCCAGCTTCTTTCTCTGCCAAAAGAAATATAAGAGCTAAGAACATAATTTTCACTTTCCTTCTCTTGAGAGTTGTTGAATGTGGCTCTATAATAGTCACTGTTTTCAGAGGAAAAAAAATAATTTCTGGTGAGTAATTTTCTTTGGTTCAAATATGAAACTTCAGAAGAGCCAGACTTTAAGAGGAAAAATGTCAGAAGATTTCTTGAAGCCAGAAAGCAGATGAATAGGGAATGGACCAACTTCCTTTGACAGTTTGACCCAAGATGTGACAAGAAGCAAAAACCTCAAATAAAGATGTTATTAAATTGGCTCCTAGCTAGTTTCTATCACTAACATGAATCATCAAAATGTGTTTACTGATATATATTAGAAGCAATTTGACAGGTACATAATTCTGATCCTAGCTCAGAATGTGAGACCATCTTTTCCCAATATAAAATAAAATCTTTAATTCTAAAAGAGGCTTTATTTCACGCTTTTCTCTTCCCCTCAACTGGAGGTCAATACCTTGCTATATAAAGCTTTAAACCAGCAAAAATAAGGAAGGGTTTTCATAAGCTATACACGCTAGGCTGTGTAATTTTCTTTCCTTGGAAAATTGACTCAGCTATGTTATTAAAATATTATAGAAGACACTTACATCTTTAAACCTCCCTCAAGCTAGAATTCAGAATGCCCTGTTGATTCTTCCTCCTTGATCACATCTGTCATATCCATTCCTTCCTCTCTGTGCACATAAGCAAAATAAGCAAAAGCATAATGATGATAACAGTGTAAATGAGCATCACTAAAGGGAAACTGAACTCTGAGTAACTAAAAGATCAGTTAGATGGTCAGAATTGTTTTTCTTTTTGTAAGGGAGACATGTCTGGGTACATGGGCTGTCATCATGTTATATCCAGAAATGATGGCTATAAAATCCAAGAGTCAGTAAACTGTTTTTTTTCAAAAGAGAGACAATGATACCAAAATGAAAATATGTTTAGTCGTTTGATTTTCACCAATATGAATGTCTTTGGAAGCTTTAAATCCATGAGCCTATATAGGAATAAGAAGACGTTGTGAACTTCAAAGTTTAAATGAAGATCAGACGTCCACAAAAGTCAAACTGAGCACTAGTTGCACCATGAAGTTAACGTACGGATGATGTTAAGGAACGTAAAGTCAAATTTTGTAAGACCAGAGGGGAAAAAAAGGAAGATAAATTTGAATCTCTCCTTTTTAAGTGACTCTAGTGATAAAACTGACTTTTCCCACTAATACTTAAATGCAACAAGGAAATTTAATTTCAGTTCTTTATACTAATGTGAATCACAACTCCTTTATAATTTAGTAGTCTTACTAGTTAGGGCAGCTAGGTGACACAATGGATAGAGTTCTAGGCCTGGAATCAGTAAGACTCATCTTTGTGAGTTCAAATCTGGCCTCAAGACACCTACTAGTTGTGTGACCCTGGGCAAGTCCCTTGACCATGTTTGCCTATTTCCTCATCTGTAAAATGAGCCAGAGAACAAATGGAAAACACTCCAGAATCTTTGCCAAGAAAACCCCAAATGGGATCATGTAGAGTCAGACATGACTGAAACAACTGAAGTCAGGCATTTATTAAGTGTCCACTGTGTGCTAAGCACTGAGTCTACAAAGAAAGAAAAAAAGTTTCTGCTTTCAAGGAAATAAGGAGGGAAACAACATACAAACAACTATGTACAAGCAAGATATATACAGGATAAATTGGATATCAATGGGAGGAAGGAGCTTTAACAGCTCATGATAGTTAGCATTTATATAGTTCTTTAAGGTTTTACAAAGCACTTTCCATACGTTATCTCACTATTCACAACAACCCTGCATTTTACCCCAATTTCAGAAGTGAGGAAACAAGGGTCGCCAGCTAGTGTCTGAGGCTGCATTTGAAATTAGTTCTTCCTGACTTCGAGTCCAACACTCTAGCTATTGTGCCAACTCGCTCCCTAGCCCTGGAATTAAGGGGGAATCAGGATTGGCATCTTTAACAACTACTGCTAGGAAACACGTAGGTTGTGCTTTAAGGTTTACAAAGCGCTTTACAAACATTATCTCACTAACCCTGGAAGGAAGGCGCTGTTATTAGACCCTTTTTAGAGGTAAGAAAGCTGAAACAGATGGAGGTTCAGCAACCCGTGTCCAGGATCACACAGCTGATAAATATCTGAGGCTGAACTATAACTCAAGTCTCCCTGACTCCAGGACCAGTGCACCATCCATTGTCCCATCTAGCTGCCTCTCGTAGAAGCTGAGATTTTAGTAGTGACTTGAAGGAAGTCAGAATAGTGCAATGATGAGGGAAGAGAATTCCAGGTATCAACATCCAATGAAAATGCCCAGAGTTAGGAGAGGGATTGTCTTGGGTGAGGAACAGCAAAGGAAGCCAATGTCACTGACATGGGGAATTAATGGGGGGGGGGAGTAAAGTATAAAAAGACTAGAAAGGTAGGAAGAGGCCAGATTATGGAGGGCTTTGGATGCTGAATAAAGCATTTTCTGTTTGTTCCTGGAGGCAGTAGAGAGACAATGAGTTTATTGAATGGGGGGCTGGGGTGGAATGACACATTCAGACCTAGACTCTAGGGAGATCAGTTTGACCATGGAGGGAAGGGAGAGACTGCAATGGGAAGAGCCAACCAGAAAGCTATTATGATATTCCGAGCAGGAAGTGATGAGGCTGTGTGCCAGGGTGGTGGCAGCGTCAGAGGAAAGAGCGTATACAATAGATATTACGAAGATAGAATCCACAGGCCTTGGCAACAAATTGGATGGGGTGGAGTAGATGAGAGAGGGTGAGGAGCTGAGAATGACCAAGGGGAGCTCAGTGCTTTTGACAGTAACAGGAAAGTTAAGAAGAGGAGAGGATTTGAGGGAAAAAGATAATGACTTTAGTTTTGGACATAATTGAGTTCAAGATGCCCGCAGGACATGTAGTTTGAAATGTCCATTAGGCATTTGTAAATGAGAGACTGGAGGTTAGGGGAAGTTAGGGCTGGGTAAGCAGAAGTGACATTTGAATCCATGGAGCTGATTAGATCACAAAGTGAATTAGTCTTAAGGAAAAAGGAAGAGCTTAGTACTTTGGGGGACACACCTGGTTAACAACCGTGACTTGTATGAAGCAAAGGAGATTGGGAAGGGCTGGTCAGATGGGAAGGAAGAGAACCAGGAGAGAACAGAGTCAAACCTCGAAGAGAATATCAAGGAGAACTGTGATCGATAACATCAATGGCTTCAGAGAGTTCAAGAAGAATGAGGATGGAGAAAAGGCAATTAAGAGGTCATCGATAATTTTGGAGAGAACAGTTTCAGTTGATGATGGGGTTGGGAGTCTTAAGAAGAGAGTGATAAGAAAGGAAACAGAGGCACTAATTGTTTTGGATTTCTCATGGAGAAACCACAAAACGCAGGAGAGATATGGGGTGATACCTAGTGAGGATAGAGAGAAAAGTGGGGATTTTTTGAAGATAGAGGGACATAGGCATGTTTGTATGCAGTAGGGAAGTGATCAGTAGATGGGAGAAATTGAAGATTAGAGGGAGCAATCTGTTGGAGAAGATGGGTTGGAATGGGATTACTTGTGCATCTAGAAGGATATGAGTTGCGGGGGGGGGGGGTGGAGAAGGGCCACCTCTTCCTGTGAGACAGGGATGAAAAGAAGAGGTAATGGTGCTAAGTACCTAATTGACACGAGACAAGGACGAGATAAGAGGACCCTCTCAGCAAATGACTTTAAATTTTTTTTAGTAAAATGTGAGACAGGGTTTTCATTTGGAGGTTGAGTGAGGTACCTAGGGGAGGTTTGAAGAGGCATGAAAAGTTTTGGAAAAGCCCAGGTAGCGAATGGGATAGTGAATTGATTAGGGTGACAAAAAAGGATGCTGAGCTGCAGGGAGGAGCCGGTTAATATTATATACCATCAAGTTGTTTTTATGATGGACAGTTTCATGAGTTTCTCCAGTTTCACTCAGCAACATAGGAACTAAGGCATTGGATGATGGGAGTAAGCCAAGGTTGGTGTTTAGCAGGGCAAAGACTAGTTGTAGAATGATGGGGCATCAGACTTCAGAAAAAAGGACAGTGTAGAATTTCATTGGTTCGCTAAAAGATAAAGATGAGGAAGGGATGTAACTTTAGTCCATATAGGATTAATGGCCTAGGAAAGAGCTGAGGGGTCAAGGGTTCAGAAATAACAGTGAAAATGAGGTTTCAAGGCAGAGGGAGAGGTGGAATGATAGAAGCTTGTGGTCAAATAAGGGAATTTCACAGTTCTTAAACATGGAAGTGGAACCCTTTTTGGAGATTGCAAGATCAAAGGGCATGCCCACCCCTGAGTGGTTGAGTAGGTCCATGATACATGAGTAAGCTGAGGAACCAGGAGATTTGGCTGTTTGATGGCGCATCGATATGTACGTTAAGTCTCCGTAGTATGAGTGCAGGATTTAGGAAGGAAGGAAAGACAGGCACTGAACTCAGTGAGGAGAGAAGGAGGCTGTTGTATCTCATATAGGACCTTTAAAGTTCCTGGTGAATTCACATTTCAGACAACTTGGTCATCTCTGAACTTAGGTAAGCTGGTCCTTGGACAACAAACACAAGGCCCATCTACGAGGTCTGGCCCAGTGGGTTGAAACTGCCAGAGTTTGCGTTCGAGATCACACGATCATCACAATGAAGCATCGGAGTAGAACTTGTGTGTGGAGACTTTATGGGGAAGTTTTACAGAATTGACTAAATCTAAAAAACTAACACCAATTCAAAATACCATTTTTTCCATCTCTAAACAACTCTAAATAAGAGGTTTAAATAATAGCTAAAATAATATTGTGTGTTGTATTTATACAATTTACAAAACATTGTCTTCATTACAACTGGGTGGAGATAGTGAATGTATCATTTATCCCCATTTTTCAGTTAAAGAAATAAGCTGAGAAAACTTAAGTGATTTGCCCAAATTCATACAGCTAGTAAGTGTCAGAGCTGAGATCCAAACCCAGGTCATCTGACTCAGTCCAGTGGTCTCTTTATTCTACTATTTAACGTCAATTCATTTCCTTTCCTTCATACAAACACAAAGGTTAAAACAAATCCTGCTTTCAGGAAGCTTCTAGTGTCATCCCAAACAAATGAATAAAGGCTAATCAAATCAAACTTGTAATTATACATGGTTTTTAATTACATGATGTACTTATGTTGAGGGAGAAAAGAAACCCAGGGATGTAGGAATCCCAAACCAAAGTTCCCAGGTGGCCTGGAATGAATTCGCGGACCCAAACATTGTTTAAGTCAAGGAGGCAAAGATTTATTATGCTTTACAGCAGGCAAGAATTCTTGGGGAACCTGCAACCATACAGGACTACAGGGAAAGTTTAAGTACAAGATTTAGGGGTGAACCCTGTCAATTAGGTGTTTTGGGGCAGGACTGGGGAGTGGTTAAGGGGTGGTCAGTTCTTAAAGGAACATGCACTTTTTGTATCTACTGGGCAGGCATCTTACCCAGAGTTCACTGGGAAAAAGCCCACGGGGATGGGGGGAGTCTAAGTGGAGGTGTCGTTTTGCTATGAAACGTCACTAAGTCAGCAAGAAGTCAGGGCTAGCTGGAGGTACTGGCTCAGTTCCATTGAGTGTCTTGTTAGTCAAGATTAATGTAAGGGTGTATACATTTGACTATGTCTGGGATGTATGTTAGACTCAGCATATAGTCAGTTATCAACACCTGGGAATCAATCTACAGTTGGGCATAGGTGCTTACTAAGGAAAAAAGCAGAGATAACTTTAGGGTACACTGCCCTTTAGCAAGAGAGAGACTGTTAAGGCCAATGCTTTGAAGCTAGGGAGAGGTATGATTTTAGAACTGGAGTTCAGGCACAGGAACCCAAGCAGAGGCTAAAGGGAAATGTGATGTTAGAATTAGCTTCCAAGCACAAGCACCCCATCACTTACAGGCTAAAATTACATAGGTTATTTCAAGACTCCAATTCAGATATCAAGTACATACTCTGTTTACCACGTTAGACACTGGTGAATGAGTATTGAAGGCTAATAATAGTTCACAGGTATGTGGCTCATTAAGGTTGCAAAGAGATTTACGTTCGTTGAACTAGTCACTTCTGTCAAAGGTCTTATGAATTTTTTAAAAATATAGCTCATATATGTAAGAAATAGATAAATAAAAATTCGAGGTGTAATGTAATTGTCAATATGAGTAGTGAGTGTTTAAGAGTTGAGGGAATAGAGAGGATAAGGAGTTGCGAGGAAAGGCTTTAAGGAGGAGCAAAGATCACATGGCAGCTACCAGATGGGGTCACAAAGAGTTGAACATGATTGAAATGACTGAACAACAAACTTTTCTCATTTCTAGAGCAACTAGATGATGCAGTGAATAGAACACTAGGCCTGGAGTCAGGAAGACTCATCTTCCTGAGTTCAAATCTGGCCTTAGACACTTACTAGCTGTGTGACCCTGGGCAAGTCACTTCACCCTGTTTGCCTCAGTTTCCTCCTCTGTAAAATAAACTGGAAAAAGCAATGGCAAACCACTCTAGAATCTTTTCCCAAAAAACCCCAGATGGTGTCATGAAGAGTCAGACACGACTAGAAACGACTAAACGACAACAACAAAGACCATATAGGATTTGAATATATGGAAAGGATTGGGGAGGGCATTTCAGGCACATGAAGAATATCACAAAATGCACAGAGGCATAATAGGAGAATGAATTAGCTGTAGTGGAAGAGCTTGTGTAAGGGAGGAAGGAGTAGAAAGATAGAGTAGGGCCAGATTTTTGTTATTCAGTAGTTTCTGTGATCAGGATCACACTAGTAAAGTCTGAGGTTAGATTTGAATTCAGGTCTTCCCGACTTCAGGCCTGACACTCTATCCACTGAGCCACCTTGATGCCCCAAGGCCCAATTAGGGAGGGCTTTAACAGCCAATATAAATTTGGACTTGGAAAGCCATTGGCAGATTTTGTGTAGGTTCATGATCAGATTAAAGGAGGATCAATCTGATAATGATATCCAGGCGAGACCTCTTAAAAGAGAGACTAGAGTTGGGGAGACCTATTAGGAGGCTTTTGAAGTAAGCTAGACATAAGGTTAAGGGTATCATTAAGGTGGTGTCATTTAGGATGGAAAAGATTGATTCAAAAGAGCTTTTGGAGGTAGGAATGATGAAATTTGGTAACTAAATATGAGAGGACGAAGGAGAGGAGGAAAGATTCAAGGATTTTGAGCCTTGAACTTCATTGAGTATGTAGTAAAGTTATTGCTAACTATAAAAAATAATACATAGCCATAGTTTCACATATTATGTAACCTTTATCTAAAATGTATTTTTAAAATATCTTAAGTATTCTAACAATAAATGTACATAGTATAAGGCAAAGTTACTCTTGATACATGCTTGTATATAATAATGATAAATGAGTATCAGGCTTTCCATTTCTGGCAGTTGGTCTAAGTTTCTTACATTTGAAACTGTAATTGCAAGTATGTCAATTTCATATGTGTGTGTGTATGTACGTGTATATATATATATAATTTTTAATAGTGCTTTTGTTAGAAATAATTATCCCACATTTATTCCTTTCTCTTACAATGATACATAATGCAGTTCTGCTGTCAAATGTAGCAAGTCATTAACATGTGGCAGAATTACATATAGCTTCCTTAGAAAATATGTGGCATTGTGAAGAAGAAGAATCTAAAAGCTGATTTTGAAGCAGATATCCCTGATAAGGGTCTGATATCCAAGAGATGTAGGCAACTAATAGCAATAGCATTAGAAATGCTAGAGCAGAAAGGTTGAAAACAATGAAGATTGAGAAAAGGCCATTGGATTTGGCAATTAAGAGATCATTGGTCATTTTGGAGAAAGCAGTTTCAGTGGAATGATATGGTCAGAAGGCATCAGAGTGACAAAGAAGACTAAAGGAAGAAAATGGCAATTGTTAGACTAGATGTGGGAGGACAGGTACACAAAACCAATTAATAAACATTTATTAATCCCTTAGGGCCAGCATTGGGGATGCAAATATGGCAAGAAAGATAAACTGCCTTTAAGGAGCTTATGTTTTAATGGGGAAAGCAGCACATGAAGGGAGGGAGTACCAGAGTTATGGTATGGTTTGGAAATGGCTGTATAGGTCTGATTCTAACCAAAATAAAGCAAAGCCTTACTATCAGATCACCAGAAGCAGTGCCCATGGTCTAGTGAGAGAGGGATGAGGAAGGTAACGTCATGTGGGTAGCATGGTTTGGAAGGAATTGTTGATGGAACTGTGAATTGATTCAGCCATCCTGCCAATTAATTTGAGCACATACACTCAGCCATTTAATGTGCATACCCTTTAACCCAGTGATATCACCACTGGGCAAGTTCAGAGGAAGCCTCAGATAAGCAAAATAGCTTTGGATTAATGTATTGAAAATAGAAATACATGTGTGCATACATATATATATATATATTAATAGGTGTATGTAATAGAGATTCACAATTTCACATGCAAGCTCTCTTTCATTTTTTTTTGTATGTAGAAATCTTAATTTCTCTCAATGTTTATTTCATTTATCATGTGAATATAATCAAAACTCTGGAAGGGGCCAGTGTTTGGAAAGAGGAATCAGACCACCTTGTGGGCACTTAATAAGGATTGATTTATTTATCAACAACAAAATTTATTTATCAGTAACAAAAAGTTAAAATTAACACCCTAAAATGTATCCTTTTTGCATTGTTTATTTATTTCATTTGTCATGTGAATATATTCAAACCACTGAAAGGGATTGGTGTTTGGGAAGAAGAATCAGACCACCTTGTGGGTGCTTAATAAATATTTGTTTAATTAAATCATCATGTTTAAAAACATTTATAAATATAGAACTAAAGGGTCAGCATAATGGAATGCATAAATTTTATGGACCATGCTGATTTGCAAAGTTTCATTACATTGTATTACAAAAAAAGGTAACCATTTATTTTCATTGGAATTTAATGAATAAAAATTGCTTAAATATTTAATACATATAGTAGTCTTAAAAGAAACATTATTCAGATTAACTATGATGAATAGTACTGTGATTTTTTAACAGGGGCACTTTAACATAAAACAATTAAGGTTATGTCTTTTCACCACCCCTATGTCTACTACATCTAGTTTTTCCTCTAAGGAAAACGACCTATAATTTTTGGTTATACTTGTTAGCCACAGGATGAATTTTTTTGTTAGAATTTGTCTGCTTGTTTGTTTTCCTTCTTACTCATGCATTTTGTAGTATTCAGTCAAGTGGAGTCATTCCATTTATTCAACAAATATGTATTAAGCACTTACTGCGTAGAAATACGAGATACTGTGATAGGAAGAAGGAAACGTGGTCTCTGCTTTCAAAGAGCTTGTTACAGTTATGTGTGTGTTTGTATACACACATTTTTTCTCTATACTATCAAATTTCATAACGATAGCGATTACCATTCCTACTGTGGACTTTTAGTAAGCTTCAGATATTTTCATAAAAGTGACCTTTTTATATTTAATTAATTTAAAATTATGTTATACACATTTAACTACTAAAGGGATACTTTCATAGGGTTTAATAGAATAATAATAAAATTCAACTATAATTGCATTGGTTGTTAAGGGGAATTGGACAAAAAACTGTATTTAGAGGGCCACCAATGACTAAAAACAGAACAAGATTGGACAAAGAAGAACAAAGGGTAGATGAAAATAAAAAGAGTAAGAGATCATTGTAACAAGAGAAAGAACAAAAAAAGAATATTAGTTTCCCAATCAATTGGGACACCATAAGCTATAAAGATGATTTTTGACAAAAATTAAACTTTAAATCAATACACGAAGCTTATTGAGCCGTGCTGCCCATGTGGCAAATATGTGTGTTTAAAATATATTTAATTATTGATGTAAAGCAAAATAAAATGTTCCATCATCCTCCAACTTTGTCTTTTCTATTCCAGTATCATTACAAGATATCACAATGAGAAAAGCTTTCCGAAGTTCCACAACTCAAGATCAGCAGCTGTTTGACCGAAAGACTTTGCCAATTCCATTACAAGAAACTTACAATGTTTGTGAGCAGCCTCCACCTCTCAACATACTTACTCCTTACAGGTAGGTGGCATTATGAAGGAGAACATTTACTAACCTTACTCAAACTTAACCCATGTGGACAATTAATGCTAGGTGAAACTCTTTTTTTAATAGAGACTTTTTCCATGGAGTGCCCTCAATGTTTATTTTAGGAAAGTCTCTCTCTTCCTTTCACCCTTCCTTCCTTAACACCCAGCCACTGTAGTAGACCAGGATTATTATGTATACCGTGGTCACTAAAAAACAAAACAAGGTATTATCCTTTAAAAAAAAAGTTTTATTATTTAAAACAACATTTTTAGTTTGCAGGTTTTCTACCTCTGAAGGAGGGAGAGAGAAATCATCTTTTCGCCATTTGTAAATCCCAATGGGCCCATTAATAATAAAATTTAGTGTGGGAAATGTCTTAATTGTCCGTATTTTAAATCAAATATTTATAGCAGACCATTTCAATTGATTTTAAAATAAATACTTTTCCTTTTTCCACTCCCCCCTCCTGAGTTCTGAGTGTTCAAAGTATCTGATTTAGTATCACCTTGTATTGAAGCAACTATTTCCCTTATTTCATGTTTTGGTTTATTTGATATATTCTCTGTGTTTCATCTTCACGAATTGATTGCTTTTAGTATAATTGTTCAGTAATTTCCTTTTTCCATGCTTCTTCATGTTACACTATGCTCATACTCTTTGGGTTCTAAAATGTGCTTTATCTGAATTATTTTACTTCAGGGATGATGGTAAAGAGGGTTTGAAGTTTTATACCAATCCTTCATATTTCTTTGATCTATGGAAAGAAAAAATGTTACAGGACACCGAAGACAAGAGAAAGGAAAAAAGAAAGCAGAAGGTATTTTATTTCCAACAGATTTTTAAAAATCAGTTCTTTTTACCTTACTGTGAGATTTTTTTTTTTACTCATATGAAATTCCATTCCCTATTACATTTTCGGTTAATGATGTAACCAAATATGATCATCTTTTCAACCATATGGGGATATTAGAGAATGTAGATGAGTCTTTTCAAACTTTTTTTTTTTTGATAAGTGGACACATATTGGCAAATATACAACCAGGGGCTCCCGTCCTTAATATGGAACAACGGCATACCAGTAATGTGAACTTAGCATATAACAAATGTCACAAATTTTCTGTAACATTTTTAAAAATTGTCACCTATGCTATGTAATTGTAAATTCTGCTGAAAGAGTAGGGAACTTCTAGACTCTACTTTTGACCATGAAGTGTAGGTTAGGAAGACTAAAAAGAATGCAAAAGCGAACAAGGAAACTTTGGTAAATCATAGAATAACAGGGATTACTAGCTACATTAAGATTTGGAGTTAATGAGGTGTTCTCATTTGTTTAATTTTCTAGATTATCTAAGTAGTCTTTTTTGTTTCAACCCATACTGAGAATTATTCTTAAATATATAAATGGTTGAACCTTAATACACAGGGGGAATCTTTCAATGTCTCGCTCTTTGTAGAGCTGTAGATGGTGAGGGAGGTTGACCTGAATGACCTTAGACCAGAAGTTCTTGGGCTCTTTAAGAAGGCCAGGCAGGGTGGATTAAGAGAGTTTTTTTTTAAATTTTACTAAATCTCTGAAATAACTTTTTTATTGACATTTGCCTTTTTCTGATAAAAGTTGGATTTTTTTGAAAGGCAAATGACTAATGTACAAACAAAAGAAAGTTGAATGAAAACCATCTTAATTAAGACTTCTGGCTATGTGGATTCTGCCTAATTCTTTTTTCCATGAATATAGAAAATACAGAAGGTAGGAGGAATCAAGGCCAGCATGAGATAAAATTATATAGTTAGAAAATTTTGTTTTTGTTGCCTCTCTCCCTACCTTTTAAGCCATTCTAGGCTCCTAATACATTCAGGATGTCCCTCTAACTACTTTTTCCCACTGGAGCCAGATAGTGCCCTATGGTCCTTTCCCTCCCTCATAGGTTCTCAGAGTATAGCCCAGAGATCTTTGTGGTGTACCCTAGATCTTTAGGGGAGCTACAGAGTCAAAACTGTTCTCATCCTATTACTAAGATGTTTTAATTCCTAATGTGGTAAATATCAATAGATATAATCCATAGCAACAAAAGCTCTTTGAAGGATCCTCAGTAATTTTTAAGAGTGTAAAGGAGTCCTGAGACCAAAAAGTCTGTGAGAACTGCTATGTTTTGAAAACTTACATGTTCTGTATTCAGTTTTCCAAAGGCCTTGCTATGCTGTGTGATGCCGGATAGCAATGGATTCCTCACATAAACTAATCCTTCCCAGTGTGTTTAGACAGCTAACTTGTCCTCCTTAACAGATTACACAACCTATCTACTATCTATATCTAATTAAGGGACAGTACTAAGAGTAGAAATTCTAGGCACTATGGTGAGCTGATGGGGGAAATAGTTTTCATTTATCAGGATCGAAAACAAAGGCTAGTTGTGTTTGCAGATGCTAGATTAAATGTGCAAGGAATCCAGGGGTAACAAATCAAGTAGTGAAGAATTAGCTCAGTAAATTAGTTGTAATGTCTAGGAGAGTCCTGGGATGTTATAATTTTCCATGTTATTTTGAGCATTTTATTTTGATTCATTATAATCTCTTATAAATTTCAATTGCTTTTTGGCTTTGTTTCCGTACATCTGTTGCAGCAGAAAAATCTAGATCGGCCTCTCGAACCAGAAAAAGTGCCAAGGGCACCTCATGACCGGAGGAGAGAATGGCAGAAGTTAGCTCAAGGTCCAGAGCTTGCAGAAGATGATGTGAATCCCTTACATAAGCCAAGTGAAGTTGCTAATGGCCCAGCCTCTCAGTTTGAACCAAGGTTCCTTTTTCTTTCTAGGTGTTATTTTAGAATAAGAAGTCTTCTTAAAAAAGTTTGACTATAAAAGTAGTAACTATAAAGGTCAGTCGTTCAATAAACATTTAATAAGCACCTACTGTGTGCCTTGAACTGTGCTGAATAAAGTTTAGATACAGAGGCAAAAGACATTCCCCATTCTCAAGGAGTTCACAGTTTAATGCAGGGCAGACAACAAAGGGCAGCTCAATGGCACAGTGGATAGAGTGCCAGGACCAGAGTCAGGAAGACTCATCTTCCTGAGTTCAGATCCAGCCTCAGACACTACCAACTGTGTCGCTTAAGCCTGTTTGCTTCAGGTTTGTTTTTTTTTTTAATCTCTAAAATGGGCTGGATAAGGAAATGGCAAAGCACTCTGCTATCTCTGGCCAAAAAAAAAAACAAGCAGGAGCATGATTGAACAATAAGACAACAATCCAAGAGGAGGAGGAGAGGGGGAGTTGTCTCTTAGAAGTATGGTTCTTTAGAAAAATCCTGGTGGGGATTATGGAGACATGAACTCCTAAAGACCAGGGAGTATTTTTTTTTTGCCTTTGTCTCCAGCACTGTCATACTGACGTTACCAGTAGACAGAGTCCCCTGGAGCTTCATGGTGGGGGTAGCATTGTTTCTTAAATACTACTGATTTGGTGGTCTTTGAAAAAGGTTCAGAAACTCGCAAATTCTGATGCCTTTTCTCTTCCCACAAACCTTTCCCTTTATGTTAAAATAAATGCATAACTAGAGTTTTCCCCAAACTACCAACCCTGCCTTCCGAGGTATGGAACATCCACGTGTGTTTGAGTCCCTCTCCCCCAGCTCTCAAGGGCCTGTGTTGGAAAATAAAATGGCTACGAGGGATGTGGCACTGTGACTGAGACCCTTTGTGAACGACAAGTGCAAAAGATGAAAATCAGACTTTTTTTCAGAGAAAAACCATTTTAAAAAATTCAATACTATATGTAGAATTTATGTCTCCATAAATTAAGTAAACATTTTAATATAACTTCTATAAATGGAAGATTCTGTTTCTGTGCATTCATTAAGGAAAGGGACTGATGGGAATTGACATTAAAAATATTGAAATTCATTAAATGACAATAATGGAGAGTGAAGGGAGGGAAAGAGACAGTGATGACTCCAAGGTAGGGAAGGCAAGTGGCTGGAAAGATGAAAGAACATTCCATAGAAAGAAGGAAGTTTAGAGGAGAGATGGAGATAATAATGAATTCCATTTTAGAGCTGTTGTGTTATATGGGTGGGATATACTGACAGAAATAACTAGCAGGCAGTTAGTAATGTGGAATTGGAGTTAGATATGTACATAGTCAAGTTTTACATACAACATACAAACACACACTAATACACAGATTCATCTCTATGCTAATAATTCATTTATATGCTGATAATACATTTATATATCCAAACTTAGTCTCTCTTTGGAATTCCAGTCCTACATCACCAATGAGCCTACTGGATATTTCTTTGGGTTTTCTTCTTTTTGTTGTTGTTGTTTGTTTTTGAGTCAGTTGGGGTTAAGTGACTTACCTAGGGCCACATAGCTAGTAAGTGTCTTAAGTCTGGATTTGAACTTGGATCCTCCCGACTCCAGGGCTAGTGCTCTATCCACTGAGACACCTAGCTGCCCCTCTATTGGACATTAGTAAATGGATGTCCCATAGGCATCTCAAACTCAACCTGTCCAAAATCAACACATCCTTCCCCCCAAAACTTACCCATTTTCCAAAATTCCTTATTCCTATTCAGTGTACCACCATCTCTCTAGTCACCATGTTCAGATTCTTGGTGTCATCCTCAACACCTCATTCTCAGTAAGCTATTCTATCCACGCAGTTGTCAAATTTTGTCTTTTCTAAACCTCCACCAAACATCCCTCGTATATCGCCTTCTTGCCACTTACACAGTGACCACCCCAGTTCAAACCCTCGTCCTCAACACCTGGACTATTGCAGTGCCTTCATATTTAGTGCCCCTGCCTCAGGTCTCTCCTCATTTCAATCCATCATCTTTGGGGGTCAGTCTTCCTGATCTATATCTTACCACTCGACTCAGATGGCTCAGGAGAAGAAAGTGAGGCTGGTGACTTTGCATAGCCCTCCCTCACTTAAATCTAATTCACTTGCAAGTCATGGCATCATCTTCCTGATATCATGGTCCTCTTGGAGAATGAAGGACAAACAGCAACATCCACCACCATCTGCACAGCTGCCAAAGTACTCTTCCTAAAGAGCATGGCTGACTCAGTCAACCTCCCCTCCCCTCAGCAAATTCCACTGTATCACTGTTAGTCCTCTAGCATTAAATATTAATTCCTTTGGTATTTAAACTTTTCACAACCTACCCCCTTTTTAATCTTTTTACAAATTACTCTCCTCCATATGCTCCATGGTCCACCCATATTGGCCTCCTTGCGATTCCACACACACACTGTTCCATCTCATTTTTTTTTACATTCTTTTTTTTTTTAATATGTTGCTTTTCACAAGAGTTTGAATTACAAATTTTCTCCCCATTTCTACCCCACTCCCACTCCAAGATGGCATATATTCTGGTTGCCCTGTTCCCCAGTCTGCCCTCCCTTCTGTCACCCCACTCCCCTCCCATCTCCTTTTCCCTTCCTTTCTTGTAGGGCAAGATAAATTTCTGTGCCCCATTGCCTCTGTGTATCTTATTTTCTAGTTGAATGAAAAAAAAAACTTTTTTACTTTTGAACATCTATTTTTTTAAAAACTTTGAGTTCCAAATTCTCTCTCCTCATCCCTTCCCATCCATCCTCCCTAAGAAGTCCAGGAATTCAACATGGGATACATGCATATCATTATGTATAACCCTTGCACAATACTCATGTTGTGAAAGACTAACTATATTTTGCTTCTTCCTAACCTAT
>CM053627.1:134652144-134687511 GCA_028646595.1 Phalanger gymnotis
GACCAGTTCATGTTTTTCTTGGAGGTTTTTGTTGTAGGCTCTATGACTTTGTTGATTTCTTCTGACTGTATGTTTTGGTCTTCCTTGTCACCAAAGAAGGATTCTAGAGTCTGAGACTGAATCTGGGTGTGTTTTCGACGCCTGGCCATGTTCCCAGCCAGCTTACTTGACCTTTGAATTTTTCAGCAGGGTATGATTGCTTGTAGACTAAAGAGTTTTATGTTCCACGCTTGGGGGGATGCGCTACCACACCAGCACTCCTCCTTCCCCAAGAACCCCCAACCTGGACTGGGCTTAAATCTTCAGCAAGCTCTGCACTCCTGCTCTGATCAGCCACTTAATTCCTCCCACCAGGTGGGCCTGGGGCCAGAAGCAACTGCAGCTGTAGTTCTAAAGCTGTCCCACCTCCACTGCCCCAGGGGCAGTGGCCGAACCGCAAACTCAGTCCCCGCAGCTTTTCGCACTAACCTTCTCTGTTGTCTTTGCTGTTTGTGGGTTGAGAGGTCTGGTAAATGCCACAGCTCACTGATTCAGAGTGCTAGGGCACACTGCGCCCGGCTCCTGGTCTGGTTGGTCCACGCCGCACACGCTGGGCTCTGCTCCGCTCAGCTCCACTCCCCTCAGCTCCCAGCTCCATGCGGGATAGACCTTACTCAGAGACCATCCAGGCTGTCCTGGGCTGGAGCCCTGCTTCCCTCTGCTACTTTGTGGGTTCTGCAGTTCAAGAATTGGTTCAGAACCATTTTTTATAGGCTTTTGGAGGGACTTGGTGGGGAGCTCATGCTAGTCCCTGCTTTCCAGCTGCCATCTTGGCTCCGCCCCCCCCCCCATCTCCTTATTTCTATGTTTGTGTACCACTCATGCCTAGAATGTTTCCCCTCCTCGTGCCTGCCTCTCAGAATCTCTGGCTTCTTTCAAGATTTAGTTCATTTGCCACCTTCTGTAGGAAAACTGTTGTTAGTACCTTCCGCTCTAAGGTTTCCTTACTTTATAAACATGTCGTCTCCCCTGTTATTTGCTTGGGGACAGAAACTATTTTTGCTTATGTATTTTGTTTTGTATCCTGTGTGCTTAGCAAAGTGCCAGGCAAGTATATAGTAAGCACTTAATATATGAGTACGGATTGATTCAAGGCTGAATACGTAAATTGGATAGTCATTTGCATAGAGATGTTAAATGAACCCAAAGGAAAGAACATAGAGAGAGGAGAAAAGAGGCCAGTACAACAGTAGGAATAAGCAAAGGAGATTGAGGAGATATGGTCAAAGAGGTAAGAGAAGAAACAGGAGAGAATCCTGTCATGGAAGCCAAGGGTGAAGAAAGTATGCATGCAGAAAGAAGAGGTGGTTGACTGTGCAAATATTCTAGAAAGTTTTAGTGCAGAGGTCCTTAATCTCTTTATATCACGTACCCCCTTCACAGTCTAACAAAGCCTATGGACCCCTTTTCAGAATGTTTTTGAATGTACAAAATATATGCTCTATATTTGTTGCTGTACAGTTATGAAAATCTATATATTTTTAATGGTCACAGATCCTGGTTCCTGGTTTAATGAAAACTGAAAAAAGGTCACTAGATTTAACATTTAGGAGATATTGGTATCCTTGGAGAAAGTAGCTTCCATCAGAGTAGGAAGACAGATTTCAAGGGAAAAAGAAAAAAAGGATGTGAAAAAGTGAAGGTGACAAATGTAGATGGCTCCATCTAAGAATGTGACTACAAAAGGAAAAAGAGATACTGAATGATAGCTTGAGGAAATAGAGTTGGGTAAGGGATATTTAAGAATGGAGAAAGGAGGCAAGGTGACATAGGAGAAAGAACACTGCTTCTGGGGTCAGGGAAGCTGGTTGAAGACCCTATCTCTGACACTTTTGTGTGACTTTCGATAAGTCACCTTGTCTCCCTAGGACTCAGTTTCCTCATCTTTAAAATGAAGGAGGTAGACTAGATACTCTCTGAAGTCCCTTCCAGCTCTGTTTTTTTCCCTGTGATCCTATCTCCTGATTATGTTTGTAGGTCATGGGAAAGGAGGAAATCAATGAGGAGAAATCAAAGATAAGTAAAAGAAAAGGAATAACAGAGGGGGCAAGCTTCCAAAAGAGATGGAATGAGATAGGAAGTGTCATCAAAGGCATTTATTCTTTCCTCGAAGTCCTCTAGGCCATCTTAGAAAGCAGCAAAGATTGTAAACATAGATGCATCCTACAGGCCAGTTGTGGGGAATTCTGATGTGGGACTAGTGTTACTATTCCCCTTTTACATATGAGGAAACTGAGGCCCAGAGCAGTTTCAAAGTGATATGACTATGCCCAGGTTTCAAGCATACGATATTGAGTAAATAGTGACACCATAGATAGAAATGGTGGAGGCAAAAGGTAGAGAGAAAATTGACAAGCCTAGTTTAGCACATGTTGCATTTGAGACGTTCTGGGACTGTTAGATGGAATTGTCCTATCAGCAGGCAGAGGTTTGAGTCTAAAGCCCAGACAAGTACTAAGACTTGGAAATACATATTAGGTAGTCATCTTCATAGGAAGTAAGATTAACCAGGGAGCAAAATGTAGAGAGAGAAAAAAAAAAGAGGCTCAAGAACAGAACCCCAGGAAACGCTCACCTTAAGGAGTAGAGAAGAAGAGAAGCTAGAGAAAGAGGTAAAGCACATTATAGAAGAGGCAGGAAGAGAGTCAGGTTAGTGGGGATGTCTGAATCAAAAGCAAGAAAGAGTATAGTAGGAGGGAGTGATTAACAGAGTCAGAAGGTGCAGAGAAGTCAAAGTGGAGGATTGTTTAGAAGCTCATTTGAGGATCATTAGAGATCTTTGAGAGAGTGATTTCAGTACAGTGTTAGTGGCAAAAACTAGATTAAAGGGGTTGAGGAAAGAGTGAGTTGTTAAGCAGTGGAGGCAGCAAATGTAGGCAACTTTTTCAAGCTATTTAACAGTGAAGGGGGAGGAGAGAATGGGGTAGAAGGATCAAGACCTTAGAGAATTTTTAGGATTAAAGAGCTCTAAGACTGTTCAAAATAAGCACTTTGTAGGAAAGCACCTACTGTTAACGCTCCTAAGTCTGGGAATCTCCAGTCTTCCTCCAGTATTAAGCCATTAGAGCTTTAAGACTTTTGAGATCCCTATATTTTGGAAAGATTTCCAACAAAAGAGTTTTTTGAAAGTTGTCACTTAGATAGAATAACTCATTTCCCAATGTTGTTACCAAAAAATAAGATGACACTAACATACTAAATATTTTCTGTTCTTTAGACCTCAGGCATATGTGGATCATATGGATGCCTCTTACTCACTTTCTGCATTACCCTTTAGTCAGATGAGTGAACTTCTAAACAGAGCTGAGGAAAGGGTCTTAGTGAGACCACATGAGCCACCTCCACCTCCTCCAATGCATGCAGCAGGAGATGGAAAACCCGCACCTACTTGCATCAGGTAACAGAATTAAGTACATGGGTAAATATTTCCCTTGAGAAGAGCTGCTACATTTTTTTCTCCAGTAAAGCATTCCAATAAAAAACCTTACTCTGATGAAAAAAATACATTTCTTATGAAGGATTTTGCTGAGTGCATATGAATAATAGCATGCTGTCTAAGGGAGGGGAACGTGGAATCTTGTAAAGGGTTTGGTTTTAAAGGACCAAGAAATGCAAATCAAGCAAAATAGTTGAGACACAGTGATGGATGTCAATGAAGTGTTGGAAGAAGGATTTTCGGGATTGGGAGCAGAAAATCAGATCCTGTTCTTAGTCTTTCTCGAGTGTTTTTTGAATCTTAAATTAGTCTGTCAGTTACTGAGTCTAACAAATTATAAATTCTCTAAGGGAAGATGACTTGCATTACAAATTAGAGTAAAAATGAATGTTCTATTCACTGTAGGTTCTGTTCTTCGGAAGATGTATGGTTCTTATAAATCTGTCACAACCAAACTCTGTGTATAATAAGTGTCATTGATTTAATTAAGAATATACATATTGGCACCAAATACTCATGATTGAATAGAGTCCTGTCTTGGCCACCGGGATTTCTACAGATATAGTCATAGCATAAATTTGACTTTGTCACAGTGCAGGCTTAATCCATTTTGTTACTAAAATTTAGTATATAAATGTAAGAATTTATTTCCTAACTGGACCCTGCATGAGAGTTAAATGAAACTGGTCTAATGTGAAATTATAATTATCAAGAATGAATAATATTTATATGATTTATGCTTGTTATTGTTATCATTAATATTCTTACTGATACACTTTTCTATCCTTTTCCTGTCTTGCTACTTACCAACAAAAAATCTTACAATTTTTAGAGGAACCTGTAAATATTATTACTGCTGGCAAATGATACCGGTTAGCTAATGCATTTGAAAATGTTTTAGATCTTCCGTTTTTATTAACTGATTGGGGCATATCATTGTTGTTTCAGCTCTGCTCCAGGCTTGGTAGAAAGCCGGCCCCAGTCACCAGCCACAGGCAGAACAGCAGTGTTTGTGAGCCCCACACCCCCACCTCCTCCACCTCCTCTTCCATCTGCCTTGTCAACCACTTCATTAAGAGCTTCAATGACTTCAACCCCTCCCCCTCCAGGACCTCCCCCACCTCCACCTCCAGCTGCTGTTCTTCAAGCTCCAGCAGTGCCGCCCCCGCCAGCTCCTCTACAGATCGCACCTGGAGTCCTTCACCCAGCTCCTCCTCCGATAGCGCCACCTCTAGTGCAGCCCTCCCCTCCAGTCACTAGAGCTGCCCCAGTGTGTGAAACTGTACCTGTTCATCCACTCCCACCAGGGGAAGCGCAAGGGCTGCCTCCACCTCCACCACCACCTCCCCTGCCACCTCCCGGCGGCATTCGGCCATCATCACCCGTCACTGTTGCAGCTCTTTCTCATCCTCTCTCTGGAGTGCACCCACCCCCATCTGCCCCTGGGCCTCACGTTCCATTAATGCCTCCTTCTCCTCCATCACAAGTTATTCCTGCTCCGGAGCCAAAGCGCCATCCATCAACCCTGCCAGTAATAAGCGATGCCAGGAGCGTACTTCTGGAAGCAATACGGAAAGGTAACTTACCATTGCTCATTTAAAAAAAAAAAAGGAGGGAGGTGAGATGTAATGCAGTTATTGGAAACTCAGAATTTTAGATAGCAGTATGCCTGAGTTTGTGAAGTACTATCAATATTCTATGTCTGCTGGTGGGTCTGCCTGCCTTAAGTCCCTCCCATCCACCTGCCATTGAGCTGCCAGAGTGATTTTCCTAAAATGCAGGTCTGACCGTGACATCCCCCTACTCAGTATACTCACTCTACTGGCTCCCTATCACTTGCAGGATCAAATATAAAATCCTCTGGCATTCATAGCCTTTCATAACCCAGCCCCACCCCCTACTTTTCCAGGTTTCTTGTACTTTATGCTGTGACATGTGCTCATCCGATGACATTGCAATTCTTTGAACAGTACAGCTCAGTTCCAGGCATTTTCTCTGGCTGTCCCCCATGCCCAGATTGCTCTCTCTCTTCTCATCTCTGCCTACCAGCTTTCTTCAAGTCTCACCTATCATCTTCTATCTACAGGAAGCATTTCCCAACCCCTCTTAATTCTACTGCCTCCCCTGTTTAAATTATTTCCTATTTTTCCTGTGTGTTTCTTGTTGGTACATATTGTTTACTTGTTGCCTCCTCAATTAGATTGTGAGGTGAGCTCCTTGAGAGCTGGGGCTGTCGTTTGCCTCTTTTTGTATCCCTAGCACGTATCACAGTGCCTGGCACATAGTAGGTGCCTAATAACTTTTTATTGATAGGCAGAAAAATGTTCCTTAACAATTGCTGCTTTATAGTCTGTTCAAGCAAGCACCCAATCAGGAAGCATTTGTTAAGTGCCTACTATGTGCTACATTGTGGTAGGTACTCCTACTCAATTTTCAAAAGATCTATTAGTTGAACATCAGAAAATCACATTTCAAAGTGACTTAAGGGGTCTTCTAGCCCAACCCACAAAAATAATGTGCTCTACAACATTCCTGACAAGTGGGTCATCCAAACTTTGAAGGTCTCTAAGGGGATGGGGTAGGGGGAGCCACCCAACTCCACCATCCCACTTAAGGAAGCATTTCCTGACATCTAGCCTAAATCTACCCCTCGCTGGCCTCCTCCCACTGTTTCTAGGTCATTCTTCCACAGCCAAGCAAAATCTCTCTTCCCCCGACAACCATTCATTCATTTGAACAGATACCCTCCATTCCCCTCGCCAAGCTTCCTTTCTCCAGGCCAAACATCTCCACTTCTTCCACCAGTCCTCAAATGGCATGTTCTAAAGGCCCTTCACCATCCTGGTTGGATGCTCAGCTGGTTATCAGCCTCCTTCCTGAAATGTGGCACCCCATATTGTGCACACCTCTAAGGGGAGGCATGCCACATGAGGTTTCTCTGCTTCTTTTAATGTGTAGCCTAATGTCACATTAGCTTTCTTGGCTGCCATATTGAGCTTTTGCAGTCCACCAAAGCTCCAGGTATTTTCCAAATGAATTATCAAAACCCTTACCATCTTGTGAAATTGATGTTTGAAGCCAAGTTTAAGACTTAATGTTTGTCTCTATAAAATTTCTTCTTAATAATAATGATAACTATGGCTAGCATTTATATAGCACTTACTATATGTAGTATCTCGTGTGTGTGTGTGTATACATATATATACATACCATACACTAGTAGTTATGGTATATAGGTATATAGCACATATATAGTATATATACTAAGTAGATAGTATATATACTATATGTAGTATAGATTTACTATATGCCAGGTGCTGTGCTAGCTAAGTGCTTTACAAATAGTATCTCAGTCAATCCTTATAACTCTGCAAGGTGGGGCTTTTATTATCCTTATTACGCATTTGAGGAAACTGAAGCAGACAGAGGTTAAGTCACTTGCCTAGGGTCACAAGTATCTCAGACGGTATTTGAACTCAGGCCTTCTTGATTCCAGTCCCAGGACTTAATTCACTGTACCACTTCGCTTTTTCTAATGTTATTTTGTGTGACCCAGTATTCTAGCCTGTCAAGTTCTTTGAAAACTGACTCTGTCTTCAAGCGGGTTATCTGTCTCTCTCAGCTTTGTATCATCTGCAGATTTGATAAACATCTCATCTCTGCTTTTATCCAAGGCATTAAATAAAAATGTTAAGCAGCACAGGTAGCTAGATCCCTGGAGTATTCTAAAGAAAACCTCCTTTACAAGCTGACATAAATCTTTTTAGGTATGGCCATGTAACTAGTTCTGAATGCAGCTGTTTTTACTATGGCCTTTCTCCTATCTCTGAGCTTTTTTTCCTATGAAAATAACATGAGGGCCTTTATCAGCTGCTTTGCCAAAAGCTAGATAAGCTGGAGTTTCTTTATTCCCTCTAATCTACCAGTTTATTAATGCCGTCAAAAAAAAGGACATAAGATTAGTCTGGCATGATGATTTTTAAAAATTCATTTTCCTCCATGATTTTATTGGAATTGTGTCTTCCTGTACCAGACATAGAAAAACCTTTAAAACGTTTATATTTGTAAACTAGGTATGTTCCTCTTTGTCCTGCTTCTGGGTGGGGCCAAGGATGGAACCTGCCTGAACTGGGGTGGCCAACCTATTAGGTCCATATCACTAGAAAGGACTTCCCAAGCTGAATAGCTTAGAGGAAAAAGTAGTGGATGGATGATCCTCTGGGAGCAGCCTGAGCTTAAAGTGAGTGATAGTATCGGATTCAAAAAGAAATGGGCCACTAAACCACACATAAGGATCGCTGTAGGCTGCAAAAGATTGACTTACTTTTATAGTGAAATATGATCTATGTTTTATTATATTTTTTCTTAAACATTTCCCAGAAGGACCCTTTAATCTGTTTTGGGCCTTACCCAGGCATCCCATGGCTTACATGTTTGACATCTCTGAAGTGGCATATAGGCTTAGTCATCAGGAGATTATATATATGTGTGCATATTTTATATATATATATATATACACACACATATATATACATATATAGACGTGTATACATCAACACGTGTGCATACTCACATATACACATACACACACATCCTCACATATGCACGCTTGTGTATGTATTGTACATGTACACACACTATCTATATATATTCATACCCATTAGACTAGATCTTTAGGGTTCGTGAGCTTTTTACAGAAATTCCAAATGTCTAAATTCTTTGAGACCACCAAAGGTGCCACTTGGCAAAATACTGTACCAATCTGACACATGACATGTTCGCAAAACAGCTAACATCTCTAAAAATTGTCCCCTTTCATTCTTCTTTCTGAGCATCTGGCCATTCGTTTTCCTGCTAGCATTTTTCACATCCAGTGAATGTGTTCAAGAAAAGTTCACATTTGGCCCTTTGGTTTAAAACCTGCAATGACTTTGACTTATTGCACACCAGGTATTCAGCTACGAAAAGTAGAGGAACAGCGTGAACAAGAGGCTAAACACGAACGCATTGAAAACGATGTGGCCACCATCTTGTCCCGCCGGATTGCTGTGGAATATAGTGATTCTGAAGATGATTCAGAGTTTGATGAAGTGGATTGGCTGGAGTAAAGAAACATCCATTGATACACAACCAAACTGAATGCAAATGTCCATTGTGGTGCTTGTTCTTTGAAAATGATTGGTCATTACTAGTGTTTATATTTTTTTTCCCCCTTCAGTCCTTTTTTTTTTTTGGTCTTATTTTTCAGTTTACAAGAAAACTAGCACATCTTTCAAGTTAAGTGTTTTATGGTGGCTTTCCTTACTTGCTTTTTTTTTTCCTGGAAAGAACATTACTTTGTTCATATAGACCACTAAGTATTAAGCATGGGCAGCTGTTACTAGAGTAGCAAATTCAGTTTGGTTTTGTTTTGTTTTTATTACATTTCTTAATTGTGCACTTTGTGAATTTTAAGTTAATGAAGGTAACTGAGATTGAAATTCCAAGGGCAGCTGTATGTATTAATGAGCCTTATTCCATTTTAAATAATGTCAAGAAATGCATTAAACCTGGTAAGAGATCACTACCTTGATTATGTGAGTACACTAAAAGGACAATAGTATGTAGTACTGAATACAATTCAAGAAAAAAAAGAATGCTTGAGCTTTTTTATCTTTTTTTAAATTTTTAAATAATTATGGCCTTATATTTGAGTGTTTAGCAGTTTCCCTACCCCTGGCACTCCATCCCTTAAAATACATATTGTGTGTGGTACTATTTGCCTGCCTACAAGAGTTTGATTTTTCCCTGTGAAATATTCTGACTGAAACATAATTGTGTAACTTATGTAACTGTTAAGAATAATAGTCTGATTTAATAAATGGTTCATTTTAAATGTTTTTAGTAGTTGTGATTTTTTTCGTAGTCATCCTCTAAATGGCCTCCTAAACTGATGAGATCGCAGATTCATTTGAATTTTTAAAAATGGGATTTACATCTTTTTAAATCTTAAGCCATATGAAGGTATCATTTGCACTATTACATAGGTTACCCTAGATGGTGTTTTTCCTAAAGTCACAAAGGAGAGGTTTCACAACCCCCTGAAATTGTAGAACAAAATGTAAAATCAGCTTAACTACAACTTCGTCACAACCTGGCACCAATTGGGCTATTGTAAGAGCCTGGTTTGAGTCTTCTTATTTTAGGGGAAAAAAAGAAAATTTAATAGTTAAAGAAGGCAAATACAGGACAGTAATTTATGCCAAAAGTCCTTAATATGGAGAACAGAAGATTTGAGAATTAACTTGATAAGAGTTTTAAAGTATAGATTATTACAATAATGTAAATTATTCCTATATATGGGTACACACATATTGATATATATGCATATATGATCTGCATATAGATATACAATAATATAGATTATTACAATAACTATTACAATAAATTACAATTATTAAAACCAACTGATGATGTTTAGGATAGAAAAGAGGAAATGGCCTTAAAAAGCAGCAAGAGGTATTTAGATTACATACGTAAAATAATGTCCTAGAATTGATGCTGGAATAGACTGGATACTTTAGGGGACTGGATCACATGACCTTTTGAAGTCCCTTCCAACTTACAGAAATGCATATTATCAAAATTTGTCTTGGTTGTTTTCCAGAAAATAGGCCTCAATTTGTCATTCCCCTAGTGAATTTAACAATATATTTGTACATGAAAAGGAAAGGCTGGTTTTTTTTAACCTCAACTTACAATCAAGTAACCAGAAGAGATGGGGCTGCTTAATTCAATCCAAAGGATATTTACTATGTGCCAGACAGACTAAGAATAATCATGCTTAGGAAGTAGATTGGAGCCATATTGTGAAAGACTTGAAATGCCAAGTATAGGATTTTGTATTTTATCTTAAACACAATAGGAAGCCATTAAAGCTTCTTGAACAAGGCAGTGATGTGGTCACTCCTCCTGCATTAGTAATACCAGTTCAGTAGCTATTTGGAGGGGGTATCTAAGTGGCACAATAGATAGAGTTCTGATAGCTTCCTGAGTTCAAATCCAGCCTCAGAGACTTCCTAGCTGTGTAACCTGGACAAGTCACTTAACCCTGTTTGCCTCAGTTTCCTCATCTGTAAAAATGAGCTGGAGAAGAATATGGCAAATAACACCAGTATCTTTGCCAAGAAAACCCCAAATAGGGTCATGAAGAATTGGACACAACTGAAAACGAGTGAACAACAACGCTACATGGAGGATAGATTGGAAAACAAAGACGAGTATGGGGAGACTTATTTGAAGGCTATTCCAATAGTAGAGGCAAGAAGTGATGAAGTAAGGCTGAAGTAGGACTGTTATGGGGCAAGTAAAGGAGCTATATATACAAGAAGTAGAGATGAAGGTTAAATCAGCAACTGATTGGATATGGGGGTGAGGGAGACCACAGAGTTGGAGATATTCCAAGTATATGTACCTAGGTGACTGGAAGGATGACAATACACTTAGCAAAAATAAGGAGTTTGGGAAGTGAATAGCTTTATGGGGAAAGATAATGAGTTCTATTTTGGTGGCAAGTTTAAGGTGCCTATAGGATATCCAGGTGGAGATATCTAGCAGGCAATTTGAAATACAGTAATATGGTACTGGAACAGAGTTGAATAGGAAAGGAAACATTTGGAAAGTTGGAAAGAACAAAGGTGAGTCTGTAAATCAGCAAAACGATAATATTTATCCTAATTACTTGACAGACTTGCCGAAAATTACTATTGAGATTGAAGTTAGGCAGATGTAGCACCCAATTTTAAATAAGGACAGACCTTCAGCCTCAACATTCACTTCAATTTAAGTATTTAAAAGAATTCTCAAAGCATTCGACAACCAATTTACCAAAGAGCCAAAATGACTAAGTAATTACTATAAGGACAGCTAGGTGACACAGTGGATAGAGTGCTAGGCATAGCATGAGGAAGACTATCTTTCTGGGCCTCAGAGACTTACTAGCTGTGTGTGAGTTTGGGCAAGTCACTTCATCCTGTTTGCCTCAGTGAGCTGGAGAAGGAAATGGCAAACCACTCCAGTAAAACCCCAAACGGGGACACAGAGTCAGACACAACTGAACAACAACAAAAACAACTACATTAGGTTTCTGTGAGGAGGACATGATGCCTAATAAATAGCATTTTCTTCCCTGACAAAATGACAAACTATATATGTTGCCTTTACTTTCTCTTCACCCAACCATTATTCATTGTGACCTCTAGCCTTCAGAAACATTTTGATTCTATCCCATATGATGATACTTTTAGTAAACATAGATACGGTGTGAGCTATGCTGCTATTGAGTTGACATATGACTTCCTAGCAAATCTTCTCCAGGGGCATCAGGAGAAAGTAATCTACCACCAACCCCTTATTTTTTTCTACACCCATCATATTATTAATGTAATTCAATGGGTCTCAAAGTGTGGTCCAGAGATCCCTGAGACTCTTTCAGAAGGTCTGAGAGGGCAAAGCAATTTTCAAAACAATACCAAGATATTTTAATTTCTAATATGATAGCTGAATATTGATAGCTAAAATCTACATAAAATTCTTCAAGGGAGGGAAGTCTTCAATAATTTTTTAAGAATATAAAAAGTTTCCGGGACCAAAGAGATGAAGACTACTGGGATAAGAGAACTCCTAGCCTAAAGTTCCCTCTCCCCGTACTCATCAGTAAGTATTCCTCATCCTAAAGTTTCATTTGCCTGAAGCGCTGACAGATTGGTGGTTCACTCAAGGTCTCTTAAGACAGTAGATGTGGGAAAGGACTTCAGAGGTCCTTGGAAAACAGGACAAAAGATTGAGACTCGCCCTAGGTTGCACGGCTAATAAGGGTCTGAGACAGGATTCAAACGCAGTCTTCCTGACCTCAAGTCCACCACTCCACTCTACCCACAATACCACACTGCCCCTTATATGTTGGCTGTGTGTCAGAGACAGGCTTGAACCTAGACTTTAAAGCACTATATACTTTATCAACTGTTGAGAGAAATGATTGTTTTATATTAATAAGCAATTATTAAATTAAGATTAAGGTTTTCCCTTCCTATTTCCTCATTCAGAAACCAACCCCTGTAAGTTATTCAGCCAGACTCTGAAGAATATTGCTGATAGATGAGATTGTTCAAATCCTCCATCTTGGGTGGGACCCCATCCAACTAGAAGACCTTACAAACAGAATCCAGTCTAGGTGAGGTCTTGCCCTTAGGAAATAAGCCACTGTCCTTGGGACCCTTCCACTAGAATTTGCTTATGAAGGGAAAACCAGCCCAAGTAGCCTGGGTAGAGATGAATTCTTTTGTCTAGATCGCTGGAGGGGATTATGACTCATGATCATCAGTCACATTCTCAGCAGGAGGAGCTGAAGACTTTTCACCCACCTCCTCATTAATATGTCTACCCCTTCGTGGATTGTTAAATAATTGATGTTGATTTCCACCCTCTTCCACATCCCTTTTCCAAAGGCTTTTTAAACATTCACTGTTCTCCAGGGGGCATCGTTGGTTTATGAGAGAAGGCCAATGACTTAATTTATTATTTGATAGCCATAATTAATAAACTGATTACCCAGAAACTATGTATCTCAGAAAACTTCATTCATCACACTAGCATTATCGTCACTACTGAGCCCTCTTCAAGATCAGTAACGAACTCCTATTTGCTAAATCCAATGAGCTTTTTTATGTTCTCATCCTCAACGTGAAAAATAAATGTTGTTTTAACTTCTACTCAAATACAGTTATTCGAATATACGTGTGTGTGTGTATCAGAAAAAGGAAAGATCACAGAGCTTTAACTTTGACTTAAGATTCCAATAGCCCTTGTCTTATGAATCTTTCTGAGTTTCTTTTCTGTGAATGTAATGAGTTTGTAGGAAAGTCATCTTAAGTAGCTGAATGAGAGGATCAAAGAAATCCAGGCTTCTCACGTACCCTGCTAACAATGAAAAAAAAAAAACCTACCAAAGAAAGGAAAAACAGCTTAAAAAGAAACCGATAAAGACTGGCAAAAGAATGCCACTATACATTTTAAATCCCCTTGAACAATTGATTCAGAAGCACCATCCATAGCAGTGGATACCGTCAAAGAAATCATACTAATTATCTCAGACACATTTCAGGTAGATAAATAGCATGTTTAAAGAAATAAAGCAGAATTGGCAATGTTAAGAAAAATCAGAAGACCAAAAACCGAAAGGGCTTGCAAAAACAAACAACCACCACCAAAAAAATCACCTGAGGAAATTAAACGAGAAGGAAGATACATGGAAAAAAGAAGTGGAAATGATAAAGATAAAGACTGATATGAAAAAGACAATAGAAAGCTTCAATAGATCCATGGAAGTAACCAACAGTAAGCTTGTTACAATTGAAAACTGAATTACATACAAGGCAAAGCAGCTAGAAACACAGACTCAAAAGAATTCATTGAATTATTCAAGCTTTGGGAAATACACTGACCCAAGGGACAGACCAGAAGAATAAATCTCAACCCAGCAACCTCTGAATTACCGACCTGCCTAAGAACTTAGGGGGAAAAAAAGAATCTGGATGATATTTTTCAGGAAATCAGAGAAAATTTCCCCAAATTAGCAAAAACAGATGGTAAAATACAAATACAGTATGGGGGGGGAGGAGATACAAAGGGAATTTTTCAATCAGTAGTCAAAGGATATAAATGCTTTTTAACAGAAACAACCATAGGAAATGATGTTTCAAATCACTAAGATGAGAAATAAAAATGGAAATAACAGGTTTCACATTAAACTCAGAAATTGGCAAAGATGATTTTTTTTAAAAGGTCAGTGTTAGATTTTAGGGAAGACAGAGGCTTTTGCTATTGAATCATTTTCAGTCACGTCTGACTCTCTGTGACCCTATTTGGGGCGATTTGGGGGGATACTGGAGTGGTTTGTCATTTCCTTCTCCAGCTCATTTTACAAATGAAGAAACTGAGGCAGACGGTTAAGTGACTTGCCCAGGGTCACCATAGCTGGTAAGTGTCTGGGGCCAGATTTGAACTCAGGAAGATGAGTCTAAGGAAGATGACCCTCTATCCCCTGCACCACCAAGATTCCCAAAGACAAATGCACTTAAACATTGTCAGTGGACCTATAAATTCATCTGACTGTTTTGGAAAACAACTTAGAATTGTGTAAAGAAACCAAAAGCAACTCAACTGCTCTTATCCCATGACCCAGTGCTCTCACTATTAAGTATATATGCAGGGAATTAATAAAACAGAAAGAAAGCTCACATGTATTTATTGCAGAAAACTCTCTTTAGTACCAAAAAAATTCAATGAAATGAAGCGGATGACCATGGATTGGGAAAATGGATAAACTGTGGTATATGAATGGAACAGAATATTCCGTGCCTTTAGCCTGCTTGTATCAGAGAAAGCCCTCTAGAAGCTGGCTGAAAGTACACTCTCCCAACTATATCGTGCCTCCAAACTAGCTTAGAGATTCATATCAGGAATTCATCTTTTAAGTTCTTCCAGCTCGCCTCCTAGCCTAACAGACCCCATTTATCTTATCATTTACTTTTTCTTCCTCTCACCTTTATTTGAATAAGGGTCCCCATCAAACATTCTACCTCTTTACTCTCAGGGTTTTGGATTTCTAATGAGGTGATCAGCACTTTGTAGGATGTCTTGTGTCTATTTTAGTAAATTATTCATACTTATTTCTATGATTAAATAAATCTCATACTGGTTTTTTGTTCATCTGATCTACTTTTCTACCTTTGGAATTTTGAATTGTCTTCCTTACGTATTTTAAGAAGGAAGGAAGATAAAGACACAATTCTCATGGACAAAAGGAAAAGTTTTAATATTTCTAAAAGATTTTTCTTGAGGCTGAGAACAAAAACCATCTAAAGCATCTGCATTTAATGAGAATTTCCACGAATTACTTTCAAAAGCCACCTGGAATTTTCCAGGTACACGTTGCGGCAATTGTTTCTCCTCTTTTCACTCTGCTGAAGTCATCTTGCCTCCAGTTATTTTCAAAATACCTCTTGTTGAAGAAAATGTATGGGAAAATTATTCATAGGCCTTGAAAAAGTGTTCAATATTCTTTAAGCATGAATAATAGCTCTATCACCTCAAGAAAGTATTTTAAATTCATAAATTTGGAAATAGAAGCCATATGGGACAGCTAGGTAGTGCAGCGGATAGAGTGTCAGGGCTAGGGTCTGGAAGACTTATCTTCCCTTGTTCAAATCTGGCTTCAGACACTTAGTAGCCATGTGACTCTGGGCAAGTCACTTAACCCTGTTTGCCTCAGTATCCTCATCTGTAAAAATGAGCTGTAGAAGAAAATGTTAATCTACTCCAGTATCTTTGTCAAGAAAACCCCAAATGGGGTCACAAAAAGTCCAACACAACAAAAAAGACTAAACAATAAGTAGCCATATACCAAAAAGATTAAAAATAATCTTAATGATAATAACTGTTTTTGTTCAGCCTTTTCAGTCACATTTGACTCTTCATGACCCCATGGACCTCTGTCCATGGGGATTTCTTGGCAAAGATGCTGAAATGGTTTACCATTTCCTTTTCCAGTAATGATAATAATAACTGGCATTTACATAGCACTTCATGGTTTGCAAAACTCTTTACAAACATTATTTCTCATATTCAGATCGACCTTGCGCGGTAGGTGCTACTATTATCTCTGCTTTGAAAATGAAGAAACTGAGACTGTGACCAGGGTTACACAACTAGTAAGCGTCTGAGGCAGGATTTGAACCCAGGTGTCCCTGGCTCCGTGTCCAGTGACATACCACCTACTTGCCTACTACATTGACATAACTATTATTAAATAGCAAGGTAATCCAAATACAGAACTCCCAGGCAGTAATGCACATCTATAATTAATTAGTAGAAATTATCTTCATAAAACCATCAAATCAAGATGTGACATATTATAGCTTCAATTAATAAACATCATATATACACAGCTTAGTGGAAATAGAGGCCCATTATAACCCCAAGTACAAGTCTCCCACTTTCTTCACTGCCATCCTAAGAAAAGATTTGTTTCTGTTTCCCAAGACTGGCCAATAGGATGCATCTGTCTGTGTTCGTAATCTTTGCTGCATTCCAAGGCAGCCAAGCAGGCTTTGAGGAGAGAATGAATACCAGCCTTTAATGAACATTTCAGCTACATTTTTAAAAGACTATCAATACCTTTTTTCTTTCTCATTATTGTAGGGCCAGCTGCTCTGACTTTCCTGCTAAAAGGTTTCTTAGTACAACTGAGCATGTATTTAAGTCATCTGTGAATGTTTCTCTCAGGGTATTTTTAGTTTCTCCTCTCTCTTCTTTATCAAATTTGTTTAGCTGCAGTGTTCTTGAATATCATCCTTGTTTTCTGTACAGATCTCTTCCTTGTCTGCTTGTTTCGATTTCTTTCTTCCCGTGATTTCTAATACATTTTCAAAAATGTCATGACCTCACAAAGAGTCATCTGGGTTCACCAGAAATCATCTTGCCCATCCCTAGCCTGTTTAAGTAGGGGGACAAGAAGGGAAAGGTGCCTAAATGCTTTTACATGATCTCATTTGATCCTCATGACAACCCTGGAAGGTAGCTGTTGCTACTATTCCCCATTTTACAGTTGAGGAAACTGAGGCAAACAGAAGTTAAGTGAGTTGCCCAGGGTCACACAGCTAGTTAGAGCCTGAGGTAAGATTTGAACTCAGGTCTTCTTGACATTAGGGTCAATGCCCTATCCACTGTGCCATCTAACTGCCTAAGCAGCAATATTAATACTATTAGTTTTGACAAAGGGTATTATAGACATCCCTGGGCACTGATGAAGGTCCAGAGTTACCTCTTTTTCTCATATCAGTCAATTCTGGCTAGTAAGTGTCCTAGGCCAGATTTGAACTCAGGAAGAGGATGAGTCTTCCTGACTGCAGGCCCAGCACTCTACCCACTGAACCACCTGGTTGCCCCCCTCGTCCAAATGAGATAATATTTATAAAATGCTTAGCATCATACATAGTTTTGCTGTTGTTCGCTTGACTGTCCACGACCCCGCTTGGGGTTTTCTCAGCAAAGATATTGGAATGGTTTGCCATTTCCTTCTCCAGTTCATTTTACAGATGAGGAAACTGAGGCAAATGGGGTTAAGTGACTTGCCTAGGATCACACAGCTAACGAGGGTCTGAGGCCAGATTTGAACTCAAGAAGATGAAGCTTCCTGACTCCAGGCCCTGCACTCTGTGCACTATGGTGCCACCTAGCTGCCTTTCACCAATTAAGTCAGGCATAAAATATAACAGCTATTAACTGACTCCCAGATGACTGAATTACAGTAATCAGCCTGAAGCCTCACCACAAATCAGAATTCCCCAGTGGCACTTCACCTAATAGTTACAGAAACTTCTGATACCCATAACCCTCAGGGAATGAATCTACCTGCATAGCTAAGAGGTGCTAGACAATTTAGGGTTAACCTTTAAGAGACTGAATAACTTTTCCAATAAATTCAGTTTTGGGGATGGAATTCTTTGTCCAGTGTTCTACAAATTCTTCCACCTTTTTAAACAGAGGCCATTCAACATAATTTAATATTTCATTGATGATGAGTCAAAGGTAATAAAAAGACCGATAGAACTGAAATAAGAAGATCCAGCGTCAAATTCTGGTTTTTTAGTTTACTAGGTATGTAACCTTGGACAAAGGTCTTTCCCTTTCTAGGCCTCAATTTCTTTACATATAAAATGAAGCTGTTGAACTAGGTTTAGGTTAAAGCTTATTTCTATTTAGATGAAAAGGTAAGTTCTCATTTTTTTAACTTAAGGATAACTTTGATGGGCCTGAATGTTTTTTCAATTTACTATCAAGGTTGGATTTATTGTTATTGCCGGTGTGGTTTTAATAATAATAAGTAATAATAATAAGTTTTAATAATAATAATAAGTTCACCCATGGGTACGAGACCACAAATTATGATATCAACACTACAATTTAACATCTAGCGGGTTGGGGTTTTTTGCATTAAAATTTCACTGTATGAAAAGTGGGTTAGTTGTATACTACAAAATTTCCCTACTACTTAATAATTTAGACCAATCATTTATTCAGTGCCTACTTACCAGGCATTCAGACAGAAGATCTAGAGATACAAAAAAGGCAAAAGAATCTCTGTTCTCAAGAAGCTAACAATCTAACGGGGGAAACAACAAACAAACAAATATGTTAAGTGAGCTATGTACTGGATAAATAGGAAATAATGAAGAGAAAAAGGCACTAGAATTAAGAGGGACTGCCAAAGGCTTCCTGTGAAAGATGGGGTTTTAGTAAAAGTACAGAAAATCATGAAACCATTCTGATTAGATTCACTATAAATTTATGTTGCCCCATCTCAGCTGGACCCTCACTGATGCTAGGCTGCCTTTTAACTCACTATCGCATTGTCCACAGCTGCACTTCCAAACCTTTTCATCTCTCTTCCAAACTCTCATGATTCTTCTCCCCCTCTCCCATCTCAGCTGAGGTGCCCTTTGTGGCTAAAAGAAGCCAGGGGAGCCAATAGATGAAGATGAAGAACAACAAGAAAACACCCGGACGATCCTGGGAACAGCCAGGAGGCCAATATCACCGGATCAAAGATTATGAGGCAAGGAGTAAGGTGTAAGAAAACTGGAAAGGTAGAAGGGGGCTAGGTTATGAAGGATTTACATGCCAAACAGAGGATTTTGTATTGATCCTGGAGGCAACAAAGAACCTCTAAGTTTAATGAGCAGGGGGGTGACCTGGTTAGACCTGTGCTTTAGGAAAATCACTTTAGGGACTGAGGAAGGATTGAAATAAGGAGAGACTTGAAGTTGGCAGACCCACCAGTAGCTATTGCAATGATCCAGATGTGAGGTGATGAGGGCCTGCTGGTGTAGGAGTGGTGTCAGAGGAGAGAGAGGCATATTTGAGAGCCGTTGCAAAGAGGAAATCTACAGACCTTGGCAACAGATTGGCTATATGAGGTGAGATATGGTGAGGAGTTGAGTATGACTCATAGGTTCCTAGCCTGAAGGACTGGGGAGATGGTGTTGTCCTCTGCAGTAATAGGGAAGGTAGGACCTGGTAGTAGAGGGTTTAGGGGAAAGGCAATGAATTCCATTTTTGGTTTAGTTTAGTTTAAACTGTCTACTGTTCAGGATGTCTAAAAGACAGCTGGAGATGTGAGTCTGGAGGTCAGCAGAGAGGTTGGGATGGAAGAGATAGACTTGAAAATCATGAACAAAGAAATGGTAGTTAAATCCATAGTAGCTAATAAGAACTCCGAGTGAGGGAGTCTAGAGGGCAAAGAGATGAGGGCCCAGGACAGAACCCTGAAGGATACCCACAGATAAAGGACGTGATCTGAATAAGGATCCAGTAAAGGAGACTGAGTAGGAGCGCTTCGTTGTTCACTCTTCATTTTTCAAAGAAGACCAATGGCATCACGATGTGGCGAGGGACGTCTTGACTTGCCGGTGAATTGGATTTAAATGAGGCAAGATCGTGCAAAATTATCAGCTCCGCTCTCTCTTTCAGAGTCCTTCCAGTCAAGTGGCAGGACAAAAGTCAAGACAAGGCAGTAGCCCCGGATACAGGGGATGATCTTGGTGTTTTCCATGTCTGGCCAAGCTCTAATACTCCCTGGCACCCACTTCAGTTGCCTTCGTGGCTATTGGAACAAATTGTTCTCATCCCCCCATTCTGCCAGGGGAGAGTCCTCACATGCTTGGGATCCAGTCATTTCCCTAACTCACTGATGGGTTTGAGACCTGTTTACCCTTCAACCTGGTTTAGTCCGTCCGCTGAGATGGTTTTACCAGGTGTGGATGCTGCGCAGGTTACAGCTTCTTGGAGCCACCTTGATATGGGCTCAGCAAGTCCCTACACCAGAGGTGCCAGTCCTCCCTGAGCACCCCATATGCCCTGGAGTGGTCTAAAAGGAGAACTGGAGAAGGGTGGTGTCCTGAAAACCTAGAGAGAAGAGAATTATCAAAGAGAAAAGGGTGATGAACAGCGTCAAAACTCCTGGGAGATCAAGAAGAATGAGGATTGAGAAAAGGTCATTGGATTTAAGAGATCATTGGTAACTGGAGAGAACCATTCGGGTAGAACGATAAAGTCGGAAGTTAGATTGTAAGAGATTAAGAAGAGAGTGAGAGGATAGAAAGTGGCAGTGCCTATTGTAGACAGTCTTTTCAAGGAATTCACCCACAAAGGGCAAAAAAGATAGAGAAACCATTTCAATAGTTAAGGTAAGAAGCAATGAGGGCATGAACTGGTGGTCATTATGTGAGTAGAAAGATGGGGACATGCATGAATGATTTTGGAAGGACAGAAATCTTTGGCAACTTATTGGATATGTAGAATGAATGAGAATGAGTAGTTAAGAGGGTGATCTATAGTGTCAAAGGGTGCAAAGAGGTTGAGGAAAATGAGCATCAAAAAATGCCATTGGATTTGGCAGCCAAGAGAACACTGATAACTTTGGAGAGTTTCAGCAGAACAAGAAGTTTGGAAACTGGATTGTAAGAGGTTAAGGAGAGAATGAGAGAGGACGTAGCAACACCTGTTGTAGATGGCTTTTTCAAGGAGTTTAGGTATAAATGGCAGAAAATATATAGGACAATAGGTAGCGAGGTTGGAAGGATCAAGATGAGTTATTTTTTTTTTTTGTATGGGGAAGACTTGGACATGTTAGTAGGCTGTAGAAAAATGAACCAATAGACAGGGAGAGATTTAAAATAGTGATAGAGCAGTGATAGCAATAAAGGCAATCTGTTGGAAGAGATGCAATAAAATAGGATCACTTGAGCAGGTGAATGAGTTAGCCTTGGTAAGGAATATGGCCACCCCAATATGTGAGTTGGGGGTGAAGGAGGAGATAGTGGCAAAAGGATTATAAGTGATAGGAGATAAGCAAAAGGGGAAAAGAGGGAGTACATAGCAAATGACCTCAGTTTTTTTTCTGTAAAATATGAGGCAAGGTTCTTAGCTGAGAGGGGAAGGGGAGGGGGAGCCATGGAAGATTTGAGGAAGAATGAAAAGGTTTGGAAGAGCTGCCATGGAGAGAGGGATGAGTTGATAAGGCAGCCTAGCAGCAGTAAGGGTCCAGTTGAGGTTGTGTACTATAAATTTGCAGTGAATCCCATGAGAATGGTTGCAAAATTTTCTCTACCTTTGGTCAGCGGCATGTGTGTAGGAGCAAAAATGCCAGTGGTTGGAGTGACACAAGAGTGATGCTTGGGACTATGATCATATAATTGGTGACATGATAAGGGGTGTAGTGATTCAAGAGAGGAAGACAGTGTAGAGCTGAATTGGTTCACCAAGGGATGAAGTTGAGGAAGAGAGGAGAGAATGGCTGGTGCAGGGTAGATGGCCTGGGAGAGAATTGGGACTTGAGTAAAGGGATTAGAGGTTATCGTGTAGACCAAGAGTAGGATTTTATAAGGGAAGGCAAAGGGAGAGGGTAAAAGCCAGATAAGGGGATTTCAGAATTCTTGAACACAGAAGGGACATATTTGTGGGAGATGGCAAGATCAAGGGTATGACCATCTTTGTGTGTGGCTGAGGTAGGGTGGAGATAGGTCATGGGAAGTAAGTGGTTTGAGGAACTGAGTGGTTAAGGTGTTTGAGGAGTTAGTATGTTAAAGTCCCCTAATATGAAGGCAACAGTTAGGGAGCAAAGAAAATTTCTGAGTCACGTACTGAATTCATTGAGGAAGGAAATGAAGCACAGTCTGTAGACAAAAGCTACTAGGATTTTGATTGGGTTGTAGATATGAATAGCATGAACCTCAAAGGAGAAGCGGTTACTGAGCGGAGGAGGAGAAGAACCTGGGAGTGGCAATGGGAAGAAAGAGTATTCCAATTACCCTGCCTCAACCACTGAGTTGAGGGGAATGAGTGAAGGTGCATCCAGAATGGGAAAGGACAGTCAGGAAGGTTGTACTATGGTGAAGTTTTCAGTAATACCTAATAGAAGAAGTGGGAGAGAAAAAGCTTTAGGGTGAAGGACAATTTGTTGCCTGTGGAACAGGTATTCCAAAGGGCACAGTGGAAGGAGTGGGTAGTTTTTGGTTGAAACTTTAGAGTGGGAGGTTTGGGGGGGAACGGGAATAAGGAAATGGGAGGGGAGGGGTAAAGAATGGAGTTTGGATGATGACCTGCAGGAGTTCAGAATAGCAGGATGTGAAGGGTATGACTGGACGTGAGAATGTTCATCACTGAGTAGAAGGCACCAATCTTCTTCCCAAAGGAGGCTGGAGATCAGGGCTGGAGGTAAGTACATCCTGAGGTAGTAGGCACATGGTCTGATGATTGGTTGGGAGCGCCCACTTCACTATTCCTCTTTCCTCTGCAGGAAAGGGCACAGAAGGCAATGGAAGTTGAACCTAGCATTAAGGAGTCATTGAAACAAATTCAGTTGAGTGGGAGGTAGAATAGTTACTATAATGACTTAGCGGCATAAAATTTCAGAGTTGGAAGAATCTTGAGGTCATCTAGACCAACCCAAAGAATATATGGGGTCCCATATTTTTTCTGCTCTACCAGAGAGGCCTCAATTAAATTTTCTCTCTTACAGCATTTGGGAAGAATGGAAACAGATTACTCACTCTTGCTGGATGAAAATATTGTTTCTTACAGAGGGAGAGAGGAAGGAAAACAGATTGGTCTTTTGGGAAAAGACAAATGGAATTTGAAACCCTGGGGAGGAAACAGGATAGGTTGGGTTACAGATTTTTTTTTTACAAAATGAGAGAAGAGAGAGAGAGGGAGGGAACAGTCTATAGACTACATAGTCTCATTAGCAGCCCAGATTCTGAACCTGCATTCTCTGATCTTTGGCCTTGAACTTGGATTCTCCTCACTCCTTTTACTCTGCTAAAGGAGGGCATGTGTTGAATTGCTATGGTCTCTAAATTGCTCACCCATGGGCAAAGCTCTGATTTTCTCCTGCATTGGTTACCAATCTGTAACCATGTGATCGTCAAAGCAACTTCTATGAAATGAATGGGTGGGTCTTAATCCAATTCTACCCAAGGGAACAAGTTTCTAAGAAATTCAGTCTGTTACAATTAGAACCTTTCTGAATAAAAGACTTTAGAACTGGAAGTGGTCTCAAAAATCTTGTAGTCCAATCCCTTCATTTTCCATGTAGACGAGGAAACTGAGACTCATCCCGGGTCCGGGTGATAGCAGAAGTCGTTCTCCCAGTTGTCCACACCATCCCAAATCTTGAATGGACCTGGAAACAATGATTGCTTTTTTTTTTCCTTTCACAATGGCCTTTTCAGTCTTGGGCTTATTCAGTAATTGTTATTCGTGGCTGCCAATAATAGGGAAATTAGAAATTAGAGGAGCATGGGTTAGTGCAGGGGTAGGGAACCTGTGGCCTTAAGGCCACATGAGACCCTCTAGGTCCCCAAGTGGGGCCCTTTAACTGAATCCAAATGAATTCACACAAGACTGAATCCAAATGGCCTCAAGGCTGCAGATTCCCACCCCTGAGTTAGTGGATATAGGCCTGGACTTGAAATCAGAAAGCCCAGGATTCCAGTGCTGCTTCTCACATATACTCCTTATTTAATTGTAGGCTCATCTTGGGGTTCCCTATATCAATGTAATCATAGATTTAGTCCTATTCTCAAATATGTGTGTGTGTATAAAATGTATATATGTATATATATGATGAGTTCAGGGTACCAGAAATGATGAGTTTATGGTGCACCCCAAGAATGTTGGGGTGCCACCCAAAATGATGAGGAATAGACGCGTGGTTCCCAGTGTCCTGAAAGAATTCATTTGGACAGTCTCCAGAAAAGCATTCATTGGGGTGATACGTGTAAGCAGGCCTGCTTCCACATGGGAGGCACAGAGCATAGGCCCTGCTTTATGTAGGAGGCAAAACTAGTCAGCCAGGTTAAAGGTATGGTTTAAATACAATTTTATAGAATGGGGGAAAGGGGATAAGAGGATGGGAGGAGTAAGCATGACTACAAAGTGCCTGGGATATCAGGTAGTACAGAGGTGCCTTTATCATCAAAGACAATAGGAGAGGTGGGGAGTTGTTCTGGAATTGGCATTGTTTTGTGAAAGCACACAGATAAGTCCACAGTGGGGGGCTTCAATACATAGTCTTTGAACAGTTTTCTGGCTGGTCACATCCTGCAACCTACCTCATATCTCCCATCCTGCATCTTGTTTGTTCCATCTGCCTCAAGCATTCTTTTCTGCCTCATCAATATATATACATACATATATGTGTGTGCATAACATGAAGGCAGAATTCGTGATTTCAAAGAAAATCATAAATATGCCTGAATGGTTCAGAATCACAAGAAATAAGGAATTCTCTAAGTAGAAGGCAAAGGAATTAAAGCATTTATTCAAGCTCCAAAGTAGCAGACCCACAGACCAATGCCCCCAATTTGATATCCTGGCCAAAAGCTTCCAGGTCCAGTAAGTCTGCCTCACAATAGTAACCAGGAGGTTACAGAAAAACATTATGACAGTAAGCCAAATCATATTTGTGCTTCTCCCCAATGCTAGGGCCCTCCAGTAAGAAGATTACCCACTGGCCTCAAGCCCTTGCTCAGCACTCTCCCGTCTGCATTCGAGTCAGTCCTGCTCTCAGTAGTGCCTGCTGCTTCAGCTTCTTCTTCTTCTGCTGCTGCTGCTGCTTCCACTGCTTCTGCTTCTCCTGCCTCCACCACATCTCAGTCTCCAAGCTGTGTTCTCCCTTTTTATACAGTCGTTAGACCAACCAGAGCCCAGGTGCCTACTATTGGCTCTGGTCTTAGCAACTCCCCTTAGGACCCTCATACGCCCACAGCTGCCCAGCACCCAGTAGCTCGGGGTTTTGGGCCTACTTGGGAAGGAAGATATAATCAGACCTCCCTTCATGGGCCCCACCTGGAGCCTCACCTGAAGCCTATTCAAATGGGTGTGGGGGTGGGAGGCAGATCTTCTCATTTAGTGATTGCCTTAACTGTCTGTGTCTGTGTGTGTGTGTGTGTGTGTGTGTACACACCTATATACATGCATGTACAAAGATAAATGTATGCAGATGATTACACTGTCTTCATTTATATAGGAAAAAGGTGATTAAATAGCTTTGACTGAATGCTAGACATCTCAGAAGGGCTATCAGAGGCTGCCCGATTCACTCAATACCAGGCCAAGAATCTCTTCTTTGGGCTGTGAGTTAATCCATGATTCCATTGTATTACAACAACAAAGAGCTCCAGGTCTCTCACATTAGTCTTGCCCATACTGCTTAAACACAATGTGCTTGTCCGCACATTCCCCAACAGAAGGATTCTGACATCTGTCCTTGACTGCAGCTTCTAGAGAACCTGAGCAGTACAGAAGAAATCATGCAAGCCTGAAGCTAACATGGGGCTGGATGGGACTTTCTTGTTAGTAGGTGACTCCAGAAATGAAAGCTACCCAACCTCCCAGAGGCCAGTAGTCTGGGCCACTCATGTAGGAGCCCTTTGGGGCTTCTTGTTTTCTATGCCACCATTCTGATGGATATAGGTCCATCCCCATGGACAGGCCAAACCTGGGGGATCACATTAAGGGCTGTGAAGTTGTAGAGTCAGAATTCAATAACGATTTTCTCCTTTTCTATTCTTGTTCAGTCATTTTTCAGTAGTGTCCAACTCTTCATGAGGCCAAATGGGGTTTTCTTGGCAAAGATACTGGAGTGGTTTGCCATTTCCTTCTCCAGCTTATTTTACAGAAGTGGAAACTGAGGCAAGCAAGTGACTTGCCCAGGGTTACACAGACAGGAAGTATCTGAGGCCAGATTAGAACTCAAGAAGATGAAAGTCTTGAGGGGTGGAGCCAAGACGGCAGCTGGAAATCAGGGACTCGCTTAAGCTCTCCCCCAAATCCCTCCAAACACCTGTAAAAAATGGCTCTGAACAAATTCTGGAGCCGTGGAACCCATGAAATAGCAGAGGGAAGCAGGTCTCCAGCTCAGGACGGCCCAGATGCTCTCTGGGAAGTGTCTAAGAAGATGAGAGTCTTCCTGGCTCCAGGCCCAGCACTTCCTCCAACTGTGTCACCTAGCTGCTCCAATCCCTCACTAATTCAAGCTGTCCCCAGCACTCCCGTTCTCTTCCTGTTCCTGCCTAACTCTCCTGCCCTGTATTCATCTTGACAGAATCACAAAATCACAGAATTTCAGAGTTGGAAAGGTTTAGCTAGTTTAACCTATTCTTTTTTTAAAATTCTATTTTATTTTTGATTTATGAAATAAAACAAGCATTTCCATAACACAGTAGAATAAAAAAAAGATAATTGCCCATGGAACTGCAAATCTATTATGTATAACTTGTTATTCCTTTTAAATATATAATCAAGTTATCGTGCACATTTCATTTTTTCCCTCTTTTTCTTCCCCTACCCTGAGATGGCTACCATTAGGTACCAATATGTATATATCATATATACTAATATGTATATATTAGCATACATATGTATATATTATATGTATATATTTGCATGTATCATATATACTAATGTGTATATATCATATTTTTGCCTAATGATAGCCATTGGGGAGGGAGGAGAAAAAAGGGAAAAAAGTTACATGATAATTTTATTATATATTTAAAAGGAATAGCAAGATGTACATATATACATATACACATGGGGATTTTATATATGTGTACATATGTATATATAACAAATTATATATGTGTATGTAAAATACATATACACATACAGTATATGCTACAATTTTAGTCTAACCTATTCTTGAACAAGGATCGCCTCTACAACATACCTGACCAAGTAGTGATCCAGCCCTGGCTCACAAGATGTCCAATCAGAAGAAACCCCCAGGCAGCCCATTCCACCTTTGGATATCTAAATGTCAGAGAGGGTTTTTTCCCCCTGAAATCAGTCTAAATTTACCTCTTTGCAGCTCCTACCCACTGCTCCTTGTCCTTCTCTCTAAGGACAAACAGAATACGGTAAATCCCTTTTCCATATGATAGCTCTTCAAATACTTGGGGGGAAAAACTATCCCAAATCTTCTCTTTTCTAGATTAAATGTGGAACCAAAGATTTAGAACTGGAAGGAATCTTAGACACCATCCAGTCCAGTTTTCTCTTTTTACATCTGAGAAAACTGAAGTTATTTTTCCAAGGTTGTATAGATATGAAGTGACAGGAGCAGAAATGAACCTAGGATCTCTGGCTTTCAAGCCGGTAATATTTCCACTATGTTACACGGCTCTCACTCTCAAGTTCCTTCAATTGATTCATGGCATAGATTCAAGGCCTCACCATCCTGGGATAGTGTTGGCGGAAGGAATAAGAAGCAAAATAAATTTCAACCACAGAAGTGGTTGTCAAAGTGATTTCCCCAAAGCACAGATCTAACCAATGACTCTCTATTTCCTCTAGGATGGATTATAAACTGGGCAGCTAGGTGGTGTAGCAGAAAGAACATTGGGACTGAAGTCAGGAAGATCCGAGTTCAAACTTGCCTTTAGTCGGTTACTAGGTATGTGACCCTAGGCAAGTCACTTAACCCTGTTTGCCTCAGTTCCTCATCATATAAAATGAGCTGGAGCTTTGCCAAGAAAACCCCAAATGGGTGGGGTCACAAAGAGTCGGACATGACTGGACAACAACAGAATATAAATTACATTTATCATTGAAAACTCTTCACAACCTGATGCCAACCTAGTTTTATATTTCTTTCTACCTTGAACTCCATGGTCCAGTACTGGCTTATTTGGGGATATTCATGCTCAACACTCCACCTTTCATTTCTGTGTCTTTACACTCTTAAAACATAGATTCATACAGAGATAAAATGAGAGGCTACAGTAAAACTGATTAGGCCTCAGCTGAATAAAAAAACAACAAAAAATGGGGGTTGCCATCATGATCTCAACCAAGGCAATGGTAAAAATAGACACGGTTAAATAAGTAGGCAAACTACATTATGCCTAAAGATACCATAAATAATGAAAGAATTTCAATACCAAATATAGAGGTTTTGGCACTTCATGCATATAAGTGCTTAAAGGAACATTAATTGAAGTACTTGGAGAAATTGATGGTAAAACAAAAATTATGGTGAACTTAAATGTACACCTTCCAGAACTAGCCAAATTAAAGGAGAAAGTAAACAAGAAGCTAAGAATATAAACACAATTTTAGAAAAATTATTTAGGATAGACTTTCCACAATCATTGAATGACAATAAGCATGTGTATTTTTCAGTGTTGTATGGCACCTTTACAAAAATGTACTAGGGCACAATGAACATATAAATAAATGCAGAAACCCCAAAATACTAAACATCCTTTACAAACCACAAAAAAATATAACAAATGGGAGAAATTTAAAGAAAGGATTCAGGTTTAAATTGAGACTAAATAATATCATCCTAAAAAGTAACCAAGTCAGGGGACAATTCATAGAAACCAAAAATTACATTATAAAAATTATGAAATAATGCAATAAAACTTGTAGCATATAGCCAAAGCAGTCTTTAGAGAAAAATATGTATCTCTAAGAACACTTTAACCAGCATAAAGAAGAGGTGAATGAATTGAGCAAAAAATAAACAAAAAACCCTAGAAAATAAACATAACCCTTCCCCCCCAGTAAATATAAATTTGAAATTCTGAAAATTAAAGAAAGAAAACTGAAAAAAAACCCATCATATTGTTACATAAGACAAAAAGTCAAGGGGTAAATGTTGGAGGAAGTGTGGGAAAAACATATATAAATGCATGGCTGCTTATTCTAAAACAATTTGGACTCTTACAGAAGAGTCACTAAACCGTATTCACCCTCTGACCCGGCAATATTACTACTCAGAATATACCTCAGGGATGTTATACATGGTAGGAAAGGTCCCATATACAGAATGCCCCAAATGCTTCAGTGCAGTCTTAAGCTATCAAAACTACTAAAGCTGAAAACTACACTAAGACATTCAGAACACATTGTATATAAAAATATTCATAGCAGCACTTTCTGTAGTAGCAAAGAGCTAGAAGAAAAGTGGATGCTGATTAATCGGAGACTAGCCAAAAAAGGGAGAGAGGAGTCTTTAAATGGAATAGAATGTTGTAATATGAGAAATAGGAAGAATTCTGAGAAACTTGGGAAAACATATTCACTAATGAAGAGTGAAATAAACAGAACCAAGAAAACAATTCAAGAGTCACAATAATGGCATAAAGAAACAAATGTGGAAAGACATCAGAACTCTAATAATGTCGTGTACAATCTTGACTTTAAAGGACTCATAGTGAAATATGCCTCCTCCCCCTCAGTAGAGAGGTGATGAATCATAGCCAAAGAATGAGGCATATATGTTGATAGATTCAGCCAATGTGTTGCTTTGTTTTGCTTAACTGTTCTTTGTTGAGAGGCAAGGTCCTGATTCTGTTTAGGAGGAAAGTATCACTGGGAATTTATATCACAGTAAAAAAAAATAAAATCTTTGATGAAATTAAAAAATAATCAGAAGTAAAAAAGGAAAGGAAATAGGGAAAAATAGGTAACATGGTAATAGGAAAGGAAAATAGGTAACATTTTCCAACTTTAAATTAATTGCTCATTAATTTGTAATTCATTAATTGTTGAATGGTCTGACTAAATCTGAGCTGGTACTCTACCCTGCTGGGAGAATACCCATGCATGCCCTTTACTTAAGAGCTTTTATTCTAGGAGTTGGGCTGACATGGGCAGGATGCCAGAATCTCTCTTTATGAGCAGGACAGCCTGACTATGTGGTCTTATTTTTGATGGATCTGACAATCTCTAATGGCACCCAATAAAATCAATCTTCTGCAAGCTGAGATTTGAGAAATATTTTCCACTGAGTACAATCAGAAGGGGACCAAAAACACAACGGATCCTTGTGTATAATTAAAGAGAGCCACTTTCTCCTGCTTCATAGCTCCTTCTTCACTGATTAGGTAAGAAATTAATTAGGGCTGAGAAAATTCCATAATTGTTGCCAAAATCCCCTGGATCTTACATTGGTCTACAAATAAGGAATCGTCTGTTGCCGGCATTTATCACAGTGGTCTTTTTTTTTTAATTATCACAGTGGTCTTGGCATTGGTGAGTTGGATTTTCAATCTGAGAGAGGACAGTTAGGAGGGATGAAATGACAGATATGAGCTGGTAAGATTATGATAGTGTTTATTATTAATGAGGGGCAGCTAGGTGGCTCATTGGTTAGAGCACCAGGCCTGCAGTCAGCCTCAGACACGTACTAGCTATGTGATCTTGAGCAAGTCACTTTAACCCTATTTGCCTTAGTTTCCTCATCTGGAAAACGAGGTGGAGAAGGAAAAGGCAAACCACTCCAGTATCTCTGCCAAGAAAATCCCAAATGGGGGCATGAAGAGTTGACACGACTGCACAACAACATTTCTGTATACTATTTGTCTTTCCGGATTCAAAACGGATTAGCATTTGGAAATAGGCCTCTTTGCCCCGTTCTGCACTCATGTTTACCACCCTAGCTGCCCAAGCTCCCCTCCCCTCCCCTCCCCCATCATCTCTCACCTGGTCTGTTGCTAAAGTATAGCTAGTTTCACTGTCTCAAGTCTTTCCCTTCCTCAACATATTCTCCACACACCTGCCTAATTGATATTCCTAAAGTACAGGTCTGATCGTGCCGTCCCCCCTTGCCCAAAAAGCTTCCATGGCTCCCTCTTGCCTTTAGAAGAAAATACAAATTCTTCAATGCAATCTTTAAAGCTCTCTACCACCTGGCTTCAATTTACTCTTCCAACATAGATTAGGCATTACCCTCCTTCATGAATTCTATGCTTCAGCCAATTTGACTTCCTTGCTATTCCCCATCCCAGACGTCCCATCTCTCTCTGCTCCCCTCTTTGAATCACAAACTTCTTTCAAAGCTCAGCTTAAATGCCACCTCCTAACTGAGGCCTTTTCTAACATGCCTACCTGATATAGTGCCTCAACTACCCCTGCCAAATTTCCTCATATGTATTTTGTATATATTTTGCATTTACTTATATGGATGCATGTTGTCTCTCCCAATAAAATGGAAACTCCTTCAAGACAGGAACTGTTTCATTTTTTTTGGTCTTGATACCACAAGTACTCAATGAATTCAGCATCTGAATGTTCACGCTGTCTCCCCTCCCCGACTGATACTAGGAGACTACACTAGACATATTGATACTCTCTCAAACACCCTAACTTCCCAGTTCTTCAATTTATCCATGCTCCATAACCTGCTCCTCCACTCAACCTCAACAGAGAGAGTCATACCCTTGATCTTGCTGTCAGTCACAAGTTTTCCACTTGCATGTTTAGGAACTCCGAAATTCCTTTATATGAGCATCATTTATCGCTCCATTTTCCCTTCTTCTTTACAACCCCTAACCCTGTTCTTCATTCACATTTTGATTTCCAATTCCCTCACTTTCAGTTCTTTCCCACATCCTAACCCCTGAACTGACATTCCGCTCCCTTCCCTATTTAACTCTATGCTGTCCTTTTCATTTCGGTCACTTGAACGCTTATCCTATTACTAATCATGCCTCTGCCAAGCCCCAACACCTTGGATCATTTCCATCATCTTATTTTACACCTTTCTAATTGCTTCACTCTCCAACTCACCATGATGGCTTTTCCAAACCTTTTCATCTCTCCTCCATCTTCCATCCTTCCTGACCCTCAACCGAAGATTTCACCGAATAATTTGAATAATTGAATCAATATTTCACTGAAAAAATTGAGGTCCCTCACTAAGAACTCTCTATTCCATCCTTCCTCCCCATCTCGCATCCTTCTATTCTTAATTTACCTCCTACAAACGTTCAAATCCCTCCAACCTTCCCCTCCTTCTCCCACCAGGTCAGAGTGAATCATCCCTCCTTAAATGGAAAGTAATTCATCTCACCAACCTTTCTTATAGGAGAAGTAAAGGGTTAAAACAGAGTCAGCTTCAGAGTCTAGAAGTAATGAGATAAAGCTGATGTCTACCGGTTAATGCTAGTGCCTTCCATCTGCTGATCATCCTCAATTCATTGTATACCTAGTTGTTTTCACACAGTCTCCCCTCCTTACACCATAAGTTCCATGAAGACAGGAATTTTTCCCTTTTTTTGTCTCCTCAGTCCTAAGCACAAAGCCAGTCATTTTCAGTCCTGTCTGACTCTTGTGACCTCATTTGGGATTTTCTTGGCAAAGATACTGGAGGGGTTTGCCATTTCCTTCTCCAGCTCATTTTACAGATGAGGAAACTGAGGCAAACCAGGTGAAGTGACTTGTCCAGGGTCACAAAGCTAGTAAGTGTCCGATGCTGAATTTGAACTCCAGAAGACGAATCTGTCTGGCTCTAAGTCCAACATATTTCTATGTTACTAAAGCTGCTATTCACATCCTCTAGAATCCAATTCCATCAAAACTTCTATTCTGGAATTCGATTCCTTTTTAGAATTTAATTCCATCAAAAACCCTGATCGCCCTACCTTACATGCAACCCTGCATTAACAGCCTGAATGAGAAACACATAGTTCTTGCCAGAGGACATTGCCCAGTGCTGAAACCTAATCAGAGGAAAATGGTAATGTGTAGAAACCATAGTCAAATCACCTATAAGCCACCTCAAAGCCTCATATTCATTTCACAATTGGTTGGGGTGAGGCTGGTAAGTGATTTTTATCCAGGTTTCCAACAGTGCTCTTCATGGTATTGGACATCGTAAGAGAAAGAAAATGTCACATTAATTCCAGATAATATGAAACTCAGTCATTTCCTGGGGAAAACAAGCCAGAAAGTGAATGCTAAAATTTTACAACATGTGCAGGAAAACTGGAAAGGGTTGTGAGCCTAATCAAATTCAACAGAAAGGTGGGAAATGGAACATCAGCTTCCTTGTCTGTAAACTAACCAGCGTTGTAGGACTGGATCAAATTCTACAATTTAGGGGATGGTAACAGAACTTACACTGTTTTAGCAGTAGAGAAGCAGAGCTTAGCAACTAGCCAGCAACAATAATTAATTAAAATAAAATCAGAAGCCACCAGATGGCCTCCTTCCCCTCTCCCTCTCCAAGTCATCATGAGCTCCTCCTGCTCCAGGGCAACTGTGTTCCAGGCTTTGTCCCAACTCCTCCAATGGAATTTGTCTTAAGATTTAATTTGAGGGCCCATTTTCTATTCCTCTCCCCGAGCATGATTTGTAAAACTTGCCTCAGGCATCAGACTTGGTGTTGCAGCTCTGGGACTAGCTGATTTTTAAGGCCTCCTTCTAGTGCTAAAATTTTATGATTCTATAATCTGAGCCATCTTGAGGCAACAACCTCTGGAAAATAAACTACTTTTTAGGTAACTTGAATAAAGTGAGTCTCAAATGAGCACTTTTCTACTCTTTGTAAAAAGCAATTTTCTCCAGAATCAGCACTTGGAAATAGGTTTGTGACTAAACAGCTAGAAAAATGACTATGGAAGAAATATTACTTGGAGTGATTATTGATTGAGGGGTAACTCCAAGAAGGAGCAGAGATGGATGTGTAAAGAAATAATGTGAGGCAGAGTGGGGGGGGGAGCTCTCCAAACCTGGGCTCCCAAATCCAGTCTCATCTGAGGTTCTCTTTACAGACTTTAGTGTTATGTTGTTTAGTCCTTTTCAATCCTGTCCACCTTTTCATGACCCCATTAGGGTTTTCTTGGCAGAGATACTGGAATGGTTTATCATTATCTTCTCTAGCTCATTTTACAGATGAGGAAACTGAGGCAAACAGGGTTAGATGACTTGCCCAGGGTCACACAGCTAGGAAGTTTCTGAGGCCAGATTTGAACTCAAGAAGATGAATCTTCCTGACTCCAAGCCTGGCATTTGCCACCTAGTTGCCCTGGTCTATGCCTCCACAATTCTTGCAAGGGCAGCTTCTCTGTACAGATGCTACCTGTTCTGGTCTACCTTCTAAGGCATCCAGATTTCCCCATATCTCCTGGCTATGACATGGTAGCTTGATGTGATAGATACAGTGAGAGGCAGCTTGGCCTAGCAGATATAGAGCTGAACCTTCGGTCAGGAAGACCTGAGTTCAAATCCTTTCTCAGACACTTACTAGCTGTGAGACCTTGGGTAAATCACTTGCCCTCTCTGAATCTTACTTTCCCCATCTCTAAAATGGGGATAATAATAGCACCTACCTCTTAGGGCTGTTATGAGCATCAAATGAAATAATACTTTACTGTGCTTAGCACAGTGCCTAGTATACAGCAGGCATTTTATAGATGCTTACTCCCTTCCTCTTTCTTGTGTGGAATATACACAGATATACACACATATGTATATATGTATATATGTGTATGTGTGCATATATATACACATACTCATACATATATATGTATACATATACATACACACACACACACACACACACACATATATATATATAACTTTGCAAAGCTTAAAGGATAAGGGTTGAACCTTAGTACATGGAACTCCCAAATGGGGAAGCTCCCTCTACCCATTAGGACAACACCTTCTCTACCAGTCTTAGTCTGGGAGAGTTGCCTAGAGCACAGAAGTTAAATGACTTGGCCAAGGCCATATAATCCATAGGGGTCGGAGGTAGGATTTGAACCCGTCTTTTTGGCTTTGAGGCTAGCTTTCTACCCACATACTGCCTTTCACTGCGTTATATGGATTAGCTCTTATTATAAGGTCTAAGAGCAGCAGAGTCCAGGCAAAGACCCATGGCAATAATTCTGAGGGAGAGAGGGAAAAGAGAGGGAGAGAGAAGAAGGGAGAGGGAAGGAGGGGGAGGAAGAGGGGGGAAGAGGGGGAGAGAGGGAAGGGGGGGAGAGAGGGAAGGG
>CM053627.1:134688011-134702893 GCA_028646595.1 Phalanger gymnotis
TATGGATTTTCAATAAAATAGAGGACTTTCAAGCTTTCTCAGTGAAAAGACCAGAGCTGAATAGAAAATTTGACTTTCAAACACAGAATCAAGAGAAGCATGAAAAGGTAAACCAGAAAGAGAAATCATAAGGGACTTACTGAAGTTGAACTGTTTTGTTTACATTCCTACATGGAAAGATGATGTGTATAATTCATGAGACCTCAGTATTAGGGTAGCTGAAGGGAATATACATATATAGAGAGAAAGAGGGCACAGGGTGATGAAGGGATAATATCTAAAAAATGAAATCAAATTAAGAGATGAGAGAGGAATATATTGAGAGAGGGAGAAAGGGAGAGATAGAATGAAGTAAATTATCTCACATAAAAGTGGCAAGAAAAAGCAGTTCTGTAGGAAGGGAAGAAGGGGCAGGTGAGGGGGAATGAGTGAATCTTGCTTGCATCAGAATTGACCTGAGGAGGGAATAACATACACACTCAATTGGGTGCCTTACCAGACAGGAAAGAAGGAGGAAGGAGATAAAAAAAGGGGGGACAACAGAAGGGAGGGCAGATAGGAGGAGGAGGTAATCAAAAACAAACACTTGCGAAAAGGGACAGAGTGAAGGGAGAAAATTGAATAAAGGGGGATAGGATAGGAAGGAGCAAAATATAGTTAGTTGTTCACAACATGAGTATTGTGGAAGAGTTTTGCATAATGATACGCAAGTAGCCTATGTTGAATTGCTTGTTTTCTTAGGGAGGGTGGGTGGGGAGGGAGGGAGGAGGGGAGAGAGTTTGGAACTCAAAAGTTTTCAAAACAAATGTTCAAAAAAAACTTTTTGCATGCAACTAGGAAATAAGATATACAGGCAAGGGGGCATAGAAATCTATCTTGCCCTACAAGAAAGGAAGGGAAAAGGGGATGGGGGGGAGTGGGGTGACAGAAGGGAGGGCTGACTGGGGAATGGGGCAACCAGAATATATGCCATCTTGGAGTGTGGGGGAGGGTAGAAATGGGGAGAAAATTTGTAATTCAAACTCTAGTGAAAATCAATGCTGAAAACTAAAAATATTAAATAATAATAAAAATAATTACATGAAAAATGTTCTAAATCACTAGTGATTAGAGAAATGCAAATTAAAACAACTCTGAGATGCCACCTCATACCCATAATATTGACTAACATGACACAAAAGGAAAATGACAAATGGCGGAGGGGACATGGCAAAATTGGGACATTGTCAATGGAGTTGTGAGCTGTTCTAACCATTCTAGAGAGAAATGTGGAACTATGCCCAAAGTGCTATAAAACTGTCATAGCCTTTGACCTAGCAATACTACTACTTGATTTGTATCCCAAAGAGATCACAGAAAAGGGGAAAGGGCCTATTTGTTCAAAAATATTTATAGCAACCTACTGATAGCAAAGAATTGGATATTGAAGGGATGCTCATCAGTGGGGAATGGCTGAATAAATCGTGGTATATGACTGTGATACTATTGTGCCGATGTGATGAGGGGAATGCTTTCATAAAAACCTTTAAAGACTAACGTGAGCCAATGCAAGGTGAAGTGAGCAGAACCAGGAGAACATTGTACACAGTAAAAGCAATATTATTACAATGATCAGCTGTGAAAAATGTAGCTATTCTGATCAAGACAATGATCACAATTCTGAAAGATCCATGATGAAAAAATGTTATCCACCTCCAGAGAGAGAACTGATGCACTCTGAATGCAGTTTGAAGCATATTTTTTCACTTTTTTCATTTTTATTATTTGCTTTTTTTGTGTGTTTTCTTTTGTAACATAGCTAATATGGAAATATATTTTGCATGACCTCATATGTAGAATTGAAATAAAATTGCTTGCCTTCTCAAGGAGTTTGGAGGGCCAGGTAGGAGAGAGAGAATTTGGAACTCAAAATTTAAAAAAATGATTATTAAAAATTTTTACATGTAATTAGAAAATATCTAATGAAACAAATAAAACTATTTAAAAAATATATACAGAGACCGAGCTTCCTGTTTGTACTGTCTTACACTGATTAATACTGGGTATGGTGTGGCCCAATAAAAGAGAAGACTAAACTAACTGGTCTACTACATTTCCCTCTCCCTGGGAAATGGGATATTTCCCTCAGGAGAAACAAGAAGAGAGGAATGAAGAAATATCCCATTAAATTCTGAATTGTCATCTAGAGACTTTCTTTGCTCAAGGGTATATTTCTGTAATGATGCTACTGGTGGCTATGTTTGATATATATATTTTTTAAATACAAAGAAACTTGGAGGAAAAAAACCAAAGCAGAAGAAAAAGGAGACCTTAAGTGTGGGCTGGGTTTTTATGGATTTAGAAGAGAATTTAAGCAAATTACATGTTCTTTAAAAAGTAGTGGTTGGTTATGTCCAATTCCCTGAGATGTAAATCCTATTCGACTCAATAAGTATTTCAAATATTTTTATTTTTATTTTCTTTTTGCATCACCTTTATTTCCAAATTTATCCCAGTCCCCATCCCCAGAACACCATCACCTGCAAAAAAGAGTAAAAGTCAAGGAGCATTTATTAAGCATCTATTATGGGTTAGGCACTTGCTAAGCTCTGGGGATACAAAAAAAATCAAAAACTGTCCATTTGCTCAAGGAACTCACAATCTAATTGGGGGAGAGAGAAAGAGAGACAGAGACAGAGAGACAGAGACAGACAGAGACAGAGACACAGAGAGACAGAGGCAGAGAGACAGAGAAAAGAGACAGACAGAGACAGAGAGAGAGAAAAGAGACAGAGACAGAGAGAGACAGGGACAGGGAAAGAGAGGCAGACAGAGAGAGAGACAGAGGCAGAGACAGAGAGGCAGGGACAGAGACAGAGAGACAGAGATAGAGAAGGGAGAGACAGGGACAGAGAGAGAGAGACAGAGACAAAGAGTGAACACGTAAACAACTATGTACAAACAAGATATATACAAGAAAAAATGGAGATAATTTTAGAAGGAAGGCACTAGAATTAAGAAGGACTGAGAAAGGCTTCTTGCAGAGGGTTTAATTTAAACTGAGACCTGAAGGAAGATAGAGAAGCCAGGGAATAGAGCTGAAGAGGGAGAAAATTCCAAGCATGAGGGACAGCCAAAGAAAACGTTTGGAGTTTAGGAGACACAACGCCTTGTGTCTTTCTTATCCAAAAAAGAAAGGTGGGGAAAGTAGTTCAGCAAAACCAACCGGTCCATGAACCAAGTCTGACAGTATATGTTGTACTGCACACCAACAGCTCCCTTCAAGCATATGTAAGCGTATGCAACATGCAGGACACCGAGTTAGGTGCTGGGGACACAATAACAAAAATGAAAAAAAGTGTCTCCCTTCACGAAGCCTGCATTCTACAGTATTTGGGGGACATGATAGGTACACAGAAAAGTACATACATTAATAATTCAATAATCCCTATTAACAACTGAGAGGGGGCAATAAGGAAAAACCTCATATTGGAGCTATTACCTAAGCCATGTCCTAAAGAAAGTTAGAGATTTGGATCAGCAGAGGTGACAAGGGGAATTCCAGACATTGTGTGTGTGTGGGGTGGGGGAGTAGCAGGGGAAAACCTGTGCAAAGGCAGGAAAGAGGAAGCAGGAAATGCAATGTCATATATGGAGAACAGCTAATAGGCCAGATTGATTGGAATACAGAGTAAATAAAGGGGAATAATAGGAAATAAGACAGCAAAGGTTGGAGGGAGCCAGATAGAGAGGGGGCTAAAATGCTTCTCTAGCTAACTACAGTCTGTTGGTGGTTCTAGTCACCATCCTCAGCTATGGAATGACAAACAGACACAATTAAGTATTTCTAATCAGGACAAACACCTATATAATCCCTCTTTGTTGAATCTCTACCTTCCTTTGAAGTTCACCTCAAAGATCTTTTCCTTCAAGTAGCCTGTCCTGCTCTCTCTAGTTGTTAATGCCTTTCACATCCTGATAATTACTTTGTACCTACCATATATGTATATGTGTAAGCGCATGTGTATATGTATATAGATGTGTGTATATGCATATGCACATACCTATATACATACATATACATGTATACATATATACACATTTTACATACACATATTACTTTTCCATGTTCATATTATTATCTTCCCCCAATCTACTCCCACATACGCAGTAGAATTTAAAGCCCTTGAGGGCTCTGATGGCTTCATTTTTGTCTTTATATCCCAGTACCTAGCTCATACCTGGCATGTAACAGGTACTTAATAAATGCTTGTTGAAAAATGAAAAGACAGAGGAAGACAGGACCCAAATGAGAATGAACTTGGTATATTTGAACTGAGGCATGATAGCAAGGTCATATGGATATATGGCTTCCCAATATTGCTGGATTCTAGATACACGGTCTGCTATTTTTTAAAAGGTCAACCACAAGCCAAAAGGCTTCCTTTCTAGTCTAAAAATCCCAGCTGTACCATGAACCACAAGCTCTTCAAAGCAAACTGCTTTGGTGGTTTGTAAGAGCTGCTTTGGAGTAAAGTAGAGAATGGTCTCTATTGTGCTTTCCCTTTTGATTGATTTCTTATGGGTTTCTGTCATCAGCTTAGTGATTCTCTGCTCTGTGTGTTGCAGTGAAGCAAACACAGACACTTCCTATCATGGCCTGGTGGCCAGCAATTGCTAGGGTGTATGTGCGAGAGCCTCAGGTTAAAGAAAGGGGCATTTTTGCTTTTCTATGTATGGGGGCTACTCTCAGTAGAGCAGTTCAGAAGAAAGTGTAGTAATTACCTCAGGCAACATGAGAAAGCAGAAGACTAAGATGCTATTGAAGCGCCTTTGAAAGCTCCTGGGTGGGGGGGAATGCTGTTTCTCTTTGTTAAAGGGGACAGTTAGAGTGATCCAGAAAAGGTGGGTCTTCATTACTTTGGTTAGCTAATAAGGATAAAACACATACAAACACAGAGCTCCTTTTTCTCAGGGAAACTATAATACCTATGGACCAAGGAGAAAGCGGGGCTGATTTCATTTATCAACCTGTCCCCTGGAACCTGTCAGCTAGGAGGCACAGTGGACAGTGTGCTGAGCCTGGAGTCAGGAAGACCTGAATTAAAAATCCTGTCTCAGACACACTTAGTAGCTTTGTGACTCTGGGCAACTCACTTAACCCTGTTGGTCTCAGTTTCCTTATCTGTAAAATGAGCTGGAGAAGGAAAGGGCAAACCATTCCAATATCTCTGCCAAGAAAACCCCAAATTAGGTTGTGAAGAATTAGAAATGACTAAACAACAAACTCCTGTAACCTCTAGAGAGTGGGTAGGGCTGGGAGTGGGAGTGGGGGGGGGCTAGTTAAAAAATGTGTGTGGGCTAATAAACCTTTTGAAATGGAAGGTTATGTTCCTGAAAAAGAGGGAGAAACAGTGAGAGCAAGAAAGAGAGAGTGCAAGAGAGTGAGTGAGAGAGAATGTGTATGTGAGAGAGAGAGAGAGAGAGAGAGAGAGAGAGAGAGAGAGATCTCAGTTGTGTGAGTTAGTTGATTGCTTCTTGTCAGAATTGAGACTGATTGTCAGACATTGTCTGATAACGTCCAAAAACACTGAGACAAGCCTGGTTCATTCTTGTCAAGACAAACCTTCTCTCAGGGATCCTGGAAAGGACCCCCACTCTCCTATTTCTGATGCCCAAATTGCACTGCAGAGAATTATTCTCTTTGGGTTAAAGTACAATTTCTTATTAAAAGGCAAATACCCTCAGAGGTATAGCACACTCATTTATACTGTTGCATATATTAAGTTTATCAGAGACTTCCCAAGGTAACAATAATAATAAACACTGGGATGGAAGTTTTGAAAGGAAAAAGTGGAGAAAGCATGGTCATCCCCCAATGAGGGGAGCATGTCAGGGTAGAGAATCTGGAATAGCCAGTAAGTGATATGAGGCCATCAGGAATGATGGAGAAAAGGGCACTTGAAGGAGAGGTGAGAGGGTTCTAACATACAACAATGTGGGGAGAGGAAAGAGTCCTAGCCAAGAGTCAGGAGACCAGGATCTTATTTCTGGCTCAGCTGTGTGACCTGAAGTAAACTACTTTAACTTTTCTAAGCCTCAGTTTCCTCATTTGTAAAATGAAAATGTTGGTACAGATGGTCTTTAAGTTCCCTTCTAGCACTAATACTTTATGGTACCAAGAGAAACTCTACCTTCCTCATCATTTCAGGCTCTGAATCTCTGTCTATTTATGCTTTTGATAGAGTTATTAGAGGTCCAATACTCCCTTTCAGGTTGTTCCCTCTAGTAGTAAATATGATGAACCTTCGAAAGTATAGGACTCACACAAGAGCCAAGAAATAGGTCACTTAGCATCACCAGTTCCACCCCCTGGAAACTTGGCCTATTCAGAGGGTGCTTTCAGATCTCCCCAGCCCTGCCCAGGAATAGAGAGTCAAATGGAATTGCTTCGAGGGAAGTTTATTCTCTTGTGAACATAGAAGACTTTAAATGACTTTCCCATGGTCATGAAAGGAGTACGGTGGCAGAGCTGATATTTGAACTCAGTTTTTAAACTCTGAATCTATTGCTTCTTGTACTGCGTCATGTAAGGAGGAGCTCAACCTTCTTGGGTTAACTTGTGCTGGCCAACTTTGCTGCCATCTGGGGTGGTTTTTCCCTAAGTAATGCTTCGGGTAGTTGCCACCACAAACAGGGAGCTGCTGTTTTAAAAGCAGGCTAATTCTCCTACTTTAGCTGCAATATTTACATCACAGGGGACATTGTAAAGATGACATTTGCTAATATAAGAAAAGTACTTTGCAAACCTCAAATTGATACATAAATAACCATTTTTATTGTTACATTAGTGGGTAAATATACCTGTATTTTCTTATTGTGTGAATCTCTATGTCTTGCTACCATGCATGGATGATCCATGCAAACATCTATCTGCGTATTGCAAGGGCATAGTCAAATTGTCAGAGTAACAGGAAGAACAGCCTAGTTCCCATCACATTTCCTCCAAAAAGATCTAAAAGATGCATCAAAAAAAGTCACAGAAAGTAAATTTTTTTTTAGCCGAGGGCAGCTTAGGGAGAAAGAGAGGTCTAAAAACAAACAAGTGAGAGAATTGAACGAACTGAGTGATCACCCCTACTCCATCTTGTGACACAATTCTCAATCTAGCTCACTTCCCTTTTGATTCAGTTACGGATTCTAGCCCAACTTTTGTTTTGTAAGAAAACGTTATTCAGTTATGGGAATTGTGAGAAACCCTTATTGCATTGTTTGAACCTAGCCCTGCACGGCTGGAAAGCCGGGCTACCTCTACCTGCTGCTTAGAGACCCTTAACTGAGGACCCAGGTTATGCTGACCAGATATGAAGACTGATGGAGAGAGTTTTGTCACAATTATACATGTTAAGCAACTCATATGTTTTATCTGAAAACTGGCCCCATACCGGTTAATCAGTTATTGTTTCTATGCTCCTTTGATTGAAGGCAGACATTGGGTGAGGGGGGTATGGGGAATAGGAAACCTTTTCTTTCTGATTTCAGGGAAATGTATCTGTTCATTTTCTCCCTCCCAGCTTGGAAAGCTCCTAATCTTCCCTCCAATTAGAAATCAAGTTACCTAGTTTTGTATCCTGGTTAATTGTTTTCTTTTAATTAATTGGTCTTATTTGATTAATTGTTTTAATGCATCAAACCCCTGTTTCAAATCTGGGAAGGCCTTATTTGTTATGCAATTAGCATGCATTGCCTGGAAGCTCAAACTTTTCAGTCATTTCAGATTCCATCCACCATATAAACAAACAGACATACACACGTACACACTAGGAATGGTGTCTGGTCAGGAGCACCAAGCATGGAGCATTCCGCCATCCAGAAAACAAAATATGGCTGATACTGAGCACTAGAGCAGGAAGTACCAGGACAGGAAAAGATCCCAGAGGATCCCTGAACTAGTACAGGGTCCAGGAATGGTGGTATCTTGCAGCTCTGTTGATGATTACTCAGTTCTGGGTCATGGATCCAGGATATACTCAGGAGGAGACCTAAGGGTGGTAGAGGAGATTGTGGGTCATGGCTGCTGAGGAGCAAGTTAAGAAGCAAAGAATAGTCACATGTCTCTGATCCCAGGAGCAGAACAAAGACTCAATTCTAGCCTCCAGCCTAGGCTGAAGCCTGCAATGGAATAACCAAAGCAGGAATTACAAAGCAAAGGAGAGCCTGGAGTTTAGTCACTCTGAACCTATAGAATTTCCCAGTAGCTAAGTCCAGCAGGAGTCTTCTGAAATTTTCACTCCAGAACAAGTTGACAGTCCCAAACCTAGGTCAGGAATTTGTAGAGCTCAAATGAAGAAGGCAGTGAGCAGACTTCACCCAAGTTCTCAACACTTTGTAGCATTGAAAGCTTATAGGCCCTAAGCCAGAGCTGTGAGAGTAGCAGAAGGATGCAAGAGGACAGAAGCTCAGACATTCTGCCCAGAAAGGTTCACAGCCCAGTCTTAGCATAAAGTCCAAAGTCAAGAAGTAGAATGGAAGAAGAAACAAACAAAAAAGAAAAAGCTGTTATGATGAAGCTCATTAGAACTCAGGGAAGTTCAAGATATGAACCCAGAAAAAGAGAATGACTTGAAAACACCTACACGCGAAACCTCCAAGAAAAAGTGCAGCTTGGACACAAGTCCAACTCTAATTCCGGAAAGAGATCAAACAAGAGTTAAAAATAGTTAAAAATGATTTTCAAAACCAAATGAGAGGTAGAAAGAAAAATTAGAAAAGTTAGATATGATAGACTTCTGGAAAATATTGAATAGGAATAAAAAAGAGTATCATTATGTCTTAGCTGGGCATGGCACTTTCACAAAAATTGTGGGTACAGCATAAAAACCTCATGAATACAGAAAATCAGAAAAAAAATGTATACAAGCTTCATTCCAAGCAGAATGCAAGGTCCTTGATGACAAGAACTACTTTGGTTTTGTCTTTAGCTCCTGTACCTTGCATAGAAGGGCTTAATTAATGCAGTCTAGCAGATATCCACGTGGTACTTCCCTACCTGGTAGTAGGACATAGAGATTCATTCCATGTGAACAGTAAGTAACAACAATAACAATGTTCATTTATAGATCAGTTTAAAGTTTACAAAGTGCTTTACCTATGTTATCTAATTTGATCTTTACGACATACCTGTGGTTTAAGTATTACTGCTAATGTGGGGGAATTAGAAACAAAGCTCCCCATTTGTAGCGTCAACTACCTGAGGAATTACTTTGTGAAATACCTTCCTAGGTGACAGCACAGTTAGCCAATGCAAGATAATGACAGTTTGAGCTCTTCCTTATATGGTGCATTGTAGGGAGCATAGAATTCGGAGTCAGAAAACCTGGGTTCAAATCCAAGTTCTGTCACTTAACACTTGTGTGATCATGGGAAAGTCATTTAACTTCCAGGGTCTTCATTTCTTTATGAGGGGGTTGAATGAGATGAGAGCCCTTTCTGCTCTACATCAATGACTTCTATGCAAAATGAGGAAGTTGGGTTAGATGACCTCTATGAGGATGCTATAGAGTTTTTTCTTAAAAAATGTAGTTTTGTGCAAATGTGTTGAGTCATACCTAGAGGGGGAAGCTGTGATCTAGCTAAATGGCTACTTCAGCTGCTTTTTGGAGGTGTGTTTGTTTTTGACCTTAGCAGATCCTGGTTCAGGACTATAGACAGTGCATAGCTGTTCTCAGTCTATGAGGTAGAAAAGGAAATGGTGGGAACTACTCTGATTGTAGGATCATAAACCAGAGCTGGAAGGAATCTTAGAAGTCATGTCATCCAAGCTCTTCATTTTCTAGATGGTCATCACTTCAGTGTAAGCTTTGGCTTCCTTAGTTACTAGAGGTATGAAGTAGTAGCTCAAAATAAAAATATCTAACAATTACAAAGTATTTTAAACTTTGTAAAACATTTGAAATATTTTATCTCATTTGCTCCTCAAAACAACTCTATGAAGCAGGTGATTTATTATCTCCATTTTATAGATGAGGAAACTGAGGCTGAGGGAGGGTAAGTAACTTTTCCAAGATCACAATCAAGTAAATATTTGAGGCAAGATTCAAACTCAGGTCTTTCTGACTCCAAGTCCAGTGCTCTAGCCACTGCACCACTAGTTCATCTCCCCATGACCTTAAAAGTCACCTTACTATCCCTAATATGGGCATTGCATTCCTTTGTTTCTTCTCTTTCTTTTTCTCTCCTTCTTTCATTTTCCACTGTCCTCTCCCTATTTTCCTCTCTCTCTTCTTCTCTTCTTTTTCTCCCTATTTCTCTCTCTTGCTTCTTCTCTTCTTTTGCTTCTGTACCACAGACTCAACAAGAGCACCTATTCTCAAGAGTAGGCACACCTCAGGACTGCTGATAGACAATACAAGTATGGACATGGCTGACTTTTGCCAAGGATGCTCTTGAACTGCTGAGGAAGAGTGAGCAAGGATCAAGGAAGAAGTAAACACTCCGATCTTGGCCCTGGCCCAACATTTGAACATACTGAAGCACAAGGGGATTTTTTTTTTTAGGTTACAACAAATAAATATTTAATACTGAGAAGACTCATTCCCTCTCTTAAATTTTTTGGTCGTCTGTGGAAAATGGAGATCTAAGGAAATAGTTGATATCAGGAAATGGTTGAGATAGCAAACTAAGGCAGTTATTGTAAGTTTCAGGCACTTGGAGGCATGTATTTCTCACCTCAGCTTCAAATAATTAAGTTTTAATTCCACCATTAATTTTTAAATGTCTGCACTGCTTATATTTAAAACTTTCGGAAGGTACTTAGAAACCAATTTTCCCCTCTGTGCAATCTAATGGTGTTTGAGAATTGTGAATCAGGATGACTGAACACAACTGTGGGTAATTACTCTGCATGGTTCAATGATATGTTTTTTTCCTGAGGGATAGACTCATTTCTGCATGTGCTTAACTCCCATTAGAGTTAATGGAAGCTATGTGCACACTAAAAGAAGAATACAGCAAGCAATAAGTGTGTAAAAACTGAATGTCACTGGAAGCTGAAAACATGGACAGATATGACCATGCTTTGAATTTATATAACTAGTATACACAGGGCCAAATGTGGAATGGTAGGAAGAGATTTGGGTCAAAGGAAAACTGAAAGTAGAACCAAGGAGCCCAGTTAATGGGAACTAGAACATGGACACTGTGGGAAAGGAAATAAATTGAATGTTGTTTGTAGCTCTCAAGGCCTTTTAGGAAGCTTCCAAAAGGCTCTGAGAGCTACTCAGAATAGTCACACAGTCTTTTTCAGAGATGAATGATGGTAGATTGTGCTTTGTAGAATCACTGTTTAATAGAAATAGAAACATATTCAAATAAATACAAGAAAATTAAAACCATGTATATATTGCTACATATAAAAAAATAACTACTTTTAGAGCCATAGTATTTGGTGAAATCCTTAGCCCAGAATTTAAGCTGTAGATTGACATGGATCTGGTTCGGTCTTAGTGGCTTCTCACAAATAACTTTTTGGCTCATTCTCCTACCCAAGGTTACCCTGGGAACATCAGAATATTGCTCATGTCTAGGTCTCTGTAGAAAAGGCAAAAGGACTCTGTTCTCATACAAGAATTTAGGATAATAATACATCAAATATAGGACAAACTTTATTTAAACTGACAAAAAATCCAAACAACCAAACAAAAAACACAACCAAAAGTATGAAAAGACAATTGTTTATTTCCTTCTCTAGAGGACTTTCATTTCATCAGTTGTCCAGACTTACAGTGTTGCTCTGTGGTTGAGGGCTCCTGAAAAAGAGAAATCCCTTGGAGTGCTAGAGAATCAAGCAACCCACATTTACAATGAGTCCTCGTTATCCCCAAGGAGTAAATGGCCTACAATACTTAGAGCACTATACTGGGATTGAGTCTCTCCAAGAAAAGATTCAGGATCAATAGGTTGGGGTTGGAACTTTTCACTCTGGGCTTTTATAATTAGAAAAACTACTAATGCTAATAGAGGGCAAGGAGCAGGTTTGCTTCCTCACATTAGGCCTCTGTCCCTGTATGTTTAATGCTTGGATTATTGCTTAGTCTCTAAACTCTTCCATGTGGTCTAGGACAGATGTTCTTAATCGCTTTTGTGTCCATGTATCCTTTAGCAGTCTGCTGAAGTCTATGGGCCCATTCTCAGAATGTTTTTAAAATAAAAAAATATAGGATTGCAAAGGAAACCAATCATATTGAAATGCAGTTTTAAAAACAAGTTCACTGGCTCAGGGTTAAACACCCCTGATCCAGGAGCTCAGCATTGTCCGGGAACTTCTACTTTCTGTCCAGGAAGCTTGACTCTGTAATATCTCCACTTCTCTACAAACTCCTCTGCTAATATAATCTTTGACTATGTGTTTCCTTTATCCCTGGAGTCACACAGTTCCCTGAAATGACCTCACAGATGTGCAGGCTTCCTCTCAGAAGAATTGAGTCTGAGTCTCTGTAGCCCTTTTCCATTCTGCATCTCCCAGATCAGCTCTCATTGAAAAGCCAATCCAAGAGTGAAGTTCAAGCTGTGTGTACTGCACTTGAATCAATCAAGCATTCTTAGTTTGGCATCAGTGAGCCAATTATTACTCAAGGCCAATCAAAAAGATACCTTCAGTGCCAGAACAAAAGCCTTATGTGTAGGTGGCAATAAGGACTCCCAACAATGCCTGGGTGCATACCACTTAGACGAGCTATCTGATATTGGGTGAATCACTTTCGGTTTAGTTTCCTTTTCTGTAAAGTGGGAATAGCAGTGCCTATATCATAAGGTTGATGGAGTGATGGAAGGAACCATCATTTTAAGCTTTATCAGCTTAAAATTGTACAAAAACTTTTAGAATACCCTATATAAAGACCTTTCTTAAATCATAACATATTTAAATGTCAACTACTACCATTATCATTGTTATCAGCAAACCAGAAATAAAACCTACAACCACTCATAGAAACACAGATAGAAACATAGAATGGAATAGCTGCTCCGTTTCTGGAGAACTCTAATACAGAAATTTTTCTTACATCACTTTCCACCCTTTTCTCTTAGTTCTGTCCTTTGGAGTCAAGCAAAATAAATATAATTCTCCCAGGTAACAGTCTTCAAATATTTGAACACTGTTATTGCAGCTTCCATAAGTCTTTTCTTCCTCAAGTCCTTCAACTGAACCTCAGAATACATATTGCTTTAGTTGGGCTTCTCACTCTATCTGTGAAATCTGAGTTCATGAAGAGACAAACATCCCTCTTGGTGTATGAGCACATTCATTTTCATATTAATAAATAGAGGATATAGAAGTGCTCTGTTCTCTAATGTATCATCATCATCACCCTCCTCTTCGTCCAATGTATCATTATCTTCCTCCTCCTGCTCCTCCTCTTCCTCCTCCTTTTCCTCTCTTATTTCCAGGTACAGGTCCAGTTTTCATGAGCACTGGCTGGGTAAAGTCCTTGGAATAATGATGCATTTGCCTACTGTTTAATTCTGATGAGGTCTCTGTTTAGTTCTCCTGTGATATATACCTGCATATTAGCAGATATGTAGAGCATATCCCTTATCTCTTTTTCCAGACACATCATCCCTTTGGTGTGCAACTGTTTTTTTAATGTATTCTGAGTAAAAAGGAAAGCATTGTGTATATCAGGCTAAACCCCAGGGGAGGTACATTGTACCTACTAAAAAGAAAGCATTTGACTAAGCAGTTTAGATCTGGCAATTTTGATTCGTAACATATATGTATGAATATGTGTATGTGTACCTGTATAAATATATGCAACATATAATACATATGTATTTTGTATATCTGTATATAACTTGGAAAGCAGACTAGCATAGTGTATAGACTAGTATATGTGTATATGTGTGTGTTCTTTTCCATTTCTAAATTTTAAAATTAATGTATATATACACAAATATATGTACATACACATATATGTACTTTAAAACATGAGGGACTTGGGTTAGATTATTTCCAAAACTTCTTCCATTTAAAAATTTTAAATGCATGCATATATACCCATACATATTTTGTATGTATATATGTAAATATGTAAGTAAATAATAAATAAAAATAAATAAGTAATAAGTAAAATAAGTAAATAATACTATATGTTTTAAATGCATGCAAATATGTATATGTGCATATATATATACACATGGGACTTGGACTGGATGATTTTCAAAGATTCTTCCATTTTAAAAATTAAAATGCATTTATATATACATATATTCATGCACATATATACATACATGTACATATTTTAAATGCATGTATATATAATATATAAACATACATTTTAAAGTTTAGAAATGGAAAAATATACATATGTAGTCATGAAGAGTCAGACACAACTGAAAAACAACTAAGCTGAACTGATATGCATGTGAGTTGTTTCCTCATCTGTAAATTGAGATGTTTAAACTGGATGTCCTCTAGTTTCCTATGTTGCTACAAAATTCTATACTCTTTAATAATGATACTACAATTTGAGAAATGCTCTTTCCATTCTAAGAAGATCATGTGGGAAAGATTTGACCTATTTTTTTAACCCTAAGCAAACAGGATAATAAGAGGAATGCTTAACCTACTTAAGGCAACAAGCCATTTTCAAGCATTTTAGAACTGCTTGTTTCCTTAAAAATAATACATTTGCTCATTTAAGACCCTCCTTTTCTATTCACTAAAGCAAGTCAGGAGAGATTTCTGCTTGACAGCATTTAGGTTAGTTTAGTTCATATTTCTGCACATACTTGAAAGTAATCAAAGTATATCTAAAAATTATTCTGAAGATTAGACTTTTCATTACATGAAACATATTTCCCTTTTAAGTTGATTAGTCCAAATTAGTGAAGGACAGGACTCTACA
>CM053627.1:134711109-134729413 GCA_028646595.1 Phalanger gymnotis
TTCCTTCCTTCCTTCCTTCCCTCCTTCTTTCTTGATTGATCTTTTTCATTTTAGCACAGCCTTCAAAATGGCTATTCTTGTCACCTTCAAACCACGATTGTGATGGAGTTCTACTTCATTTCCCAAAATGCTAGAGATCTTCCCAGGAACCACTTAGCAACTATAGTTTGCTCTATCTTGTACCTTTAATCTGTATGTCTATAGCTGAGTATCCTCATCCATTTAGTCTTCTACTTATGACAGAGCTCACAGGGCCTAGGATTAGTTTTGTGGATTGTGTAAGTTTTTGTATCCTTCCCAAGAAGATGTTCCCCCCATTTCCTCCAGTGGTAGTTCCCAAAGGAAAGCAGTGAGGTATTTCTCACTGAACACAATCAATCAATTAAGCAACAAACATTTATTAAATAAGCACTATGTGCCAGACACTGTGTTAAGAGCTGTAGATACAAAGAAGAAAAAACTCCCTACCTTCAAGGAGCTTGTATTCTAATAAAGAGACAACGTGTATATTCATAGATATGTACAAAATACATACAGAATAGATACAAGTCACCTTTAGAGGGGAAAGCATTAACACGAACTGCTGCTGAGCGTCTTTCTTTTCTTGAGTGTAAGCTTAGGTAAATACACCAGCACAGACTGGGATTTCTTTTTTCCCCTCTGGCATTATAGGGAAGGAGAGAAGATTTAATTTGAGGAGGCAGGGATGATGTAGTCTGTGTTAATGTTATTCTGCTCAGGTACCCCTGCAGATCATGGCTCTGCTTGAAAATGAAAGGCTATTTTGCTGCAACTAGATTGATGTACATTCCAGTCCATGAGAAAATCAAAACGAAACTGAAATGATATCCATTTTTATTTTATGGTTACAAGTGAATTAAGTCAGCATGGTAATTTTAAAAATGTAGCAAAAATTATATACTATATACTACTATATGTTGTATGCAAACATTGCTTGATAGCAGTAACTAAATGTATTTAAATTATATTTAAAAAAATTTGTTATTACTTCACATTTTAATTTTTGTTGAGGAGGGGGAATGTTGATTATATAAGTGTAAATAAGCCTCAGCAGAGAAATTCCCTCCACTGATATAGCTCATCAACCCATCTATAACTTAGTCTTGAAGAGTTCTCTGGGCCACTCTGGGACAAGTGACTTGTCCTTGTTCAGGCAGCTACTATATGTCGGGGACTTAAACCATGTTTTCCTGATGTACAGGCTAGCCCTCTAAACATTTCAATATGCTGCTTCACAAAAACATGAGTATATAGGAAAACATTGTGTGGGAACAATAAAGAGAAGCTTGGAAAAAGAAATTCACTTGATTAAACCAGAGCATCTGAAAATTCTTATTTCATTAAAGTTTATTTGGCAGTGAGCAGATTCTGACAGCAAAGAAAAAAAAATCATGTTTCCTCTCATATGAGGCTACTGTTGTCCTTTGGTCCACTGGGAGGAAGAGAGAAGCTTTGAGTTATTTTTCCAAGAATAGGAGATGGCTCTCTCTTCCCTTGTTTCCCTTGTGACTAAGGACAGGAGCAGACAGGAAGTTATGAGTATAGTGTATGGGTCTGAAACTGCATTTTCTTTTTGCTAAATTGACTGACCCTTAGTAAAGACCAAGCTTGCGACCTTGGCCCCATTACATTATGTTCTGACTGAGTAAATTTGCTCATACGAAAATCTTTGCAATGTGATATCCAGGATGGGATGATAAAGAAAAGCGTATTTGATTTGAAATCAAGTTTAATTGACTGAACGTTATGTTTCTGTTTTTCAGATTCTTTCTTAACTACTTCATTTTGATGAATTGATTACAACATTTCAGACCCTACAAAGGCAGCTGACCTCAGAGCCAGAAAGATCTGGTTTTAAGTCCCTTCTCCGACGCATGCTGGCTGTATGGCCCTAGACAAGTCACTTAACCTCTAAGTATTCTAGGGAACTCTCTAAGGCTAGAAGTTGCCAAAAAAGTGCCAACTTTCATGAAACCACAGGTCCGATCCCTATCTCCTATCCCTTCCACACCCTAGGAATCCACTCCTTGGGTAATATTATCTTCAGATAGCCTCCATGACTTATTTTCCCCCTATATTTGAAGCGGCATCTTAAGAGGCAATATGGTATAGTGGATGGGCTTGGAATCAAGGAGATCTGAATTCAAATTCTACTTTGGACACTTTGCTATGTACTCCGGATAAATAACTTAATCTTTCTAAGCCTCAGTTTTCCCACTTGTTGTTATGGGTGAGTTGTGACTGAAGCCAGTTCTATGATAGTTTAGGTTATATATTAGAAAAAAATGAGACACTTAGAGATCATTCAAAAGTTAACAAGAGATTTACTTAACCATAGCAGGGGAAAGATGCTCAAGGAAGATTGGCATTGAGTATACCTCAATTTAATTCAGCTGAATGACATTCCCACCATTCTCCACTAGCCAAATATCAAAAAGGGTGCTTATGTTTGTTTTGTATTTAGATGATGAGAAAGTTATGTCAACAGCCTGACCTTTCCTTGAATCAGCCAAGTTTCGTGGAGGGTTTCAATACTTTTAAACAAAAAATTAATTGCACGGTGGATGAGATTGGGATATTGTTTCTACTACACCTATTAAATAAGGATGAAAATAATATCACCTAACTCATTGGGTTGTTGTGAGGATCTAATGTAATAATGAAGAAAGGAACATGTATTTATTAAGCCTACTGCATGCCAGGCACTTTTCAAATATTTAATTTGATCCTCATATCCATCCTTGGAGGTACATACTAAACTGTTCTTATTTTATTTTGTCGAAGGAAGCAAAGCAATTGGGGTTAAGTGACTTGCCCAAGATCACACAGCTAGTAAGTGCCAAGTGTCTGAGCATAGATTTGAACCAGGTCCTCCTGACTCCAGGGCCAGTGCTCTATATCACTGCACCACCTGGCTGCCCCATTGTTCCTATTTTAAAGGTGAGGAAACAGAGGCAGAGAGAAGTTAAGTTATGTGCCCAAGTCACAAATCTAGTAAGTGTCTGAGATGAAATTTGATACTAGGCTCAGCATTTTATCTGCTACATCACCTCATTGCCAAATGTGGAGGGCTTTACCAGACTTGAAGCACTATATAAATACAAGCTAGTATTGTTATTACATTTTAATCTCATGCTTATGATATTGTTGAATTGAGACAACTGTTTAGTAAGGAAGATCTGTGCTCAAGAATGAATCTGCTTCTTTTAACTTTTTTTGGGGATTCCCTAACATTTCTGTTAGACCCATGACTGAGACCAAAGGATAGAAATTTCCAAAGGGAAGATTTCAACATGATATGAGGAAAGGCTTCCTAACAATTAAAACTGATCCACAGTGGAACGGGCTACCTTGGGAGATGGTCAGTTTCCCTCCCTGGAAATCTTCAAATGAAGGCTATATCAGTATTTGATGAAGACCTTGTAGAGGGCTTCCTTATTTAGGTAAAAATTGGACTATAAGCCCTCTGAGGTAATTTCCAATTTTGAGATTTTGATGAAGTATATTGATATGAAATAACCAGAAGCCAGATTCTTTCATCTATATCTTAATACTTTGGTTGGAAATATTATTTGGATTCTGGTCAAATTCCTTGCTAGCATTTTGCTTGATTTTAAGATATTTTTCTGTAATTAAAAATGCTTCATGGCATAGGCCCTCTGTTATCCTTTGCATTCCATCTCTGTTTTCCCCCTCTCTTCATAAATTTTGGCAAACGTAGAGTAAGAGCTGACATTTAGTTCCTTTGTTATTTTAGCCCATTTGGATCTACTCTAGCTGTTAATTGGATAGAAGTAGTGTTGGATGCTGTTGATTTAGACTAGGAAGATGACTTCTTTCGAAGCAAGGGATTTGATGGATAAACAAAGAATGTTTGTCTTCCAGGGTCCAATTTTATAAAAAATATTAAATGTAAAAATATTTTGGGTTTCTTGAGAACAAAATGCTTTTCCATGTCAAGGTGTATATTTTCTAAAATTTACTAACATCAGTGATTCCTTGGATTTACACAGGCCTATTTCTTTCAACCATCTCAGAATTGTTTTCTAGTTAAAAAAATCCCCAGTCTTCCAGATTTTCTTAATAGCTATATAGGTAGCCATGTGACAAATAATTTATACAAATGATTTTAGAAATGCTAGATGAACTGTGGCTTAAAGTGTTTTATATGTAGTGGCCTGTGACTTTCCATACCTCCCTGTTTCTACCTCCTTTATCTAGTGCACTAAATAGTACTTGGAATCCTGACCTAGAAGAATTGATTTATTTTTCAAGGTTGAACAATCTGCTCTTGTAGGACCTAGCCATCATTACTCTATTAAATCAATATGGACTTTGAACACTCTAAATTTTCCCCAGACAGATTGGAAGATGACAGCTGCATGAGAGAGGAATGTGTTGATATTTGTGTCTTGGTTCTCAATAGCTTGTCCCCATATTCTACGACTCAATACTTAATCAACAACCCCATAAGATTTAAGAATTGATATGTAAAAGAAAGGACTTCTGAAGCATCCCTTTGGAACTATACAAAGATCATTTGGAGGAACTGGTAATGTTGACATGTGTGTACATAAGGGCAAGGTTCATGCATAAAAATTGTCCTCAAATATTTGAAAGGCTGTCATACTATCTTGGAAAAGAATGGATTTCTTCTATCAGGAGGATGTTGTCAAAGGGAGGGTGGATAACCACCTGTCTGGTATATTGTAGAGGCAATTCCTTGATCTAACAGGTATTAAACCAAGTAGAGTTTAAGGTTCTTTCCAATTCTGAGAATCTGTGACATTGTTACCTGAGTATTATGTTTGATTTATCTACCATAATTAGGTTAAGAAAAATAAAAATATTAGGACCCAATGTTCATTTAAAAATATCATTAGATGGAAGACTGCAGTACGAAGCTTTTCAAAATACTTTAATGAATCAAATTTAAAATATTAGGTTTGCGATTAGACACATACACAAATACACATTTGATGTATTTATTTGTGTACAAAATATGTTGTAATTTATCGATGTGTGTGCAGCAAAATATACTATCACATACAACAAAAATACAACATTTTACTTTCTTTCCCCTGCTTTCCAACATGGCAACACTGTTTTGGCAGTTCAGCAGCTAGAAATAAAGTGCTATAATTAAGCAGTATTGGAATGTCTTCACTTCACAAATGTGATGTACATTTTTGGTATACAACCACATTTTTTCACAGAATTGTAAGCTCAATACCCTGAACACTTTCAGAGGATACAAATATTTGTATATATCTACATGAATATATACACTGTATATATAAAGTGCTAACCTGAAGCATGTTTTCTTGGTGAGCTTTTGTGTTGGTTTAGGGTTTTTTAAAAGAGACTTTCACACTAATGGGTCTAGAAGTTCATCAACAAGCACTGTGCAGTTCACCAATATTGTCAACTTGTGTAGTGCTGGGAAGGAGGAGAGAGGACCCTTTCACACGTCACTGGGGGACCTAGAGCGGAAGTGCACTTTAGACTGGAAACAACCACAGAACAGGAGCCACATGGACCTCTGGATCTCCTGATTCCTATAGGCATAGATGATGGGGTTAATCATGGAGTTGTAGGTGGCAGGAAGCAAGGTGGCGTACGTGTACACTGACGGGTACTCATGACTGCCCACCACACAGTAGATGGCGAAAGGGAGCCAGCTGGCTCCAAAAGTCCCAAGGACTATGGCCAGAGTGCTGACCCCCTTTCTGGTGGCTACATAGTGAGGTGGGGCCAGGAAGTGTTGCTGCAGGGCGATCTGGTGAGCGTGGCGGCAAACCACTTTGCAGATGCGAGCGTAAAGGTGCAGCATGATGGCGAAGACAACGAAGAAGGAGGTGGAGAGTAGTGCCACGTGGCTGCGAGTGAGCGGCCGGACCACACTGCAAGAGGCACGGTCAGCCAGGCAGTTCCAACCAAGGACTGGCAGCAGTCCCAGGCATAGGGATACCCCCCAGGTCACCGCCAGCATGAGATGGACGCACAGTAGGGTCCGCTCTGAGTAGTAAGTGAGAGCGTTATACAGCGACAGGTAGCGGTCCACTGTGATGGCCAATAGGCTGCTGACGGAGGCAGTGAAAGAGGACACCAGGAAGCCCACAGTGAGCAGGCTGACGGTCTCAGAAGGAATCACATACTGGAACACGAAGTTGAGAATGAGCCCGCAGCCCGCCAGCAGGTCAGCGGTGGCCAGGCTCCCCACTAGCACGAACATGGGCGTGCGCAGGGCTGGAGTGGAGGAGATGATGGCTACCACCAGTGCATTCTCACCAGCGATCACAGTGCCGGACACACACAGCATCACATCCCACGGATTGATGGCCGACAGAAGCAGCCCAGGCGAACCCGCGGGCAGCTGTGATGAGAGCTCCAGGGACCCATTGGCTCCACTTCCTAGCGCCGAACTCCCTGGGGGCAACCACCGAGTTGTGTCAGATGCTGCTGCTGTCGCTGCTCCTTCCACAGCAACTGCTGCTACATCCACAGGCCCTGAGTAGTTTAGGGAGGTGGCACTGTCGTTCATACTGGCCCGGAGCTGCAGCCTGCACGGAAGGAGAAAGACAAGAGTCAGGAGTGCAGTTCAGGATGCTCCGGCAACTTTCACCAAGTGGCTCCCCTAACCCTAACCTATCCCGTCCTCAAAACCCAGAGCAGAGAGGGAGAAGGGACATGGATACTGAGAAAATACGCACTCATATAGTACATGTTTTCATTTACTCATGAAAACTGATAGTTTTCACGCTCACATGCACATATAACAATCACGTGTGTGCAACGGAACATACACGCACTGCATGCACGTGTGAACATATTCACGCGTGAGGGTGGCGGATTGTAAAGACAAGCTGTTGTCTTTCCCACTTTGCAGGCTGAAAACAAAGCGCAGGCTTAGTGGGCTGCGGATCGCTGTCCATGGTGCTGACGAGCGAAGTTTCTGACACAGTACACTAAAAGAAGGATCCGAGCTCCGGAGCTGAGAAACCAAATGGAAAATCTGGTTTTCCTTCTCAGACTTCTGGAGGAGCTGAATCAAAGACGGCAATGCAGATTTGCGTTGGTATATGGTATTCTCATTCCCTAACCCACCCTCCTAAACTCTCTTAAGGAGGTTTGGACACTCACCTGGGCAAGTTAGGGATGCGGAAGCTCGTTTTACATGGGGACTGCTCTCACATAAGTCGCCTGAAGCTCCTGATGTCCGCTCAGAGGGTGCCTGTCTTGCTAATGACTGGTTCAGTGTATGAGCAGGAGGTAACGCGAGCCAGAGCTCGCAGTAATCATAGGTGTTTTGCTTTGCTTCCCGCTCTCCGTGTGTGAGTGAGAGATAGAAGAGAGAAAGGGAGAGTGAGAGAGAGTGCCCTCCAGGAGGCTGATAGACAAGTCTCTGTGACGTCAAGCAACAGCGCTTTGGATCTGAGAGGTGCAGTTTGGCCTCTTAGCCGCGCCCCCAACTCTTTTCTCCCGCCTCCCTCCAGCAGAATAACGGTAGGTTCAGGGATTGGGAGAAACTAAAGCAGTCGCTCTGGTATAAAGAGTGTGTGCTCCAAGAACCTCCAAGAATGAGGAGAGCAAGAAAGGAGAGAGGAAGGCTGTGGTGTGGGAATCGAGGAGACAAGGTGAACTAGGAGTACTCATAGCTTAAAAACAATAAGGAACACCCATTCGTGTGAGAAGGAATGGAAAATGAGGAGGAGGCAACTGAAATTCGGGGGCGATGAGGGCAAGAGGAAGGTAGAGTTAGCTGAAAGGTGGTTCTGACTACATACATACATAAATACATACATACATACATACATACATATATGTATACAGAGACAGAGAGACAGAGAGAACTAATATACATATTGTATAGGCAATGAGGAACCCTGAGCTTAGAGACCAACTAGTAAGAAGGAGGCTGAGGAAGAAGCTTTGGTCAATGATGTAGACAAAGTAGGCTGTGTGAAGTAGTGGAAAAGAGATTCCAGATGGGAGTTAAGATACCTGTTTTTTGGTGGGTTTTTTTGCACCAGCTTTGTTAACAATCTATGTGGCCTTGGACAAGGCAATTCTCCTCTTTGGGCCTCAAGTCCTCATCTGTAAAAGCAGAGGATTGGATTCGATGATTTCTAAACTGTTCCAGACCTAAAATTCTTTGTTAAAGAAGTGTCTCATATGGTATTTGGTTTGGGAGCAATACACTTTATTCGTGAGGGGAGGGAGAAGGAAAAAGAAAAGAGGGATGGAGGAGTTGTGTAGATAAGGGAGATGAAGATAGTAGGACACTTTAAAGAAAACAATTCATTTTAATGTCACCTGTGCTAATTCTCACTTTAGAAGGAGGAATTGTGCATTGACGATTTCAGCAGGTTTTTCCTTGCTAAAATGTTTCACAGTTTCACCAGATGATAATGCCCTTGAAACTTACTCTTTAATTAAAGACCAGGATTGTATCTTATGAGAAAAGAAGAAAACAGCAAAATGTGATTTACTTTCTTGGCAACAGACTTGTCCTGTTAATTATTACCCTATAAAACAAATTACAGCACTAAAATAGTGATAACTCAGCTGTAGCAGACCAAAGGAGGCAGGAACTTTATTTTCAGCCACAGACAAATTATCCATGCAGCTTAAAGGTGTTTCCTTTGTCAGTAAAATAAACTTATCAGACTTTTTTTTTAAAAAAGCAAACTCTCCAATTATGCAGGTTGTTGGAGAGAAAGCTTGGTCTACTGTGTACCTTGTTAATTTGTCATCAAGAAGACCTGGATTAAAATCCCACCTCTGGCATTTACTCTCTCTGAGACCATGAGCAAATCACATAACCTCTCTGAGCCTCAGTTTCCTCACTTATAAACTAGAGTAGCTAGAATATAGATCTTACAGGATTGTCGTGATACTCAAATGAGATAATGTATGTAAAGTGCTCTCTAAACCTTAAAATACAAATGTAATTTTTATTACTTTAAGATGTATTAGATATGAGTAATTTCATAGATGTTGAGTACAACTAATTTCATTTTGTAATGTATACTCATGTCATGTGCTCTTCATGTCCAATTCCAATTATTATCTCAAAGAAAGTAACCATGATATGAAGATTCCATGTAGTTTACAAATCTTTGGCTTCTCTTAGTTCTCATTGTTGACCCATGTTTACCAATATATTTTTTTACTGTCTTCACGTCTTTCCATATTTGAACTGAAACAATGGAATATCAAATTGTATGTTGATTTGATTTGGAAGATCTTTGAACTTTGTAGAATGTCTCTTCATCCTCTGCAACAGATGTTGGTACATAAGTTTCAATTATTTTCACAGTGAGTTTTTTTGGCAGATAATTATTATATGTAGTACAATATGATCTCAGGAAATTATGTTTTGTGCCTGCAATTTCTCTGCTATTTCCTTCATCTTCTTCACCAAAGAGAACCCATAAGCCATACTTCCCTTTAGCCACAACTTCCTTCTGTCTTCTGGTTTCATTTATGGAGAGAATGCCAAGATTAATATAATTTAGTGCTTATGGTAGTATGCCCATTCATTGGTCCTTGGACCTTATATTTAGAGTACTAATACCTAAGTTAATGTTTATAGATTGTCTAAAACCTGTTTAATTCTTAACAGCTGCTCACCCCAGAATATATGTACATGTATACATGTGTATGTATAAATATTTATATGTGTATATAAATACATATACATACAAACATATATATCTTAGACAAACACTGCAGTTGGAGAATGAATTGGACCTGAATTGGCTAGGAGGAGGAGACAGGGCTAGATTGACTTTGGAAAATCACAAAAAGCTTTTAATGGCCCCAATCTTCTCCCCCTGAAATAAAGGCCAAATTTTTAAAATGTCAATATTCTAGGATTTTTAGGCTACAAATAATGGACCACTACAGTCTCCAAAGCTTTGAAATTGAAAATTACACAAAAGCAATGGAGAGGTTTATGGTGAGTATGAGCAGGTTTCGACACATAACAAACAATCAATTATGAAGGATAAAAAGAGTAAAGGATGTCATTAAATAAATAAATATATGAGAGGAAAAGAACATGGGTTGGTCCTGTGAGAAGAAGGAGGGAAAATTATGGAGCTGTCATTGTGTTCCATTGGTATCCACTTAATATGAAAAGAAAGTGAGGAAGCCCCTTACCACTCTAAGGACATGGACAGGGTGACACAGGTTGGAAGGATGAATGGACTATGCTTTTCATTGTTGGAGGGATACTAATATCAATGAGATTTCCCATCCATTTGAATACTCAAATATTAGGTGAATACAGTGAAATAATGTGCTATACACCATCAATGAGTCATCTAATCACTTAATAAGCAATCGTTAAGTACCTACTTTGTGTCAGATATGTCTACATAGCACAGTATGGCAGTGTGTCAAAAATGGCACAAAACTGGAGAAGTGTAGCACCTGGGGATATTACTTACTTCATAGAGTAGATCCCTCAGAGGTGGCTATCTCAAGGTTCAAGGTACAACGTGAATTCAAATTCACTCAAAAATGTATTTCATGAGCCCCCACAGATGTCTTTATTAGCTAGAAGATGCAATTAGTTCAAAGCCTTAATAAACCTAGAGAATATTCTCCCACAAACACAGATTATGTCAATGGTAAGAGTGGATACACACGGAGAACACACATGCAAAAACATATATGTAGGGCATATATGTGGCCAGAATCCTTTAGGTGGGGAATATCTCATGCCTTTATTGCTACAGGGACTACCATCAGCTCACAAGGACTAACAAGCCTGTTCCACTATATTGTCTGCTTCATTATGTGATGATCCCTTAGATACGTGGTCTCTGTTGCTTGTGTAATTTCTGTTGAATTTTGTTCAGGTGGTATTGCTCTGAAAGACTGCCAGATGTAACATTGCTCTGCTGGGAACATCATCTTGGCTATACCCTTTGAGGTGTCCATGATCCCACTGGACATGTGTTGTAGAATGTTTCTTTATTTCTAGCTTCTGGATTCAGTTGAAGTCCCTAACCACCTATCCCCCATGACAATAGGGGACTCAGTTCAAAATCTAGGGACTTTTTTAAAAAACCTTTTTAAAGAAAATAGTTACCTCAGTCATGGACCAGTATAAAACATTTCTTTGAAAAAATCTTTCCCATATACAAATGACTTGTTTTATTGTCTTCAGTGTTCTGGGCTATGAGTTCTCTCATCCCTCTAGGAGTTTCTTAACCTTAGGTACCAACCTCTTTAGAACAAGGAGCAGAAGTTCAAGTCTGTCTTTCTGAACTAAACTTCTAGGTACAATGATTTAAGTCTTTTTATAATAGATTTCATCCTACTTTATGGTAAGCAACCCCTATGCCTCCTGATTTTATACTCTAAACCCTGGCATGCTCCCTGGTCATTATCCATGTAAGAGCTATTTGTTAAGGGGATATGAAACAGAGTTTGGAGAGTTTAGAATTCTATTTTCCAACTCCAAACTGCTTTTATTCTCCTGAGTAAGTATATCTTTAGTTCACTCTCCCAGGTCCAGGCTGGCTACATTATCCTGTCAGTATTCTAGGGGTATGCTGAGAGGTTGGCCTATCTCCGTGTCATTGGGTTAACACCCCCACCCCCACCACCTCAGTAATAGCCATTAGTTACTAACAATATAGTTCATTTACCATTCAACATTAATTAGCTTTTACAAATGGATATTTAATTAGAAGATATAGCAAGAAACTAAATATAAACATTTCCTCCAGCACCTTGGGGGGAGTGGACACTTTCCCCTATACCACCTCACTATAAGGATGCCTGGACACCAGAACAGCTCACTCTCCTGACCTTTTGCAACTTACAGAGCAACATCCTCTAATTCTTCCATCTAAAACCAAAGGACAGATGCTGAGGCAGAGGACTGAGACCCATTTTCATGGAGCCATATGTTGACCTCAGAGGTAGAAGGCCCAAGGCCTCTCACCTCAAACTCATCTATTACTATAGTATGCTATCAGCTAAAGAGTTAAACCAAGATCAGAGGAGGAGAAGGAGGCTGAAGCTAAGCCTTTTGAAAGTATTTCTAGTTCTGCCTCCTTAACTGCAGCCAATTAAAGAGGCTGCTATACACTATACAGTTACAGGATGTCTATGCATATACAAGTGTTCCAAAATCTTTCTAAGGCACTTCCGTTACACATCATCTTGACTACCGGAAGGCAAGTCCTCAGTCTCTTTGAGGTGGAGAATTTCATCAGCTGATCTTACTGATGTATTCTGCTATTGTGCAGTCCCCCTTATACTACCTGTGTAGATTAATGCTTGAGAAAAGTCATTGAGATAAAGCTAAATTGAGGGAATGAAAGCATTGTCTCCTCTAGGTGCCAAGCCACACTCTTGGCCTTTCTTGGGCAGATACATCCAGCAAATCTTGAAAAGAGTTAGCTCATCCTAACAGAAGATTTTTTGGTGTTATATAGGCCAAAAAGACCCTGGGCAAAAAGGAAGATACATAGATGTTAATTTGAGGTGCCCTTCCAGCTTCATTTCTCCACTTCTTTATAGCCTCCTTCTCTTTTACTTCAGTTTCCAGTGTTCCCGGAGTCCTCAGGCTGCTTTTGGTTGTCTAAAGTATCACCACTGTAGCATTCTCCTCTTGCCTTTGCTCCCTTGAAATGTCGTAAGTTCCAGCATTATCTATCCGCTTTCCTCCATCAAATCAAAACTTCCATTCTGTAAGGGCGGGAACTCTTTTTTTCTCCGAATTTTGTGCCAATCCCAGACCGTGCAGTGTAGATACTTAGCAAATGTTTGTTGTCTGAATAAATTCTAACAGTTTGCTGGTTTTAGCTAGAAATTAGAGGAAGAGTATGCAGTCAAATTATCTGATTAAAGTAGTTCATGATAAAATGGCTTATAGTCAAGTTTACCAGAAGGCATTTGTATTTTACAGACCATCTGATCCACATGAATTTTTAGTCGGTATAAGAAGTGGAGAAAATTTTCTGGTGCTTTCTGTTAACTCTAGACAACTAATTGCTATTCCCCTTCCTTCAAAATTGTCACTTCTAATAGTGACAATTCCTAATAGTTTTAGGAATGAAAGGGACTTCAGAGACCATCTAGTGTTAACCCTCTCATTTTGCAGATGAGGAAACTGAGACCCAGTGGGGTTAAGCGACTCACCCAAACTTACATAGGTAGTAAGTAGCTGAAGTGGGATTTAAATTAACCTCTGCTCTTGCTATTTTTAATGCACTCTAAATGCAAATTGTGTATTTCTATATATTTGGTGGCAAAAGGTAATTTATATTGGTGGCTACAATATTTAGGGTATGTTTAGAAAACACAGCATCAGAACTAATGAAATCATAGACTCGTAGAGCTGAAAGGGACCTTGAAAGTTATGTAATCAAATTGCATTATTTTACACAACAAGAAAGCTGAAGTCCAGGGAGAGTAGTTGTAATGGCAAGCAAAGTGGGACTTTTAGCTGTTTTTTCCTTTTGGAGTGTTTCTCAGCACTAAGGTAACCAAGTGATTTTGATTGAGCCTTGCCTTTGATTGAATCAAGAGTCTTTGATGACCTTAAGTCACAAGAATCAAGATGACCTTCTTAAGTCAGAAGAAAGCCTAAGTCACATGAGTTTGAGTCACATGGTTGTGATACCCTCAGAACCTGAAGAAGTATATATGTATATTCTTGGAGGTTAGCATTTTGTTTTGGGAGCTCACTCATTGGAAGAATGTTCATGTGATTTGGCCAGACGAGATTCTGGGTAGCCATTAAGGAGCCCTGCTGGCTTTGAAAAGCCAGGTGTTGGTGCTTCTCTCTCTGGTAACTATGTATGTATTGCTATGGACAGAAAAGTCTTGTCTGCTGATTCGTGTTATTTGCTCTGTTTATATAATTTCTGCTTGTAATTTCTGTTTGTGTTTTCTCTGAAGTTCAGGGTGCTGACTTTTCCCCTGAACTAAGTAAATGATATATGTATGTTTAATTAAAGTGAGATTGTAAACCCCTTAAAGTTGCTTTCCTTTAGAAAAGCAGATCAAAGAACCTGTTGCGCTGGTGTCATTGGCCTTACACCTCCATGGTAGCTGCAAGTAACATTGTGGTTACAGTAGTAAAATGATTTGTCCAAGTTCACACAGCTAGCTAGTGACAGAGATAAGACTCCAACCTAGGTATCTTAACTCCCAATTTGGAGATCTTTCCACTACATTTTGCTGCCTTATCATAATTCTGTTCAATAAAATCAGTGTCATATTGTCCTCCAGGGCAAAAACAAATTACAGATCAGCTCTCTTACTTAGTGCTGGTGTTGGGAGGAGGAAAGTGCATAGAGTGGGGAAGGGGTAATGAGTGTTTCGTTCCATAAGAAAACTTTAGAAAGCAACTTAGACCTTATTTTGGCTGAGGTGAGGTGGGGGAAATCCTTAACCTTCAGCCTGATCTCAAATATATACATTTTTTAAAAAGTCCTTGCTATGGAGTTGTATGACCAAGAAACTCATGAAGGTTTTGTTGGCAGAAGTCTAGAAATGCAATAACTTTCTTTTTATTGGAAATCCAGAGATGGTCAACTTTTTAATCTACTGTCACTTTCATTTTACATCACAAAATCAAAGGATCTTAAACAGAAGGTAACTGGATAGCTGAGAAAGAATCCAACCTAGGACATGCTTGCTAATAATACAGAATCTGCTTGAAGAACTCCAGTGATGGGGACCCCACCATTTCCATGGCAGCCTATTCTACTTTGGACAGTTCTGTTCAGAAATTTTGCTGTTGCTGTTGTTTAGTTGTTTTCAGTCATGTCCAGCTCTTCATCACTACTTTTGGGGTTTTCTTGGCAAAGAGACTAGAGTGGTTTGCCATTCCCTTGTCTAGTTCATTTTATAGATGAAGGAACTAAAACAAACAGGGTTAAGTGACTTGCCCAGGGTAACACAGCTAGTAAATGTCTAAGGCTGAATTTGAACTCAGATCTTCCTGACTCTAGGCCTGGCACTCTAATCACTGTGCCACCTAGCAGAAATTTTCTGATATCAAACCTGAATTTACTTCTTTGCGACTCTATCAATTGCTCCTAATGCTGCCCTCTGAGGCTGAACAGAACTCTTTCATGTTAGCCATCAAATACTCAGAGGCAGCTATCATCGTCTTTTCTTTTTAAGGTTAATCATCCCTGGTCTATCAAACAATCCTCATACAGCGTGAACTCAAGATCCTTCATCATTCTAGTTGCTTTCTGTTGGATGATCTCAAACTTATTCATGTTTTTCCTAAATGTGGCAGCCAGAACTGAAAACAGTATTCCAAATGTGGTCTCACTAGGACAGAGTACAATAGATGATCACTCCATATTCCTGGAAGGTTTGACTCTATCGAATCCATGTTTGAATTAGCTTATTTGGAGACTATGTCATAATGTTGACTTATGTTCAGCTTGCAGTCTAGTAAACTCCCTAAATCTTTTTTTTTCAGATAAACTGCTATCTGACCAAACTTCCTTTATCCTATACTTGGGAAATTACTTTTTTGAACCAAATATAAGACTTTGCATCTGAAAATTTTATCTTATGAGATTCAATACAATTGTCTAACCTGTCAAGAGCTTTTTGGAATACAATCGTCAATCAAGCATGTTAGCTATCCCATCCAACTCTGTATTATTAACAAATTTAACAATCATGGATCCTGTAAGGTCACTGCTAAAATTGTTAAGCAACAAGTAGCTGAGCATAGATCTCCAGGGCACTCCACTAGAGATATCTATCAATGTTGACACTGAACCATTAATATTTGGGGAGGGATTTCTCCATTTATCAGTTCTGAATGCATCCAATTGTACTCTCACATATGTCTCATCTGTCTTTTACAGAAGAATAGCATGAGAAATTTCATTGTGATTTCATTGAATGAAGAACCAGTAGATGAGGAGATATTGAAGATTATAGAGATCATGGAGATGGTAAGGAGAGCAATCTGCTGGTGATGACAAGAGGGGATGGGATCAATATTACACAGAGAAAGACTGCCTTGAAAAGAAGGGCCACTTCTCCTTAGAGGAGAAGGACTGGAGAGAACAATGTCATGAAAGGCTTGAGGAGAGAAGACATTGGAACAGCCTCCGTGGTGTGTACATTAGAGAATTAATCAGGGAGAAGCAGAAGATTTGCCTTGTAAGGGCCCTCTTCTGTTTCTACCTTCATCAATCTTTACCCATTTACACTCCACTCTGTTTCACTCTTATAGTTCTTAGATTTCATCACATGCAAATAGCTTCCATCTTAAAAAGTTTCATTGATGTGTTTTGTTTTTAACATTATAAACATTTACAGATTACTACTGCTTAGTGAGAGTTCTCTCATAACAAAGTAAAAGAGCTAAGGTAAATTAATAATATAGTGACCTCATCTGAAAACAAATGAAACATCTCACATCTGTAACATCCTCACCTTTCTATTTTGAAAAATGTAAGAAATTTATTTTCTCTCTCTCCTACTCCTACCCTATTGGGAACAAAAGAAAGCAATTAACAGATAATGCTACTCCACCCTTTTTTTCTGTTTACTTTGAATAAAGTATACCACATTCTATAGCATATGGGTACAATGCTGACAAGTCTCAGTTACACCTCTGAGATCACCTTAGCCTACTTTTGTTAAGACTTCTAATTAAACTTGCTTGCTGTCTATTATTTGTGCATTTGTAAAGGTATTTATATCAAGGTGGTGCAGTGAATAGAGGGCCCAGCCTAGAATATTGAAGACCCGAGTTCAAATCCAGCCTCAGGCATTTACTAGCTGTTTGACTCTGGGAAAATAATAGTGCTATTGGCTTCAGTTTGCTCATTTGTAAAAGGAGGAGGAGAAGAAAATGGCAAACTACTTTGGTATCTTTGTCAAGAAAAACTCAAATGGAGTCATGAAGCATCGGACACAATTGAAGCAAGTGAACAACAATGACATAGGTATTTGAGGCCATGTGTCTTATTAGAGGCTTTTTTGGATTTTGTCTCTTGTGAACTACTGGGTGTTTTAATTGTTACTCTTCTTCAGATGGTACAGCTACTCTCTATGTCATCCATTTGTTAGGAAGTTCTCACACTCTTCTTTTCCTGTTAGTTTGATTAGATTTCAAAGATCCCAGGTAAACACACTCTTACAAACTCCTGTTAGGTGTCCTTCATCCCTGTCCAGAAGCCTACCATTTTTATATCTTAAGCTATGGTCCAGAAATTGCATTCTTAGACATCACCTTCTTCATCAGCTGTTTACTTCCCTTAAAAACTTTTCTTGTCTGCATTCCTTGTCTTCCATGGCCAACAGTGGTAAAAACATTATCTAAGCCCTGTGATCTTCAATGTTTTGCCCAGTTTTTTTGCAATTAGGTAGCACAGTGGACAGAGTGCCAAGAGTGGAGTCAGGAAGACCTAAATTTTAAATTGGTCTCAGACACTTCATAGCTATGTGACCCTGGGCAACTCACTTAACAGCTTTCTCCCTCAGTTTCTTCAATTTTATTTTTTAAATGTATTTAGTATTTTATTTTCCCCAATTACATGTAAAAACAATTTTAACATTTATTTTTAAAACTTTGAGTTTCAAAATCTCTTCATTCCTCCCTTCCCACCCACCCTCCTTATTGAGAAGGCAAGTAATTTGATGTAGGTCATACGTGTATAGTCATGCAAAACATATTTCCGTATTAGTCATGTCATGAAAGAAACTATAGACCCCCTCCCAAAAATACTCAAGAAAAATAAAGTTTAAAAAAGCATGCTTCAATCCTTATTCAGACACCATCAGTTCTTTTCCTGGGAATGGATAGTATTTTTCACCATTAAGTCCTTCAGAGTTGTTTTGGATTATTATATTGCTGAGAATAGCTAAGTCCTTCACAGCTGATCATCTTTTTTTGGCGGGGGGCGGTTATTTTAATTTATTTTTGACATGTTTGGTTTTCAGCATTGATTTTCACAGGCGTTTGAATTACCAATTTTCTCCCCATTTCCTCCCCCCCCCCAGATGGCGTAGACTCTGATTGCCCTGTTCCCCAGTCTGCCCTCCCCTCCGTCGCCCCATTCCCCTCCCATCCCCCTTTCCCTTCCTTTCTTGTAGGGCAAGATAAATCTCTGTGCCCCATTGCCTGTGCATCTTATTTTCTAGTTGCATAAAAAAAACCCTTTTTTCTCCCCTCTTCCCTTCCCCTCCACCCTCCCTAAGAAGTCAGGCAATTCAACATGGGCCACATGCGTATCATTATGTATAACCCTTCCACAATACTCATGTT
>CM053627.1:134729913-134785877 GCA_028646595.1 Phalanger gymnotis
ATATATATGTATATATAGACAGACAGCATAGGGTGAGTTGAACATGAAGTGATGATATCTAAAAAAATAAAATCAAATTAAGGGATGAGAGAGGAATATATTTAGAGAGCGTGAAAAGGAGAGATAGAATGGGGTAAATTATCTCGCATAAAAGTGGCAAGAAATAGCAGTTCTGTAGGAAGGGAATAGGGGGCAGATGAGGGGGAATGAGAGAATCTTGCTCTCATTGGACTTGACCTGAAGAGAGAATAACATACACACTCAATTGGGTATCTTACCCCACAGGAAAGAAGGAGGAAGGAGATAAAAAAAGGGGGGACGATAGAAGGGAGGGCAGATAAGAGGAGGAGGTAATCAAAAGCAAACGCTTTCGAAAAGTGACAGGGTAAAGGGAGAAAATTGAATAAAGGGGGACTGGATAGGAGGGAGCAAAATGTAGTTAGTCTTTCACAACATGAGTATTGTGGAAGGGTTTTGCATAATGATACACATGTGACCTATGTTGAATTGCTTGCCTTCTTAGGGAGGGTGGGTGGGGAGGGAAGAGGGGAGAGAATTTGGTACTCAAAGTTTTAAAAGCAGATGTTCAAAAAAAAAGTTTTACATGCAACGAGGAAATAGTATGTACAGGCAAGGGGGCATAGAAATGTATCTTGCACTACAAAAAGTAAGGGAAAAGGGGACAGGGGGAGTGGGGTGATAGAGGGAGGGCTGACTGTGGAACAGGGCAATCAGAATATATGCCATCTTCGAGTCGGGTTAAGGGTAGAAATGGGGAGATAATTTGTAATTCAAACTCTTGTCGAAATGAATGCTGAAAACTAAAAATATTAAACAAATAAGTAATAATTTTAAAAAAAGTCCTCTATTTCATTGAATATATATTTTTCCCCGGCAGGATCATACTCAGTTTTGCTGGGTAGGTGATTCTTGGTTGTAATCTTAACTCTTTTGCCTTCCAGAATATAATATTCCAAACCCTCCAATCCTTTAACAGAAAAGCTGCTATATCTTGTGTTATCTTGACTGTGGCTCTACAATACTTGAATTGTTTCTTTCTGGCTGCTTGCATTATTTTCTCCTTGACCTGAGAACTCTGGAATTTGTCTATAATGTTCTTGGAAGTTTTCATGTTGTGATCTCTTTCAGGAGATGGTCAGTGGAATATTTCAATTTTGATTTTCCCTCCGGTTCTAGAATATCAGCAGTTTTCCTTGATAATTTCTTGAAAGATGGTGTATAGGCTCTTTTTTGATCATGACTTCCACATAGTCCAATAATTTTAAAATTATTTCTCCTGGATCTATTTTCCAGGTCAGTTGTTTTTCCAATTAAATATTTCATGTTGTCTCCTTTTTTATTCTTTTAGTTTTGTTTTATAGTTTCTTGATTTCCCACAAAATAATTAGCTTCTACTTGCTCAATTCTAATTTTTAAGTAATAATTTTCTCCAGTGAGCTTATGTACCTCCCTTTCCATTTGGCCAATTCTGCTTTTCAAGGCATTCTTCTCCTCATTGGCTTTTTGTACTTTTTCTTTTATCATTTGGCTTCAATTGTTTTTTAAGGTATTTTTCGCATTCGATATTTTTTTGTGTCTCCTTTAGCAAGCTGTTGACTCTTTTTTAAATGATTTTCTTGTATCACTCTCATTTCTCTTCCCAATTTTTCTTCTACCTCTCTTACTTGATTTTCAAAATCTTTTTTGAACTCTTCCATAGCCTGAGACTAATTCTTATTTTTTTTTTTTGGAGACTTTGGATGTTGGAGCTTTGACTTTGTTATCATCTTCTGTGTGTTTTGATCTTCTTTGTGACGTAGAAACTTTCTAAGGTCAGAATTTTTTTCTTTTGTTTGCTCATTTTCCCAGTCTTTTCCTTGACTTTTAATTCTTTGTTAAAGTGGGGCTTCTCTTCTGGGGTTCTGGGCATACTGTCCCAAACTTCTGGGGTTTTGTTCAGCTTTTTTCAAAGGTACTTCTAGGGACCTGTGAGTTTTTGGTTTTTCCAAGGTGGTATGACCTAAGGAGAGGTGTGTTTACTACTCTCCTGGCCTGTGCTCTGGTCTATGAGTGACCACAAGCTCTCTTTTCTGCCCTGAAAATCTGAGGAGGGTCCCCACTTCACTGTGGCTGAAAGCTCCTGTGTTATAGTGCTCCTCTTCACCATGGGACTACCACCCATAAGTGTGACCCAAATCTGAGTATGGGCAAAGCAACAGAGTCCTGCCCCCAGTACCAGCAAAGAGACCCCTATAATATTCTGATCAGGTGTTTGATTGACCCCCTTACTGTCTGTGGGCTGAGAGCTCTGGAAGCAGCTACTGCTGCTGCTGATTCAGTGGCTCCCATGGCCTGCTCCTGGTTTACTGGTGCTGGGTCTATGCTGGCACAGCTTACACTGGACTGTGCTCCACTGTCACCCAGTGTGACAGACGTTTCCTGTTGACCTTCTAAGTTGTCTTCAGCTGCAAAATTATTTCACCTTGTCCTTTTGTGGGTTCTGCTGCTTCAGGAATTGTTTTATGACATTATTTAAAGGTGTTTGGAGTTTGGGAGAGAGCTCAGGCAAGTTACTGCCTTTTCTCCACCATCTTGGCTCTGCCTCCCAGTTTCCTTAACTTTAATATGTGGATAATAATAGTACCTACCTCCCAAAGTTGTCATAAGGATCACATGAGGTAATGTTTGTAAAGCATTTAGCACAGTGCCTGGCACATAGTAACTGCTTAATAAATGCCTGATCTCTTCCCTCTTCCCTGTTTTCCCCCAAAAAAGCTTGGCAATGCTTTTTTACATTTCTCTTGAAAGTACTATTTTGTCTCACATAAATCAACACATATGGGAGTTGTGATCTATTTTGGTAAGCCTTAGAAGATTCTTCATCATATCTTGGATTCATGCCAAGGTAAAAGACTGCTAGAGACTAAACAAAGGCAAAAATAAAAACATTTCCCCCTCTTGAGGAATTTACATTCTATCTGAGGAGAGGGCATGTACATATATAAGTATATGTAGCAATCCTGATAGAATATATGCTCCTTGAGAGTAGGGATGGGGGTTTGTTTGTTTTTTGTCTTTGTATCCCTGGCATTAACACAGTGTCTGGAACATAGTAGGTGCTTCATAAGTGCTCATTGATTGACAGAATAAATTATATAAGATAGTTTGGGGAGAGAGAACACTAGTATTTTGGGGATCCAGAAAAAATCTTCATGTAGAGGGCAGCACTTGAACTAAATCTTGAAGGAAATAAGGGATTTTCTAAAACAGAGGTGAAGAGGGAGTGGGTTCCAGGCATGAAGAATGGCCAGTGCAAAGCTACAGAGACAAAAGATGGCCTGTCATGTATGAGGAACAAAGAAAAGTGTGGTTTGCTGGACCATGGAATGAAAGAAGGAGAATAATGTATAATGAGACTTGAAAATGTGTGGTGGTCAAATCGAGGAGGTCTTTGGAGGCTAAGTTGGAAGCTAGAAGTTGACATTTGTGCCAGAGGTAATAGGCAGGTAGTAAAATTTATTAATTTGCAGAGTGACATGGTCAGACCCAGACTTCTTGCTGTTCCTCACGTTTTACTGGTCCTCTCAGTGCTTTTGCACAGGCTGCCTCTCCATCTGCTTCTACCCCATACCTGGAAGGCCTCCTCTCCTCTCCTCTGCCTCTTAGAATCTCCCTCTTCCTTCAAAGCTCAGTTTAAGTGCCACTTCTTACATGATGTCTTTTCTGATCCCTCATCTATCCAGTTGCTATTGCCTTCTCTCCACCCTCCCCCCAAAAAAATCCCTTTGTTTTTTTTATACAAACTTATTTGTATCCATATCATCTCACATGATAGAATATAAGTTTCCTGAGAACAGGGATTGTCTTATTACTGTTTTTAAGGAGAAAGGGCACTAGTATTTTGGGGATCCGGAAAAAAAATTCCCAATGACTGGCACATAGTAGGTACTTATTAAATGTTTGCTAGTTGATTATTACCAGGCATATTTACATTAAGACTGGCCTATTTGGGTCTCAGTTTGCTTATGGAAACTCAATGAATACAGTTACCTTTGAGGTTAGACTTTATGTCAAATTTAAAATTTTAAACTCCACCAAAACTTAATTAAATTTTTTCAGAGAGTATTCCAAAGATTGTTATTAACCAATCATATGTGAAGTGTGACCCATGGCCATTCTAGGTGGGATGAGTCTCATAGATGTTTGTATGTGCCTTATAGTAACTCAAAGCACTTTCCAAAATTCTGGCATTCATTAGTTTGATACACTAAAGGAATATAACTTTTAGTCAGAGTCAAGACAGATGTATCTAAAATTGGAGAGCCTGAAAAAAAATAAAAATAGTATTTTGGTATAAACCAATGAGTAAGTCCAATGTATCTTTGAGACCTACTATGAGCTTGAAGCTACATTTGTCATATACAATGGAGGACTATGGAAACATGGTTCATGGTCCTTGCCCTCAGAGCATTTATAGTTTAATTATGGAGTGAAAAATTCTTCCTCCAAAACAATGATGAAACACATAAGACTATATGAAAGCTCTAAGTCATGTTATGTGGACTTTAAATACTGTCAGATTTCAGGGAAGAAAGAGATGCATGACCAATAGTGGTCAGGGAAAGCTCCAAGAAAGAGTTGAATCTTGGAAGGTAGATAGAATATAGATAAGTGGAGGGGTGGGTGAAAGGTAATCTAGATGATATGGAAGAACAGGAACAAGCTATGGTGTATGCATGGTTCAGTGAGACTATCTCAATAGAAGGGAGAGTGTATATTGAGAAGCAGTGGGACATAAGATTAATGAGTAGGGTGGACCCGTATGGTGATGGCCTTGAAATATAGGCAGAGAAAGAGAAAAGAAGAGCAGCTTTGCTGAAAGTTGAACTTATTATACCATTGGAAAGGAAAGCAAGCTCTGTATAATAGAGAACTACAGTTTCATGTACAATCTTCTTTCTCTATTCTAACACGCACACTAATGCCCATTTTATTTGGTATTTGCTAGGTCAAGAATAAAAATAAGTTTTAAAAAAGCAACTTAGAGGAGTTTAAACTTGATGTGGTAGGAGATAGGGAGCCATTGAAAGTTTCTGAGTACAAAAGAGATGTGATAAAAATGCTATTTTAGGAAGATTAGTCAGCAAATTGTATGCAGAATGCACTCATACCTTTCCTTTAAATCTGTTTTGCTCTTTGAGGGCACAAAGTAAATACATCCTTATCAGCAGAATAAAGCAAACAGTAGTTGGTGTTTTTCTGTTGCAGTTGAGATAAGCCATCTTATCTGAGATCCAATTCCTCTGATCTTTTGAGAGGGATTAGAAATCTAGGAAAGGTTGCCTAGGTAACAAAACCCTATGTTATTATGAACAGTATGATTCGGGGTTATATCATCTATTTTCTTAAAATATCATAGGCCTAAACTTAAGGTTGGAGATTGGGATTCTGTGAGCCTTTGGAGGATAGCAGTCCAAAGGTTTACAGAAAGATAAGGGGAAGGTCTATTCTATACCAACCTCACCTGTCCTCCAGCAGTGGAGTGACACTCAATATTTTTTCCAGTTATCTTTCCTGGGATACCTGGCCACTTGAACAATTGGGCCAGTGGTTTTCATCCATTTGTGTCATTGTTAATACTCTATTTTCTGTTTAAAATTTGTAATGATTCCCTTTTTTACTCACCTCTTTTTCCCATCAAAGTGTTAAATAATAGGTGGTTAATAATTACTGATCGATTGGATTACAGACAGCATCTGTAACTCTGAGCAGAGTTGTCGATCAATCTTTCGGTCAAGAATGGTTGAGCAACTGCTATGTGTCTCAGATTATACTCTTGTCCCTGATGGCATTCCTGGTGAAAATGGATGGAGGTACTCCATGGTGCATGCCAATGGGGAGATTCCAGTGATATAAAAGTTCTAGACCTAGGTAACAGGCCTTGCTGAGGCTCAGTTTCCCAGCAGAACTAGGTCTTCAGTGTGGTAGAGTGAAAAGAATACTGGATTTAGATTCAGAAGACCTGAATTTAAATCCTGACTCTGCCAATAACTGGCTATTCGACTTTGGAACAAATTATTTCTATGTGTTCCTAAAGTCTGGATGCAGGCAAAAATGCATATTTTCAAGAAAGGAAATGAATAAAATTTTCAACAACATTTTATTTAATTGGAATACAATATGATTTTCATCATTTGTGATGCAAAGGTTGACGCGCTTTGCAAGATTCACATGAACTCAGTGCAGTAACTCCACTTTGCTGTCAATTTTAGCACAGTTACTTTTTATACATTCAATCAAGTGTGGTGCATCTGTGATTTTCATTGAGTACACTTCCTCCTTTAGCACACCCCAGAAAAAGAAGTCAAGGGGGCTAAGGTCTGTTAATATTCCAAATATTTCAAAATATGCATTTTTGCCTATGTGTCTAGACTTTAGGGACACCCTGTACGAGTGCAGATTCCTTCATCTGTAAATCAATCTAAAAGTATTTTTAAAGGCTTACTATATGCCAGGTTCTAACCTAGCCTTATGCCCTTCTCACAAAACAAAGAGTGCCAGAGGGAAAAGGGGTCTTAAAAACAGGCTATAAAATAAAATATATATATAATAGTCTCCCAATATCCTCAGATAAACAGCCTGTTTAAAGAAATGAAACAAAAAATTAATGCTTCTTTAAAAATCACAAGGTGAAATGTAATAAAATTTTGAAGAAATTTTTAAAAAATCACAGGAGGAATACAAGTTTGAATTAAAGATGCTTAAAAGGATCAGGAAAATCCATAGATGCAAACAACTGACTTACTACACCCAAAAATGATAATAAAGGTTAAAGTGTTTACATTCCTATATTGGAAGATGATACATGTAACTCATAAGAGCTGTGTGGTGATTTAAAATGTTTGAGGGACAGAATTTCTGGGTAATATAATAATTTTATTAATAATGCTAGCATTTAAAAAAAGGATGGTTATTTGACCACCTCTCTCTTAGATCAAAAACAATCATGGATTTAGGCTCATGGTTTGTATGCCCTTTTGGAAGAGGAGTGTTCAAAAGGATGGTAATCAACTCTGATTGGTTAACAGTTAATGAGAGAATGAATATTACAATGAGGGGCTTGACGGGGACTTTGATTATGTCATCTACTTCTAAGTTCCCCCCAGCCTTGGACAATCTATTCAAAGAATTTATGCCTCATCCAACCTGAGCAGAACACAATGGCCACCCCATTTGGATGAGGTCTAGATAGAAGAGAAAGTAAGCTCAAGCTTTAGAGACTAAGGTCTTGAAATGAGGACTAAAAAAAGGGGAAATCTGAATCTCCCCAAAATCATTGGTTATTAAAAATCATTTCTCTCAGATATATCATTATTAGGCCAGTTCCTTAGACAGAGGGCACAGAAGTAAGTTGATTGTGTTGGGATGACCAAAAAAAATGGACACACATACATACATACATACATATGTATGTATGTATGTGTATGCACACACACACACACACACACACATACTCACACACTTTTTTTTGGGTAGAGAAATCTATCTTACCCAACAGAGAAGCAGGAGGGGAATGGAATAAGAGAAGGGAAGGGGATGATAAAAGGGAGGGCAGATTAAGAGAGGCAGTGGTCAGAAGCAAAAGGGACTTTTGAGGAGGGACAAAGTGAAAAAGAGAGATAGATAAACAAAAGAAAATAGAATGAAGAGTTAGAATATAGTAATCATAACTTTGAATGTGAATAGTATGAATTCACTCATAAAACAGAAGGTGATAGCAGAATGGAGTAGAAACCAGAATCCAGAATTATACTGTTTACAAGAAACACACTTGAAACAAAGAGAGACACACACAGAGTTAAAATGATGAGTTCGAGCAGAATCTCTTATGCTTCAGCCAAAGAAAAAAAAGGTAGGGATAGCAATCGTGATCTCAGACAAAACAAAAGCAAAAATAAGCCTAATTAAAAGAGATAAGCAGGGAAACTAATGTCTTGCTAAAAGACTAGCACACACCTGGTGAGTGCAGTAGCAAAGGGTCAGAGACCCTGCTGGCTGTGGGCACTGGCAGGAGAGCAGAGCCCCTGGTTTCAGTTCCAGGGTAGAGAGGACAACTGTAGTTTGCAGCCATCTGAGGAACCAGAGGTGCAAGATCTTTTGTGGGACAGTGTGACTGGGGGCTCTAGCCATGGCTTAGGAATGGAGAGGAGAACCCAAGGTTGAGGACAGACCTCAGAAAATAACAATAAGAAGGATCTAAGGCTTGGGGCATTATTCCCCATACCTTGTGACTAGAACTTGATCACACTAATAGCTGCTAAAAACAAAATAAATAAATAAACAAGTAAAATTAAATACATTATTAAATAAATGAATGAATGAATAAATAAATAAATAAAATGAATAAGCAAAGGAGAAAGACCTCAACCATAGATAGCTACTACAGGGATGGAGAAGATCTGGGTTCACATTCAGAGGAAGATAATGGAGCTAAAAAAGCCACTCCTTTTTCAGTGAGAAACATCACACTGTCCCAAGCACAAAAAGAGTCTTGGAAGAACTTCAAAAAGATTTCAAAAATCAAATAAAAGAGATTGAGGAAAAATTAGAAAAAAAAATAAGAGCAATCCAAGAAAATTATGAAAAGAAGTTCAACCAACTTGAAATATAGAATCAAGAACTTAAGGAAAAAAAGAATTCCTTGAAAACCAGAATTGGGCAAAGGAAGCTAATGATACTCTAAGGCACAAAGAAACAATGAACCAAAATCAAAAGAATGAAGAAATACAAGTGAATGTGAAATATCTCATCAGCAAAACAATTGATCTGGAGAACAGATTGAAGAGAAATAATATGAGAATAGTTGGACTACCCGAAAATTATGATTAAAGAAAAAGAATCTTGATGCAATCTTGATACACTATTAAGGAAAACTGACCTGAAGTTCTAGAAGAAGAATGCAAAACAGAAATAGGAAAAATCCATTGATCAGCACCTGAAAGAGATCCCCGGAGGAAAACTTACAGGAATATCATAGCCAAATTTCAAAGCTCCCAAGTTAAGGAGAAAATATTAGAAGCAACAAGAAACAAATAATTTAAATATCATGGAGCTACAACAAGGATTGCATAAGACCTAGCAGCCACTACATTGAAGGACCACAGGTCTTGGAATACTCTGTTTCATAGAGCAAAAGAGCTGGGGTTATGACCAAGGGTAACTTCCCCAGCAAAGTTAAGTGTGATCCTTAATGAAAAAAAAATGGACATTTAACAAACTGAAAGATTTTCAGGTATTCATGTTAAAAACAGCAGAACATAATGGAAAATTCAACATATAACATCCAAGAGAAACATAAGGTAAACATAAAAGACTAATTATAAGGGACTCAATAAGGTGAAATTGTTTATGTCTTATATGTGAAAATATTAACAGTTCTTTTATGACTCATTTTTATTTGGGTTGTTTGAAAGAAAGGCTTGGGCTAAGCTGAGTATGAGGGGTGATTCTAAAAAAATAAAACTTTAGGGAGAGATAAAAAGGAATAATTATCTCACACAAAAAAGGGAAAACTGATATGGAAGAAGCTAGTAAGGTAGAGGGTGGGTAGTGCTGAAACCTTACTCTCAGCCTCTCAGCATGAATATGTTAAAGAGGGAGCAATATGTGTGTGTGTGTGTGTGTGTGTGTGTGTGTGTGTGTGTGTGTGTATATAAAAGTCTTCTAAATTCAGAAAGAAGTGAGAAGGCAAGGGGATAGGGTAAAGGGAGAGGATAAGGGAGGGGCTCTTGGAGGGGTGGATAGGTTAAGGAATAGGAAGATGAAATAGAGGGTAGAAATAAAGCAGAGGAGGGATAGGAATAGGGTGAGGGGATAATAAAGAAAAATAGGAAGGAGAAAAATATACAATAGCTTAGAATATGAATGGGATGAATTTACCCATAAAATGGAAATTGATAGCACATTAAAAAATTGAATTCAAACTATGTTGCTTTCAGGGAATGCTATAAAAATGAGAGATACATACAAACATAAGATAAAGGTCAGGAGTAGAGTTTATTATGTAAAAAAAAGCAGGAGTAGCAATCATAATCTCAGACAAAATTAAAGCTAAAATAGATTTAATCAAAAGAGAAAAATAGGGAAACTACACTATGTGTCAGCCATATTATTCAATATTGTTTTAGACCATTTAAAATCACTAGACAGTATAAAATACCTGCGAGTATACGTGCCAAAACAGACACAGGAACTATATGAACTTAGACATAAAACACTTTTTATATGAATAAAGTTAGGTCTAAATAATTGAAGTAATATTTATTGTTCATGGGTAGGTAGACATAAACTGGTACCTGGACAGGAACTTTCCTTTCTTATAATTGTACCTCTGATAGGAACTTGGGCAGTACTTTGAGCCCATCCTAGAAAATAAGGGTCAAAAGGGATATTTCTGTCCTCTCTAAAAGGACTTCCTTATACCAGAGGACTGTCTGGTATTGATAAAATTGATTAATTCGATTTTTAAAAAGAAAAAAGAAAACCAAATTAACAGTATCAAAAATGAAAAGAGTGAATGTACTTCCAATGAAAACAAAATTAAGACAATTATTAGGAGTTATTTTGCCCAATTATATGCCAGTAAAACTGACAATCTAAGTGAAATGGATGAATATTTATGAAAATATAAGTTCCCCAGATTAGCAGGAGAGGAAATAGAAGACTTAAATAACTATATCCCAGGAAAAGAAATTGAAGAAGCTACAAATGCACTCCCTAAGAAAAAATCTCCAGAACCAGATGAATTTACAGGTGAATTCTACCAAACATTTAAGGAACAATTAATCCCAATACTATATAAACCATTTGAAAAAATAGGCAAAGAAAGAGTCCTACCTAATTCCTTTCATAACAGAAACATGGTTTTGGTACCTAAACCAAGGAGAGCAAAAACAGAGAAAGAAAGCTACAAGCCAATTTCCTTAAAAAATATTGATGTAAAAATTTAAATAAAATTTAGCAAGGAAATCACAGCAATATAACACAAAGATTACACATTATGACCAGGATTTCTATCAGGAATACAGGGTTGGTTCAATATTAGGAAAACTGTCAATATAATTGACGATGTCACTGACAAAAACAACAAAAATCATATGATTATAGCAATAGATGCAGAAAAAGCTCTTAATAAAATATAACTCCCATTCTTACTAAAAATACTATAAAGTACAGGAGTAAATGGAGCCTTTCTTTTTAAAAATATTTTTATTTATTGAATTTTAGTTTTTAACATTCACTACCATAAGATTTTGAGTTCCAAATTTTCTCTCCATCTCTCCCCTCTCCCCACCCCAAGACAGTGTGCAGTCTGATTACCCCTTCCTCCAATCTACCCTCTCTCTGTTCCTTCCGCCACTTATGCCCTTCTCCTTCTATTTTCCTGTAGGGCAAGATAGATTTCTAAACCCCATTGTCTGTATATCATATTTCCCAGTTGCATGTAAAAGCACTTTTTAACATTCATTTTTAAAACTTGGAATTCCAAATTCTTTCTCTTCCCTCCCCTCAACTTTCATTGAGAAGGCAAACAATTCCATACAGATTATATTTGTGTAGTCACGCAAAATACTTCCATAATAGTCATGTTGTGAAAGACTGTGTTTCCCTCTATCCTATCCTACTCCCCATTTATTCCATTTTCTCTTTTGACTCTGTCCTTCCTCAAAAGTGTTTGCTTCTGATTACCCCCTTCCCCAATCTGCCCTCCCTTCTATCACCACCACCCCTCTCTTATCCCTTTCCCTCTACTTTCCCGTAGGGTAATATAGATTTTCATACCCAACTGAGTGTGTATATTATTCCCTCCTTAAGCCAAATCTGATTAGAGTAAGATTCATTCATTCCCTCTCACCACCCCTCTTTTCCCCTCCACTGTAAAAGCTTTTTCTTGCCTCTTTTATGTGAGCTAATGTACCCCGTTCTACCTTTCCCTTTTTCCCTCTCCCAGTACATTTGTCTCCACTCCTTGATTTTATTTTTTAGGTATCATCCCTTCATATTCAACTCACCCTGTGCCCTCTCTCTATATATATTCCTTTCAACTACCCTAATACTGATAGAGGTCTCATGAATCACAAATATCGTCTTTCCATGTAGGAAACAATTCAACTTTGATAAGTCCGTTATGATTTCTCTTTCCTGTTTACCTTTTCAGGCTTCTCTTGATTCTTATGTTTGAATGTCAGATTTTCCATTTAGCTCTGGCTTCTCAAGAATGCATTAAATTCTTCTCCATCATTGAATTTTTCTCCCTCGTTGGTTGTACTCAGTTTTGCCGAGTAGGTGATTCTTGGTTTTAATCCTAGCTCCTTTGACCTCCAGAATATCATATTCCAAGCACTCCAGTCCCTTAATGTAGAAGCTGCTAAATCATGTGTTATCCTGATTGTGTTTCCATAATACTGGAATTGTTTCTTTCTGGCTGCTTGCAATATTTTCTCCTTGATCTGGGAACTCTGGAATTTGGCTATAATATTCCTAGGAGTTTTTCTCTTGGAATCTTTTTCAGGAGATGGATTCTTTCAATTTCTATTTTACCCTCTGATTCTAGAATATCAAGGCAGTTTTCCTTGATAATTTCTTGAAAGATGATGTCTAGGTTCTTTTTTTGATCATGGCTTTCAGGCAGTCCAAAAATTTTAAAATTATCTCTCCTGGATCTATTTCCTAGGTCAGTTGTTTTTCCATTGAGATATTTCACATTGTGTTCTATTTTTTCATTCTGTTTTATAATTTCTTGATTTATCAAAGTCCATTTACTCTATTCTAATTTTTAAGGAATTATTTACTTTTCCATTTGGCCAATTCTGCTTTTTAAAGCATTCTTCTGTTCATTGGCTTTTTGGACCTCCTTCACCATTTGGGTTAGTCTATTTCTAAGGTGTTATTTTCTTCAATATTTTTGGGGTCTCCTTTAGCAAGCTGTTGAATCATTTTCATGATTTTCTTGCATCACTCTCAATTCTCTTCCCAATTTTTCCTCTACTTCTTTTACTTAATTTTCAAAATCCTTTTTGAGATCTTCCTTGGCCTGAGACCAATTCATATTTTTCTTGGAGGCTTTGGATGTTGGAGCTTTGACTTCATTGTCTTCTTCTGGTTGTATGTTTTGATCTTTGTCATCAAAGTAAGATTCTATAGTATGAGTGGTTTTTTTACATTGTCTGCTCATTTTCCTGGCCAATTACTTGACTTCTTAATTCTTTGTTAAGATAGGTCTCTGCTTACAGTGTAGAGGACATACTGCCCCAAGCTTCAGGGGTTTTATGCAGCTGTTTTCAGAGCTACTTCTAGGCAACTATAAATTTTCATTTCTTCCAAGGTAGTATGATCTAAGGAGAGGTGTTTACTCCTCTCCTGGCCTGTGCTCTGGACTGTGTGTGACCACAAGCACTCTTTTCTGCCTTGGAACTGTGAGAAGAATTCCCTCTCCACCACTGCCACAAGCTCCTCCACACCAGCACTCCTCCTTGCCCCAGGACCACCACCCAGGACAGCAACCCAGATGTAAGCACATGCAAAGCAACAGAATCCTGCCTCAGCACCAGCAAAGAGATCCCTGAAATCCCCTTCTGATCAGCCAATTGATCCTCCCACCATCTGTTGCCTGAGAGCTCTGGAAGCAGTTACCACCACCACCTTGGGGCTGTGCTGGGGCTGGGGCCAGCCCATGCTCTTCTCTCACCTAGGTCCAACAGACCTTACAAAGTGACCTTCTAAGTTGACTTTGGTGTTTGTGGGTTGAGAAGTCTGGAAACTGCCACAGCTGTCAATGATTCAGTCCCCTGAGACCTGCTCTGGGTTTTCTGGGGCCTGGGTTATGCTGGTGTGGCCTGCACTGTACTATGCTCCTTTCTCAGCCTGGTGCAACAGACCTTTACTATAGACCTTCCAGGTTTTCTTGGGCTGGAAATTTGTTTCTCTTTGTCATTTTGTGGGTTCTGCTCTTCTAGAATTTGTTTAGGGTATTTTTTTACAGGTATTTGGAAGGATTTGGGGGAGAGCTCAAGAAAGTCCCTGCTTTTACCCTGCCATCTTGGCTCTGCCTCTGGAGACTTTCTTAAAATGATAAATAGTACCTGTCTAAAATGAGGAGCAGGTATTATCTATGCTGGGGATAAGATAAAAACCTTTTCAATAAGATTAGGGGATGAAGCAAAGATATCCATTATCACCACTATTCTTCGATATTATATTAGAAATGCTAATTATAGTAATAGGACAAGAAAAAGAAATTGAAAGAGTAAAAATAGTCAATAAGAAAACAAAACTATCAGTGATGATATGATGGTATACTAGGAGAATCCTATAGGATCCCTAGAGAATCAACTGAAAAACTAGTTGAAACAATGAACAACTTTAGAAAAGCTGTAGGATATAAAGTGAACCCACATAAATCATCAGCATTTCTATATACTACCAAAAAGAAAAAAAACAACTCAGAAGCAAGATATAGAAATTCTATCTAAAATAACTGTAGATAATATAAAATAATTGGGTGTCTACCTGCCAAGACAAACCCAGGGTTTGTACAAACACAAAGAAAGTCAGATCTAAACAACAAAAACTGTTGAAGTAACATTTGGTTAACTAAACTACAGTTGTGTCCTAACAAATTCACTGCTATTTGAAACTCTCTTTTGTTGAGTCAGTGGTTAGTATTTGGTATTCTGAAGGAACACAAATAATTTCTTTTTAAAAGTTAATTGTGTTGTCAGTAACATGCTTACAATCGTGGGAGATGAGGCTCCAACATAAGGAATCCTAAAAATAAGAAAATAAAAAAGAGGAGAAAGAAGAGGAAGAACAGATGTTAGAATATACAGTGTTGGCATTTCAGATATTATCTATCACCCATTTGGTGTGAAAAGGATTTTTAGCATTTTACCCTCCTTTAATATAGCTCCTGAAGGAGCTCATAATTTTTTCTTATTTGAAGAGTGGTTACCACAGTGGCTGTTCTTCTATTTGGTTCTTTGTCAGCAGGATTCTTTTTTAAAGTAATCTTCCCAATACAAAGTATGAGTGTTCAGGGTTTAGTTGGGGATAAATATTGTGATTCTTTATTGTAAGATTCTTTGCTGCTCTTTTTTCAATTTTATTATACATTCAATTGAATAAGCATGTATTAAATTCCTGCTATGTATAAGGCACTGTGTTAGGTACTGAGGACAAAAAGACGAAATCACAGCAATTGCTACCCTCAAAGAAGTTATGCTTTATTGGAGGATACAACATGTATACAGCTAAGTACAACACATGGAAAATTGAGTTGGGGAAGAATATTAACTACTAGCAAAGTGATGGAAAGCTTCATGGAGTCCCCCATTAAAATGTAATTTCTTTGAGGGAAGGAATTATCATTTTTTGTTTGTATTTGTATACCCCACACACTTCCAGCATCTGGCACATAGTAAGTGCAAAATAAATGATGGTTGTCTTGCCTTGGAGAAAGTAAAGGAAGACAAGATTTCTGAGAGACGGAGATTAGCAAATGAATTCTAAATGTAGGGAATATCTTGTGTGAATGCATGGAGATGTGTGATGCAATATTTAGTGCAAGGAGTATTGAATAGGACCAAATTCACTGGGATATAGAATTTATAAAAGGAATTGGCACATCTTTTACATCAGGATGGAGAGGTAGGTGGGAGCCAGATTGTAGAGAGCTTACATAGGCCAGGCAAATGAACTTTCATTTTATCCCATAGGCAGTAGAGAGCCACTGAATGTTTGGGAGGAGGGAAATAACATAGAATTATTCCTTAAGAATAAAACAAGTGAAATCCACTTAGGATTTCTAAGAAGAAAAGGTTCTAATTAGGAAAAGTAAGGGCATATTTAGGGCTCTATTGCTTATATAACAAATGTTAAAATTCTTAGTATGTCCTGTTTAACTATCAGGATCAAGTTGCTATAGAGTATATTTAGGAATTTGTCTGGTGGTCTGTGGAGGTACCTGATATTTTTGCTTTAAAGCATAAAAGAATGTGATATACATGATCTCATTTGTTCAGCATGATAATCCTGTGAAGCCAGTAGTGAGCTCATGATTTACATTTTACACATAAGGAAAAAGAAAGCTAGAGAAGTTGGGTGAACTCGCTTTGTGTAATGCAGACAGTAAATGGCATGGCTGGATGAGAGCCCAGTTTCTTGAAGCTAAATTAAAGCACTGCTGTTACAGAAATGGTCAGCACCATGGCTAGCAACACCAACTCAGGTAACCACTCTAAAATTGAGAGAAAAGAGAGGACCTATGACAGGCAAACTGAATGATCTTGTCATTGGCGATGTTTGCTGGGGGCAAGAGCTAGAGTTTTAAAAGGAGGAAAAGATGTTACTGATTCCAGTAGATTTTAATTCGGTGGGACTTAAGCTGGCCTGTGGGACTTGGCAGGAGTACTATTTTCTGGGATTTCTAAAAATAACTTTCCCTGATGTGGATGTTTGTGTATCTCTTGTGTATCTCTTCTCTCTCTTGCACTAATTCTCTTGCAAGGAAGCAACCCAGAAAACATTTCTAGATGTTACCTCTCCGTGTCTGATGCCTTGTGGAAGCACTTGGTTCTATACTTTTAAGGCAAAGAAGTAGCATTACCCTCACAGCTAAGTCTGCAATGAAGAGGTCTTTCAGAGATAACTTGAGTTGCACTTTGATACTGTGCTTATTAAGAAACTCTGCCCCCATAATGTAAGGGTTTGTTTTCATAGTCAAATGTGTGTGTGTTATAAATAAAAAAATTAGAAGAGCAAGAAAGGAAAAGTCTTTTGCATTTATGGACAGTGGAGGAGTCATGACTAAAGAAAGGGTAGAGAAAATTATAGAAGATAGAATGGACAATTTTAATTATATAATATTTTTCAAGTTTTTGCATACATAAACCCACTACAGTTTAAATGAAAGGAAAGTTGTTAACTGGGGGGAATCTCTTTTCAGAAAGTATCTATAAGAAAGGTCTCCTAATATATAAAAAGAAATTATTCAAATGCATAAGAATAAGTGACATTCCTTAATAGGTAAGTGGTCAAAGGATGTGAACAGGGAGTTTTTCAGGGAACAATTCAGGCAATCAGTAAGAAATGAAAAAAGTCCTATGACTCACTACTCATCAGAGAAAAGCAAGCTAAAACAAGTCAAATCAAGTCAACAAGAAATTATTAAATGCCTACTTTGTGCCAGGCATTGGGCTAAGTGCTGGAGATACAAAAAAGGCCCCCTCCAAAAAGGCAAAATGCCTTTTTGAGGGAGACAATATGCAAGCAGCTATGTACCCAGAAAAATATATATGCAGGATAAATTGCAAAGAAGGTACTAAAATTATATTATTAATCACTAATATTATTATATCACTCTGACAAGGATTTGGACCAGTGATCGGAATGAAGCACAAAAGAGAAGAGACTGCTGACTGATGGTGGCAAAAAGATTGTCTGGATGTTAGAATGAAGAATACAGCACACAGACATTCTTTTGGTCTGTTGGTCCTGGGAACATGAAAAAAGAACATCTGGTATTGTAAAGGATGGCCACAGATTCAATGCCTTCTGGAGACATGGGAGACAACCTCAGAACCTTCAATTCCAGTGATGTAGAGACTTCAGAAAGTGGTTTTACAAATCTGTATGATCTATGAGTTGTTCCTCTGTGCCTAGAAATAAAGTTCATTGGAAGGTGCTCTCTCATTTTTATTTTACTAGGGGCTTAGATATGAAAGTTTTCTTTTGTTCCTTTCTATCTCAAGTAAACCTATTCTATGTTTAATGTGTTTGCTAGCCAGTGTTCTTACAAGGGAGCTGAAGGCCCTTTGAAAGAAAGGTCAGATTCTAACGTTCCTAAAGGAGACCCAGTACAGGGTGGGGCAAGCTGTTAGGATTACTATTAAAGAAAGTATCCTGAGAATGAACTCACTCTGAGATATCAGAGTTGAGGGTTTGACACATGGATTACAGGCAAATGTGGTCAATAAGGACTACTGATCCCCTCCCTCAAGGGGCTTTCCCTCTCAGGATCTATAGAGAGCAGGTTCCAGAAACCTGCCTAATTTAAGAGAGGTAAAGGTGGAAGTCGGTCAGTCAACAATCATTTATTAATGTTTTCCTGTGTTCCAAGTACTGTGATAAGCACTGGGCATATAAGAAAAAGAAAAAAAAGACTCTCCTTGTCCTCAAGGAGGTCATAATCTAATAGGGGAGACAAAATGCAACCAACTATGTGCAAATAAGATATATATATGTATACATATATATATATACACATATACATATACATGTATATATGCTGAGAGACACAAAGATATATCTATATAGATCTATATAGATGCATAGGTATATCTAGATATGTATATATACATACCCAGAGATATAGATAGCATGAAGTAAGCAACAGAGAGTAGGCACTGGAATTTAGAGGGATTGTAAAGGCTTTCTATATAAGGTAGGACTTTAGCTGAGATTTGAGGGAAGCCAAGAGGAAGAGATGAGGTGGGAGAGCATTCCAGGCATGAAGGACAGCCAGTGAAAATGCCCAGAATCAAGATAAGGAATGTTTTGTTCATGGAACAGCAAGGAAGTCAGTGTCACTGGATTTAAGAGTACATGGTGGGGTGGGGGGAGGTGTAAGAAGACTGAAAAAGGCCCAGGGGCCCTAGGTTATGAAGGGCTTTGAACGCTAAAGGGTTTTATGTTTAATTCTGGAGGTGATAGGGAGCTACTGGAGTTTATTGAGTAGAGGGAGGGTATCATGGTAAAACTTGTGCTTTAGAATAATCTCTTTGGTAGCTGAATAGAAGATGAGCAGGAGCAGAGAGAGAATTGTGGCAGGCAGACCCATCAGAAGGCTAAGGCAATAGTCTGAGTATAAGGAGATGAGCTCTGGAATCCTCTTCCAGAGCTAGGAAAACCTGGAGGGATTAAAGAATGTTGGAGTCATTCCCAAAGTCTATTTGGAGATCTGAAGCTTTGGCAGTATGAGGTATGGCACCAGAGTGGTGGTAGTATCAAAGGAAAGAAGAGGACATATTCAAGAGATTCTGTAAAGGTGAAATGGACAAGTCTTTGCAACAAATCAGACATGGGGGAGGTAAGAGATATTGAAGAGTCAAGGATGACACCGAAGTTGTGAGCCTGGGGAACTGGAAGAATGGATGGTGGTGCCCTAGACCACGCTGTCCAACTTTAGGTTACCTTAGGGCCTCATTAAAATAAAATCATTATTCGAGGGCCGCACCCAGAATAAAAAATACAGTACAGTGATAGAAAATGGGGGAACATGCATCATTAATACAACAGGCAAAGGCACAAAGCATGAAAGCAAACACAAAACAACAAGGTGACAACACAACAGTATAAAGGTAGGTGCATACTGACTAGTCTGCATCATACAGACTGAATACAACCTACAGATCGATTGAAAATTCCATGTGATATGTTCCTTCTGCAATACTGCTGAAAAACACCAAAGAAAGTTAACATCAATGAGATTATTTATTAGTGATGGAATTAAAAAATTTAATATTCATTCCATGCAAATTATTATTTTATTTTTTCACTTGTGAAAATTAAAACCCACAGGCAGGCCACATAAAATCACACTGCAGGCTGCATGCAGCCCGCTGGCCGTATTTTGGATGGCCCTGCCCTAGGTAGGGAAGTTTGGAAGGGAGGAAGGTTTGGGGAGAAAGATAATGAATTCAGATTGAAACATGCTGAATTTAAAGTGTTTACATAACATCTTTTTTGAGATGGCTAATAGGCAGTTGGACATGCAAGACTGGAAGCAGCTTCCACTCCAGGCTCAATAGTTCCCAATGTAGAGGATTGTTCCCAGGAAATGGATGATAGAATCGTGAAATGTAAGCACTGGATGAGACCTTAGCTATCCTGTAGTTCAGCTTGCTTATTTTTACCAATGAGGAAATTGAAGTTTAGTGAAGTTAAGAATGTTCTAGAAACACAGTTAATGGCAGAACTAAGTCCGGGTCTCCTGTCCCCCAATCCTGTGCTCTTTACCCTATGGCACAGGCTTGGAGCTTCTGTAGGAAGACTTCTGGTTTGGGTTAAATTCCCAGAGAACCTTTGGAACAGCTTCAGATCTCCCAGAAGACTTTGAGAATGACTCCAACCCTTCTTTAATCATTCTGGGTTTTCCTATGTCTGAAAGAGGACTCCAGAAATCATCTTAGACCTAATCCAAGTCCCTCAGCCTCCTCCCTAACTCAACCTGGGTTCAGGTTAGTGACTATCTTTTTGGTTACTATGAGAGAAACAGCTGGCCAGCTTCACTTGCAAGGGGAAATGGAAGCCCTGTTTCAGTTGCTAGGCAACAAACCACTGTGACTTCCTCACTCTGTAAGCTCAGGCTGAAATCCTGCCTTCTGCAGCACAGATGGCCTTATCTAGAGCTAAGATGTTGGGACCCTCATGCCAACAAGAATACTCCAGACAATTCCCTTCAGCTTGGCGAGTCCTTGTCTCTTAGGATTTCTTACTTTCAGATGTAACTTATATTTTTGTTGTTTTGGTTTGGAGAATAAGTTTTCTAGCTTTGAGCCTCAGTTATTAAGGGGCTGGTGCTTCATTCTGTGAATTGTTGCAAACCTTCAAAGATAAAACCGGAGTGGGGTGCTGGGGTGGGGGGACTTGCCACAGGGCATCAAAATTGAAAGGACACACTTCTTCAGCAAGGTAAAAATGACCGATGTTAGCACCTAGTTAGCAAGAATACATGAACTCTGATTTCATCAGCAGGAATTATTAGACTGCTTTTCAGAATGGCTGGACCAATTCACAGTTCTACCCACAGAGTACCTGCTTTCTCACAGTCCCTCCAACATCTATTATTTTTCTCCTCTGTCATCCTTGACTGTCTGAAGGGCATGAAGCAGAACTTCAAAGTTGCTTTAATTTTCATTTCTTGCATTATTTGTTAGTTAGAGTATTTTTGTTAGTTTATTTATTTTTAGTTCTCAACATTCGCTTCCATAAGTTTTAAATTTCCTCCCCCTCCCTCCCCAAAATGGCCTGCAATCTGATATAGGTACCTAGAGCATTTTTATATGGTCCATAGCTTGTATTTCTTCCTTTGAAAATCACCTGTTCACACCTTTTGATCTTTTATCTAATTTGTCTAGTAGGGGAAACAATATATAAATAACTATGTGTATATATACATATATGTATGTACGTATATATGCATATATATATGTGTATATATATATATATATATATATGGAGACAGAGAGACAGACAGACAGACAGACAGACAGAGAGAGAGAGAGAGAGAGAGAGAGAGAGAGAGAGAGAGAGAGAGAGAGAAGAGATGGCACTAACTATGGGGATGGGATAGGAGGAAAGCGAGTAGACCAGGAAAGCATTCCTATAAAAACTGAATTTCTGAATCAGGTAGCCAGAGTACCTAGGAGGCTGAGGTAAGGATTGAAAGAGAGTATTCCAGGCATGAAAGAGAGTCAATGCAAGGGCATAGAGTTGAAAAGTGGAGTGTTGTGTGTGAGGGACAGTAAGTAGAGCAGTATAGCTGAACCATAATGATGTCGAGAAGCATAAAATATAAGAAAACTGGAAATGTAAGAAAGAACCAAGTTATGAAGAGTTTTAAAAGTCAAAGAGGATTTTACATTTCATCCTAGAGGTAATAGGAAGTCACAAAAGTTTATTTGGAGGGGATGATGGGAATGTGTGTATATGTGTCACATTGTCAGGGAAACCAAAATGTAGCCCCTATTCTTACAGAATTTACAATCCATGGGGCAGGAGTGGAGTGTAAAATAACAACTTAGATAGCTACTGCATCCAATATTACTTAATAATTGCAATAGAGAGTTTCAAGACAAAGTACTACAAGAGGGCTGAAGGGACAATTCATTACTGATCATTTGAATCAAGGAGAAAGATTCCTAGGGGGGAAAAACCAGCATTTCAGTTGAGTTTTAGAGGATTGTTAGGAATTTAACAGGTAAAGAGGACAAATCAATTCAATTCAATGTAACAAGTATTTATTAAGTTTCTTCCATATATCAGGCACAATTGTATGAGACCCTGGGGATACAAAAACCAAAAGGAAAAATAGGTACTGTCTTCAAGGAAATAGACTCTCCCGGGGGTAAATAACAGTGACACAGCTAAGTAAATACAAGGTATTCAAGGAGGAAGAGAACTAGGGAGCTTTGGAATAGGAATTAATCTGTTAAATCATGAGATGTGACTACTATGTAATGACTTTTTAGAAACAAATTTACTAGGATTTGTGGTGGCACCTGTGCTAAGCCTTGAAGGAGGCTAGAAATTCTAAGAGACTGTGGTGAGCATCTGAGGGCACAGCCCATGCAAAGGGGTAGATTCAGGATTTGGAATAATGTGGCTTGCCCTCCTAAAATCCCCATTCAGATACATGATTATTAATAATCAATGATTTGGGGAGATCCAAGTCTCCCCCTTTTCTAAAGTCATGATTTCATGGAGGAAAAGCTAAGGTGGAGGAGTAAAAGAAGGGACTTGCTTGAGCTTTCCCCCAAACCCTTCTAAATCTCTATAAAAAATGACTAAACAAATTCAAGAACTACAGAACCCACAAAATGACAGAGTGAATCAAATCTCTAGCCCAAGACAACCTGGAAGGTCCATGGGAAGGGTCTATCACACCAGGCTGGGAGTGGAGCACAGCCCAGCATGGCCCATACCCTGTGGCCCACACTGGCACAGATGGGGCTGGAGAAGGCCTCAGGGCATTAAATAACCATCAGCTCTGGTGGTTTCTAGACTTCTCAACCTACAAACAGCAAAGACAACTTAACAGATCAGTGGGAAAACTCTGTCAGACCTGGGTGACAGAAGAGTGCAGTCTGGCCCCAGACCTGGGGCAGCAGAGGTGGTGGCAGTAGTGGCAGTGGCTCCTTCCAGAACTCAAGGTCCACAGATGTTGGGGAGAATCAAGAGGGTGTTCAGAGCAGGATTGCAAGAATCTCCTTGCTGGCACTGAGGCAGGATTCTCTTGCTTTGACCTGCTTGAATCTGGGTCACAGTCCAGAGTGGTGGTCCTGTGGGGAGAAGAAGTGCTGGTGTGGCAGAGTTTGTGGCCTCTGGGGAAAGGAAATTCTCCTCACAGTTCTAAGGCAGGAAAGAGTGCTTGAGGTCACTCACAGAACAGAGCACAGGCCAGGAGAGGAGTAAACACCTCTCCTTGGATCATATGACCTCAGAAGGACTGAAAATTTATGGGTGCCCAGAAGGAGCTCTGAAAATAGCTGTGCAAAACCCCTACAGCTTGGGACATAGAATTCTCCACTCTGGAAGCAGAGTCATACCTTGACAAAGAGCTCAAAAGTCAAGTAATTGACTGGGAAAATCAGCAGACAGCATAAAAAACTCAGACTATAGAATCTTACTTTGGTGACAAAGAAGATCAAAACATACAATCAGAAGAAGACAGAGGAGTTGAATATGAAGGGATGATATCTAAAAGTAAAATTAAGGGGTGAGAGACAAATGTACTGGGAGAAGAAGAAAGGGAGAGCTAGAAAGGGTAAATTAGCTCACATAAAAGAGGCAAGAAAAACTGTTATAATGGAAGGTAAGAGGAAAGAAGTGAAAGGGAATGAGTGAAACTTACTCTTATCAGATTTGGCTTAAGGAGGGAATAACATACACACTCAATTGGGTATCTTGCCCTATAGGAAAGTAGGGAATAAGGGGATAAGGTGGGGGGAATGAAAGAAGGGAAGGCAGGCTGGGAGGGGGTAATCAGAAACAAACATTTTTGAAAAGGAACAGGGTCAAAAGAAAAAACAGAATAAATGGGGGGATAGTATGGAGGGAAATGTAGTTAGTCTTTTACAACATGACTATTGTGGAGGTGTTTTACATAACGACACATGTATAACCTGTATTGAATTGCTTGCCTTCTCAATGAGGGTGGGTGGGGAAGGAAGAAGGGAGAGAATTTGGAACTCAATGTTTCAAAAACAAATGTTAAAAATTGTTTTCATATGCAACTTGGAAATAAGGTAGACAGGCAATAGAGTATAGAAATCTATCTTGCCCTACAAGAAAGTAAGGGGGAACGGGATGGAGGGTGATAGAAGGGAGCATAGATTGGGAGAAGGAGTAATCAGAATGCATGCCATCTTGGGATGAGGGTAGGGGAGAGATGGGGAGAAAATTTGGAAATCACAATCTTGTGCAAATTAATATTGAAAACTAAAAATAAATAAATTTCAAAAAGGTAAAGTTTCAAAAGTTTGGTCTCTTGAAGGATATTACTGATAATGAGATTGTATTAACTTTCTTTGGAATTGATTGTGTGACATGGGAGACACTGGCACAGGACTGCTCAGCATGGAATACCCACATCAGAGAAGGTGCTGTGCTTCATGAGCAAAGCAGCATTGAAATAATGCACAGGAAACACAGGATGTGCAAATTTAGAGAATACAGCCTAAATGTTCACATGGACTACCACCTGACCTGTGGTAGAGCATTCTGAGCTCATATTCATCTGATCAGCCACAGCCTGACACACTGAAACTTGACTCTAGCATAATGATGTTATTTTGGTCCTCTTCAACAATGAAGGACAATAGCCAAGCAACAAACCAACCAGTCAACTAATTTTCTTATATTGTTCAGACCCCTACCTAGGTAGGGATGCCATTGTGCTCTTAGGTGGGTATGAATTCTTTGAATTGATTGCCCAAGTCTGGGGGTGGTCTGGGCATAGGGATAGTCTCTCTTTGACATGATGCCCTTATTGTAATATTCACTTTCTCATTGTTAACCAGTGAGAATTGACTGCCATAAAGATTCCAAAGGGCATATAAGTCATGAACCCCCTGCCATGATTGTCTTTGGTCTAAAAGAGAGTTAGCCAAATGGCCAATCTTTTATTAAAATGCTGGCATTACTAATAAAATGATTAAGTTACCTGGAAATTATGTCTCTTGAACTTTTTAAACACCACACTATATGCCTACACACCAGTGAGCAGCCCTGCCAGCTCTTTTTAGTAAGGACAGAGTCTTAAAGACATGGAAACAGTTCCCCTCTGCTGAAATATAGGCAATGACTTCATTTTGAAATCAGTGACTATCTCACAGGTGGTGAGAAGGGTGAAGCTCTATCACCCTTTCCTACTTCCTCTGTGCTTCAGGCACTAACCCTTGAAACCATCTGAAAAATGAGACCAAACTGAGTGCACAATAAATGCTCCTTCACACTCAAGAGAAACCAACTGGGGAGTGGGGAAATTTTTGATCCTTTTGTGTTCCCTGAATGTCCTTGAATTTGTGTATTTGGAAATCAGACCTTGAAGGTCATTTCTGTATCTTTAAGGGTTGGCAGATGGGGAGATTGTGCCTTTTTCAATTTGAGCTGGAGAGGAGAAACATCTTCATTCAATAAGCCAGCAACAAAATAGGAGCTTCCTCCATCACGTTACTATGGGAACACAAGGATTTTTTTTGCTATGGTTTCCCCCTCACCACCAGTGCCCCATAAATGTGGCAAAGGTTAACATATAGGCAGCTGCTGAGTCTTCTGCAAACAGAACAGCCCAGGACTTGCCCAATTGAGGGACGGAGAGCCTGAGAATCTTTTTTTTTAAATTTTCCTGCCCAGCTTGCAAACTAATCGATTCTCCCCTTTGCAATCTTAGGGTATCCTGCTGAGCCCTCAGATTTGCCCCTTGAGCTTGTTGCCTAGGTGACCAACGTTTGGGGAGAGAGGGGACAGGTGTAGTTCAGTCTGAATAATATGTTCTTCTGGTACATGGCAGTCAGAAGTGATTCATCTTAAGGACAACAGTACCAACACAAAAGAATGGCCAGTCATCTGTATTTTTCACAGACACATTTATCCCAGCCTTTCTCTGTTTTGTGCTGTTTGCCACTATTTTTCTCCTTAGAATAAAGCCAAAGTAGCCATCTCAACCTCCCTATATAAGGTAAAGTCCAGGGCTTCTGGGTTGATGTAAGGTGGATACTCCTTGTATAGACACCCATCCTCTGCATGGAAATTCATTTTTGGAACAGATAGCAATCAACAAGCATTTATTAAGTCCCTACTAGGTGCCAAACAATGTGCTGTTTGCTGGAGGTATAGAGACAAAAGCAAACCATGCTCTGTTTTAAAAGAGTTTCTGTTCTATTGTAGGAGAGAACATGTATTATGTAAGTATATGCAGAAAGTAAACAAAACTTACATTTATTATATAAGACTTAAGCAGGAAGTTTGATTTTTCACTTGGGGCAAAGATGAGTGAGTTTAAGTTGATTTAGCACTGAATCTGCCATGAATTGGAACAAGTGCAGAAAGCAACTGCATCTCTCTACATACATTCCATGCCACTGTTAGGCATTTACAAATATCTTATCTGTATATATCTTTAATGCTCACCTAATAATGTTTATGAAGGAGAACTGCTCAGGGATCTGATTACATTTTGTGTAGGGGAAGAAGGTCTGCTAGTGCTCTGCTCTCTCTGCCCTCTCTACAGCTTGTCAACCAGTTGACTAGAATTTTTTAAGCACTTTACTATGGGCCGGGCAATATGCTAAGTCCTGGGGATACAAAGAGAGGCAAAAGACAACTCCTGCTCTCAATAAGTTCACAGTCTAATGAGGGAGACAACACACAAACGACTGTGTACAAACAAGTTACATTCAGGATAAGTTGTAGATAAGCATCAGAGGTGAGATATTAGCATTAGAGGGATTGGGAACGGCTTTCTGTAGAAAGGGGGATTTTAACTAGGACTTGAAGGAAACCAGGAGGCAGAGATAAGGAGGGAGAACATTCCAGGAATGCGGAACAGCCAGGGGAAAGTGTTTGGTATTTAGTTTGTGCCAGCTTAGATTATGTATATGTTGTCTCTCCCATTCCTATGTAAACTCCTTGAGATCAGAGACTACTGTTTTTGCCTTTGGGTTCTCAGCACCTAGCCCGGTACCTGGCACATTGGAGGTGTTGTTCAGTGTTTTCAATTGTGTCAGACTCTGTGACCCATATGGGATTTTCTTGGCAAAGATACTGGAAAGATTTGCCATTTCCTTCTTGAGCTCATTTTAGAGACGAGGAAACTGAAATAAACAAGAGTTTACTAAAAAAGGGTTAAGTGACTTGCCCAGGGTCATACAGCTTATAAGTGTCTGAGGCCAGATTTGAACTCAGGAAGATGAGTCTTCCTGACTCCGGGCTTGACATTCTGTCCACTGAACCACCTAGTTGCTCCACATAGAAGGCATTTACTAAATGTTTATTGATTGATTGATTGATTGACCTGAAATTTCATCAGTAGGGAGAATATCCAGTGTGGAAACACACTCACTCATGGAGATGGGTAATTCCTCTGCAACTTAGTATTTTGGAGTATTGCCTCAAGGGCATCAAAGAATTAAATGACTTGCCCAGAGTCAGACATCTAATATGTTAGAGGCAGTCTTTCATACTCTATGCATTACACTACACTGCTCCATGTAAATAGGGTTATTTCTAGTCTCTTGGTCCCACCTCAGAGCTGTGGAATAAACAAATGAAAATGTCATAGAGTATTGACCTTTAGAAGAGAACTTTGACAAATATTTTGGACATTTTCCTGATCAAATCTGAGTTTAAATTTATTTGGACAAAGGGAAAAACCCCAGTAACTGGGCATAACAGTCACATATTTAGAAGTAGTTAGTCAAATGTTTTCTCTGAGCTGTGACCAGTGGGTCATCTGTGACTCTGCAGAAGGGAGGATCATAATTAGCCATCCCTTACCCTAGCTCTCTGTCTTTTTCCCCTTGTTATTGTATCTTTCCACTTTAGGGAATCTGGGTCAATGAGATGTGTGGGTGAGAGAGGAACAGAGAAGAGGAAAAAATATATAAGCTAGGCAGTTTTTGAAAGGTAAGCTCAATAACTCGTTGTTGAAACAAACAAAAGACAATTTTCAGGGTAACAAAGAACATTTTGAAAGCTACCTGTACACAGGCTGTATAACCTAGGTGGGTATCATTATGTATAAATAAACCCATGACCTTCAGAGTTCTTTCAGGCACCTGAATAAGGCCTATAGGACCATCCTAGTAAACCTTATTGTTCTATTGGGCTGGCACCAGTTTGGATGATGGTTATATCTTCATTAAAGATCTGTCTAGAAGGAGAGGTAAATAGTGTGCTAATTAAATTTATATCAGAGACTAAACAAGCAAACATTGGCAGCCTTGGGGAAATAGATATTTTTTCTAAGACTGAACTTTCACATACACAAAATGAAAAAGAATGAGATTTGACTCTGGGGAATGCAACTCTGAGGGAAAATTGTCTTTGATACACCAATTATTCAGCAAGTAGAAAAAAGCTAGAAGGAAATAATAGTTATTAAAATTATTTCTCAATATTTCCTGAGTGGCAAGATCATAGAAATAACACAGCCCCTGCTACCGGGTAGGCTTCTAGGAGAGAGAGCAGACCACATCTGGGAAATGAATTTCAATCAGGAGAAAGAAGTCAGTCAGAACAGTGTCAGTGCTGTTAGCTGAGTGGCACCTGCTTTCTCCCATTTAGCTAGGTACCATGGGGAGGTTTCATCCATTTGGACTTGTGGCATTAGGGAAAACCTAATTAGGAGTACTGGACCTGCTGGGTAGGGTAAAAACTTAGTAGGGAGCCATTTGAAGGTAACTGGGAAAAAGGAGAATTGAACTGGCTCTCCTCCCTGCAGGTGTTTCTTCAGGGAAGGGGGGATAAAGGTAGAACCTTCTGGAACAAAGTCACATGGCTGATAGATGCCAAATGGGAGACTGGTACTGGAGAAAGATTGATTGTAACATTCTAATGAGCCACAGGAGTTGTAAATGTTATTTGAGTTCTTGCCATATATATTTTTTAAGACCAGTAACTCTCTGTCTCTGTCTCTCTGTCTCTGTCTTTCTGTCTCTCTGTCTGTCTCTGTCTGTCTCTGTATCTCTGTCTCTGTCTCTCTGTCTCTGTCTCTCTCACTCTCTCTCTGTCTCTCTCTGTTTCTCTCTCTCTGTGTCTCTCTGTCTCTCTCTCTCTCTCTCTCTCTCTCTCTCTCTCTCTCTCTCTCTCTCTCTCTTCCTCTGTCCCCTCTAGGCTTTTGTCCTCCTCGCCATCAGCATTGGCTGTTTGGTTACTTTTTTTCCTTTTAGACTGCAGCCTCATCTTGGCTATGGGGCCCCACCTCTTCTTCCACTGTCCTCTCTTCCTTTTCCCACTTCCACAATTTTTTTTGCTTGGTTACAGTGCCCTGCCTTAATAGGAGGTCTGGTGTAATGAAAGGTTTCACTCTCCACAAAACATGTCCAAGATGATAGGAGTGTCAGAAGTTGCTGGTCAAAGGACTAGGAAGGTCAGATAGCTTGACCAGTGAAGAATAACTACTTCTCGGCTTGTGTACTCAAGGATCACATGGCCTAACCCAGGGGTAACAGTGTGTCCTCATTTCAGTTGAAGGAGCATAACTGCTCCAAAACAAAGCATGTTCCATCTGGAAAACCCATGTTCTTTTTTTGTTTTTTTGAATAGATAATGTAGATGAAATTCAGAGAAAAACACTAAAAAAATTAGAGAAATGGAGAGGAATGACCTAGAGTGAACAGTCAGAGGTAATCAGTATGTAGTAGAAAGGGCCCAAACCTTGGACAAGTTGTTTAACTGGCATCACTTTTTTCCTTTGTAAAATGGGAGAGACTAGATTAAATTATCTCTAAGGTCCCCTCTACTCCTAAACTTTATAGTCTTGGTTATCCTATCTTTGCAAATAATCTTTACCAAGAATCATGTTCCAGGAAGGCAAATGCTAAAAATCAGATGATGACTCATATGCCCACCTAAAGAGGCACATTTTCTCCTGGGAATTGTATTCTAGAGTAAGGAGGCCTGGCCTGAGTCTTTTCTGGAGAACAAGACTGATCGTGCATGTTTGGCAAGTTTTTACCCAACTCAGGGTTGTCTGAAAGGCATAGTTCACTCTAGAAAGAACTTGAGTCAGTCTCCTAACTTTTCTGGTCCTCAGTTTCCTCTCATGTATAATGAAAGATTTGGAGTAGATAGCTTTTGAGGTCCCTTTCAGCTCTACACCTATGAGACTACAATTCTCAAGAGAAAGTCCATCTAAATGTATCTCTCTCTGGAGCTCCTTCCCAAACTTGAGTCACACAGTCAGAGGTAGGTTGACTATTTCTACCCTCAAGATTCTAGGGATATTAAAGTGTTGAGGAGTGTCTTTCTAATGCTATGGCTAATAAGCCCCCACCAGCATACTCCATCTATGATTATCAGTTGTTATAAATTAGTGAGCCAGACCCAATTAGCTTTTAGAAAGAAGTATCTTCAGTGGCAGAGTTTGTATAAAACATGCCTCCTCCAAAGTCTGTGACACATTCTCCTACAAAAAAAATACAAAGTATAAAGGAAAAAAAGACTTGAATGTAGGACATACACAGCAAAAGGGGTTTGTTGGAAGTCCTGGCTACTAAAAATCTTTTTCCCCTTTTTGGGGATATGCTTGAAGTTCTCTTTAAGTATGGCGTGGTTTTTCTACTGAGTTACTTGTAGGGCTGTGTATCTGCCTTTCCTCATCATTTCCAGTGCATCCTCAGCTTCTGATACAGACACTGCTTTCAGCAGCTATTGTCTCAGGGATATTGTTGAAGTGCTGATGAAAAGTCCAAAAATGTTCCTCTGAAGTTCAGAAGGTCTTTTTTTGGTCATGGGTCTGGGGGAGGGGAGGAGGCTGAAGAATTTTCTTCCTCTCTCCTCTCTTCCTCTCCTCAGTGAGTCCTTCTCAGGCACTTGGCTGGAGGCTTCTACGACTAAGCTCCCAGATACTTGAATCTTCAATTCCAAACTAGGTGACTGGTTTTATACAAGCTTTCTAGGGCATGACCAAGTTCTTCAAATCATTTCAGTAGAGCTCCTATAGTTCCTATTTGAATTCTGGAGATGTCCCAGCTCTATTTTTACATATCTCACACCTCTGGTTAGTCATGTGTTGTCATCTGATAAAGGTATTAGAGGTAAGGGGGTAGGGTGATTAAATGATTCACTTTACCTCTACTCTTAAATAAGTAATACCTAAAAGTGAATACTGGCCATCACTTCAAAGAATTTACTGATCAGGAATGAACTGAGGCAGGCTGAATGAAAATTGGACAACTATTCCAGAGTAAACTGAACCCTTACCTGGGATATAAGTATAGAAGCAATGTGGAATAGTAGAATTTGGGGTACTGAGTGTGGAATTAGGAAGACCTGGGTTAAAATCTTGCCTAAGACTGTCTAGGCAAATCACTTAACCTCTCTATGCCTCAGTTTCCTCCCATGTAAAATGAGGGGGTTGGAAATAATGGGCTCTAAAGTCTTTTCCATGATCCTATCTTATAGGCAAGAAGAGAGAGGTGAGGGAGGGATAGTGAGTCAGTGAGCCTGGAGTCAGGAGGACTCATCTTCCTAAGTTCAAATCTGGCTTCATAAATTTACTAGCTGTGTGACCCTGGGCAAGTCACTTAACCCTGGTTGCCTCCCAAAACAAACAAATGGGGGGAGTTTGTGTTATATCCCAGAGGCAAGAGGGAGCCACTGAACCTTTTTGAACAAGGAAGTGACATTTTCTTTTTACTTTTTATTTTTTCAGAATGTCACTTTGGCCAATGTATGAGTGGAGATGGGCAATACTGGAAGCAGGGAGGCTGATTACTTCATTTGCTAGGTTTCCCTTTCACTAAGAGGGACATAAGCAGCAAACAACAGTTTTTACTTGTCTATTACCTGGGGTAAGCTACTTCTCACCCTGGGTAGGGGTTTAGGAGCAGGGAGAGCTGTGAGCACTATGTGTGAGGCTGACCTAATGGCTACAGTGTGAGATTTAGGAGTTAGAATGCTCTCCTCTGCTCAGCTTTGCCCTTGATTTATTGTTCCCATCTGAGCAAAGGAGCCTTTTCACAGTGCACTTTTCTCTGGAAGAGAATGGGTTTCCAGGTGTGAATGAGCTCAATTCTCTAAGCTTTCCTCCTGCTTCCCCCGCCCCCTGCCCCGCATTTGCCTTGGGGAAAAAAGAGCGACTATGTTGGTCTTAAATGGAGCAGGTATAGATGAAAAATTATTTACCTCCTGTCTGGGTCCAATGACATGATGCCATTGAATGAAGACCAACCATAGGAGCAGATAACGTTTCAGCTAATTTTCTCTTTTAGAGAGTAGACGCTGAGTGTATCAGTGATGTAGACTTTAAGCTAATAGGAAATGCTGTGCTTTGTGAAATACAGCAATAGAGAAATGTAGTAAAAAGAGTACTGCCTTTGGAGTCTGGCGACCAAGTTCTAATTCTGGCTTTGTCAGTGGATAGCTGTGTGACTTTGGGTAAATTATTGAACTTCGCTGGGCCTTATCTCATATATATATATAAAATTATTGTATAGAATCAGTCTTAGAGTTAGAAGGGTTGGAGGGTATCTTATCTGATCCACGCCTGAAAAGAATTTTCATTATAAATATACTTGATGAATATCCAACCTATTCAGATTCTGCTTAAAGATTAGAAGGAGCCAACTACCCCTCAAAGCAGCCCATTCCCTTTAAAATTGGTGCTACTTGCTTTTCTTTATGTCAAGTCTGAATTAGCCTCTTTGGAACACTGATGCATTTTTTCCTGGCTATGTTTTCTGGGACCAAATAAACACATTTAATCCCTCATCCATATGACAGTTTTTTAAGCATTTATCCACATTAGTCATGTCGTAAAGAAGAATTGGAACCAAAGGGGAAGAACACAAGAAAGAAGAAACCACAAAAAAATGAAAACAGTATGATTCCATTGGCATTCAGACTCCATAGTTCTTTCTCTAGATGTAAATAGCATTCTCCACCACAAGTCTTTTGGAATTGTCTTAGGTTGTTGTATTGCTGGGAAGAGTTAAGTCTATCAAAGTTGGTCATTGCACAATGTTGCTGTTATTGTGTACAATGTTCTTCTGGTTCTACTCACTTCATTTAGTATCAGTTCATGTAAGTCTTTCCAGGTTTTTCTGAAGTCCATCTGTTCATCATTTCTTATAGAACAATAGTATTCAATTACATACACATACCACATATTGTTTAGATATTCCCCATTGGACGGACATCCCCTCAATTTTCAATTTTTGGCCACCACAAAATGAGCTGCCATAAGTATTTTTGTACATGTGTGTCCTTTTCCCACTTTTATGATCTCTTTGGGTTACAGACCAAGAAGTGGTATTGCTGGCTTAATGGGGATATGACAGTGTTTTGAATACTTGACAGCTATCATCTCCCTGCCCCCACCATCATCCTCAGACTTCTCTGCTCCCTCCCCAGTTCCCTCAACCAATCCTCATGTAACATGGACTCAAGGTAAGTTCCAGGTCAGCCAACCTTCATTCTCATCACAGCTGTGTTTCTGACTTTCTAGACCTCAATACCATGCACGGCACCAGGCATCTTCTTTTCCTTTGCCCTACTCTTTTCAATTTCCTTTTTTGTGTTTTCTTTCCCCATGAGAATGCAAGCCCTTTGGGAGCAGAGGTTATCTTTTTTGCTTATATTCATATCCTCTATGCTTAGCACAGTACCTGACGTATAGTAAGTGCGTAACAAATGTTAATTGCCTGTAAATGACTGGTTGCCTTCCTCTGGACAACCTTCAGCTGATCAATGTACTTCCTAAAATGTGGCTCACCAAAATGAACACCTTACTTCAGACTCTGACCAGGGCAGCGTACAGTATACAGACAGGGAACTATATCACCTATGTATTTCTGGAAGCTTATGCTTCCTATAACACAGCCCAAAACCTTTACACCTCTGAAAGTCCCTTCCAGCTCAGAAGTCCAGTGATTTCTCTTCTGCCTTTGCTGACAACCTTGATGTTCATATGTAGTAGGAATCTCCAGAAGGATTTTCCCAAGAGTCCTATCCAAGTGATAGAAATAGTTGAGAGAAGCATGAGTTCATTTGCATAGGATTTGAATAAGCTCCTCCAAGCTATATACTCTGTTTTCAGGGGAATTGTTCTATCATTGCCTTCTGTAAAATGTTGTTAAATTGTCATTATAGAGATGGTTATTTCTCAATTATTTTGTTTTCTTGGTTCTTTCTTCCCTCAGCTTAAAGTGGTTGATAACCTCATTCTGGAAGTATATGGAAAACTAGGTGAATAGACACAGAGCCAAGAGAAAGTTCAGCCATGGTTAGGGCCACCAAAAACCTCCTCTAAGTCCTGTCTTTCAATAACAGTGGTAGTAGTAGCAATATATAATATAATAATAATAATAATTGATATTTACATAGGGCTTTAAGTCTAGAAAAGCAATTTATATACATTATTTCATTTGATCAACAAGGCTATAAGGTACGTACAATAGCAAGAATCATAGGATCATAGATTTAGGTCAAGAAGAGACTAAATTATCTAGTTCAATCCCCTTATTTTACAGATGTGGAAATTTAGACCCAGAGAGGTTAAATGACTTATCCAAAGTCACACAGGTAGTAGACAGATTCAGGATTCAAACCTGGTCCTCTGATATCATATCCAGTGGTCTTTTCATTGTGTGATACTTTCTCTTACTATTAGAGGAGTGGACATGCATGGGGAATGCATATGGCCAGGGCATATACATGATCTATTCTGGTGACATTATTTTGCTACTCTTATAGAGCCTGCATGCAATCTCTGCCAGGCATTTAACCTCTATTAGTGATATGTGATCAGCATGTAGATTCTGCCAGACATTGCTCTCAACTGATTTTGCATGGTTCCTTGCTTGATGGTGCCTTATTTGTATTGTGGTTATATGTCTCCAGGCTGCAAAGCTCCTCTCTTGCCACTACCTTTCAAGCTTCATCTCTTCAGAGTGTATATTAGATATCTTACTGCCTGTCTACTGTTATCAAACAGCTAGAGCATCTCTCCGATAATGGTTGTCCGAGGGTTCTTTAGTCGTAGTTGAAGTTGAAGCAGAAACCCAACATGAGGCCTTTCTGGATGAAGGGATGCCTGCTTAGCCAAGTAATCTACAACTCCAGCTCCTAACCTCACCTACTTTTCTGGGGCTGGATCTCCCTCAACTGGAAGCCTTAAGAGCAGAGTGGCCCTCTTCTCAACCAGAAACTGAAGGAGGAGGATGAATCTCAATATCATTGCACACTGTGGGCTTCCACAAAACTCGGTGGAGTCAAGAGCATATCGGACTTCCATGGAACCCAGGTAAAGGCTATTGAGGCAACTTCCAATCAGAATGCCCCCCCCCCAGAGGAAAGGATGAATCATGACCCCCGAACCTCCCTTGATCTAGTCTCTGATTTTTTTTTCTCCAACATCCTGACGAATCTCACTGTGATCTTATGCATCTGCCTCATCCTTAAAATTGGAGTCTGTGTGATTATGGAAATATTGGTGCTGCCTAAGATCCTGGATCAGCCTCCTAGCATCCTGGTCCAGGACCAGTCAGTCCAGTCACTCTAGGCATATGAAAAAAAAGCGCTTTAGTGGCACATCTCAGCATCATTGCTCAGTATCCACTCATCATCAGATTGAAACTCTTGGTTAGTTCCCTGGAGAAGAAGATACTCCAAGAAATGATGATGAAGCAATCCAGGGTGGGAGGGTGGGGGTGAAACTTCATGGTGCAGAGATACATTCAGAACAGCTGTGCTGAGAAATCTAGAGTGACTTTAGACAGGTGACCAAGCTAGCCTGTGAGACTTCAAATACTTTATCTCCAGCTCCCAAGAAGCTCTAGCAAGACAGAGGGCAAGGGGCGAGCCCCCTATCCTGGGGGTAACCTTACCTCTTAGGTCCCAGGACAGATGCTCTTAGTATTTGGAGGATCATGGAGCCCTTTGGCAGTTTGGGGAAGCTTATGAACCTCTTCTCAGAAAGTTTTTAAATGCATAGGATTAAATGTTACATTGAAAAAAAGTTATTTTATGATTCCTATCACTACATTCAGAGCGAATAGCCTGGCAAAGTGCTCCCAAGCTAAAATTAATTGACTTTTAAACTCACTGGCTTCTCCTGAAAAGTCTCATGCCCTTGTCTCAAGACTTTTTGTGACTTAGGGTTAGAAAGTCCTTCCATCACCGGCTTAATTTTCTCATGTATATATACTCTGACCCAAAACCAGAGAAACTCTATAATGTGTGTTTGAACTATCACATTTTCCCCCCAAGTCCCTCAAATCCTTTCAATTTTGCCATAATTTATCAGAGCAAACTCAAAAGTTAAACTAAGAGGACGAGGCCATTTTCTTCCTCCTAGTGAGTTCATTCTTACATTATTATGACAATATGGACATCAGCAAGTCTCCTGAGCTTTGAATTCCCTAACTTTCAAAACACTGGGGAAAGGCAGAGCTAGTTCTAAGGATAGAGAAACCAGTCAGGTTTTGTACCTGGCATTACACAGTACAAAACCAGATATTTGATTGCTGGTAAATATGCATAATAAAGATGTTTGAAAAGAAGCTCATTATCTTTTCTCCAAAAACATGCCCTTCTTTCAAACCTCCCTTCTGCTACCGAGTGTACCATCGTCATTCTGATCACCCAGGTTCATAACCTCAACGTCATTCTCAGCTCCTTGCTCTCACTCAACCAGTGGCTAAATCCTGTCATTTCTATCTCCTTGATAGCTTTCATATCTGTTCTTTTCTCTCCATTCACACAGCTATTACCCAAGTTCAGAACTTCATCACTTCTTTCCTAGATTATCAAAAGAGCTTCTTACTAAAGTGATTTTCCTAAAGCATAGGTCTTACTTACCATTCACTCCTTAATCATCAGCGACTCCCTATTGATGCTAGAATCAAATATAAACTCTTTTACCTGTTATTTCAAGCTCTTTACCACCTCTACCTTCTTTGCCCTCTAAGCTTTCTATGATCTAGCCATACTGGACTACTAGCTATTCTTCACTCTCAATGCTACATCTCCCATCTCCATGACTTTGAACAGACTATCCCACATGCCTAGAATGTTCTTCTTCCTCAGTTGTACCTCTTGAAATCCCTGTTTTCCACCAAAACACAGCTCAGGTGCTGTTTCCAACACAGGGAGGGATCATAGAATCATCAGAACCCTAGTCTCATTCTTCAGTCTCTGCTCTTAAGGTCTTTCTTCTTCCCTTCTCTACAGGCAGCGTAAATGAAAGAAAAAGATACATCTCTGAAGGGCATTTCAGGACTTGGAGTCTGAAAACCTGGCCAGAATCCTGTCTACTGCTGTTCACCTATGTGTCTAGGACAAGGTAGCTGGGTTGCCTAATGGATAGTGTTCTGGACTTTGAGTCGGGAAGACCTGACTTTGAATCTTACCTCAGCAAGGATTCTGTATCCCTAAGTAAGTCACTTAGCCTCTCTGTGCCTTTGTTTCCCCATCTGTAAAATAAGGAGAATGGACTCAAAGGCAACTAATGTCCTGTCTAACCCTAAATCTATATTCCTATGATCCTATAACTCCCCTCCATGAGGCTTCATTTCCTCATTTATGAAAAAGGAGATAATAATACTTGTGTTACCTACCTTACAGGGTTGTTGTGAGGTAAACACTTCATAAATCTAACAGCATTATACAAATGTGAGTTATTATCATTATTATTATTATCCCACGCATGGTGGGTGTTAATAGACTGCAGCATATTACCAGTAATGACTTGTACTCAAGAAATGCCAAAGTCGATATCAAAGACATGTGACTTGAGAAAAGGGAGTTACGAAGTAGTTACAGAGCAAGGGCGAAGGATAAAACATAGACATACAAATATTATACTGACATCTACAAGATATTAAAAGAGCCAGAGTGAGATTTCCATGGTGTTGGGTAGAGCCTTGCGGGGAGGGAGGAGCATTTATTAAGGACCTACTATGTGCCAGGCACTGTGGCAAGTGCTTTATAAATACAATCTCATTGGACGACTTCTACAAGGAAGTGGACAAAACTTGAAAAGGCCCAGATAGGTTGTGATCTAAAAGAAGGAAATATAATTTCATTCTTTAATAAGGGAAGGAAACTATAAGGGGAAATGCTACCCTGGACATGATTCTGAGAAGCAGGAAGGAACAGGAAAGAACTTTTGAGAGAAGAAGAGGAGATGAACAATCATTCCATGAGAAAATTTATGATAAAGAAGAAGGTAGTTGTAGTGGTAGTTGCCTACTGGATAGAGTATTAGCTCTTGGAGTCAGAAAGACCTAGATTCAAATTGTCTCTCAGATACTTACCTCTATGATCCTGGGGAAATAATTTAGCCTTTTTGGAACCTCTGTTTCTTCATCTGTAAGTGGGAATAATATCTGTGGCACATGAATACAAGGTTATTGTAAAGATCAGATTATTTTAAATACTTTGTTAGCCTAGGAGGTTTGGGAAGCTCTCAAGAATGAAATTCTGAAGATACAAATGCAAATAATTCCAGCATGAAAGAAGACCTTTTCTTCGTGTGACATAGAGAACTTACAATACATTAGTTTTTTAAAAGCACGTACAGAAGATGGAAGTAAAAGCAGGTAGCAGAGAATAAATAGAAAGTAGAACCTTGAGTACTAAAACTCAGAATGAGCTGATCCTGGTGATGAATGCTAAGGACAAATAGGCATTTTTAAAGGTACATTTTTAAGCAGAATCAATGAAATGGAAGAGCTTCTATTTGGGGTGATTGGGAAGATGATGATGGGTGATGGGGAGAAAGCAGAACTCTTTCCATTTTACTTTGCTTCTCTTTACTCAATAAGGACAATGCTCAACAGTCAATCAACCATTTATTCATCATTTACTATATGCTAGTACTATATTAGATACTAGAAATATTACTAAAAAAATTTAAAACTTCCTACTCTCCAGGAGTTGATATCTGATGATCTTTTGTTTTCTCTACAAGGACAGTGGGAAGAACAAAATAAAAATGGTTGGGAGTGGTGAAACTTAAAATTAGTGAGGAGTTGGTAAGTGAACGTCTTCCTGACTTCAATGTACCCAAGTTACCTGAGCTAGCCTACCTACATCTTAACATCCTGGAAGAACTTGGGGATGTGATTGTTAAGCCACTGGGTTCTGAAAGATCATGAAGACTGGGAGAGGTAACTCTAGAACTAGAAAAGGACGAGGGTCCCGATTTTTAAAAAGAGAGAAGAAGGGCAAGTTGGCAAATTTTAGGCCCAAAAGCTGGACTTAGAATTCTAGCAAAATGTTAGAAAAATTATCACATATATTGGTTAACTAGATGGTGAAATATGGGCTAGTGAGATAGATTCAGAACTGCCTGAATGACTGTACCCAAAGAATAGCTATTGAGTGTTTCTCCAGTAGAGCACTCCCGGGATCTATCTTTGTTCCAGTACTGTTTGATATTTTTAATCAATGCCTTGAATAAGAGCAAAGATGACAGGTTTATCAGATTTATAGATGGCACAAAACTGGAGTAAATAGTTAATATTGGGATGGTGGTATTGGGATCCAAAAAGATCTTTGTATGTAATAATGGCCTAAATCTAATAAAAACAGTTGTGATCAGGACAAATATTAAATCCTGCACATCAGTTCAAAAAATCAACTTCTTAAGTAGAGGATGGGGCAAGAGTGGGTAGGGAATAGTTCACTTAAATAAAAGATTTGGAGTTTTTAGTAAACCATGAATTCAACATGAATCAGTAGGGTGTGTGGTAGATGAAACAGTTACTGCTATGCTAGTCTTCCTTAGGAAAGGCACAGGATCTAGAACAAAGAGATGATAGTACAACTCTACTTTGTCCTACCTGTATCACAGGGTTATTGTATTTGTTTCTGGATGCCACATGTTAGAAAAGCCATTGAGAAATTAGAACATTTCCAGAGGAGGAAGACTAGGATGATAAAGGGGACCAAAGATTATGCCATATGATGACCAATTGAAAGAACTGCAGATGTTTAGCCTGGAGAAGAAAAGGCTTCTCCCAAGCTACACCTGTATTTGGAAAACTTTCTCATCACCTAACAAGTCTTTCTTCATTTTTTCAAAAAATTCTTGAGATCCTACCCAGAAGTGAGGTGGTTCAGAAGGGACTGAAGAATTTTTAAAACTGGGGGTGAGGACAGTAACGTTATTGATCAGGAAGACTCATCTTTGCGAGTTCAAATCTGGCCTCAGACATTTACTAGTTGTGGGATTCTGGACAAGTCACTTAACCCTGTTTGCCTTAGTTTCCTCACCTGTAAAATGAGCTAGAGAAGGAAATGGCAAAAACTCCATTATCTTTGCTAAGAAAACCCCAAACGAGGACACAAAGAGTCAGATGTGACTTAACAACAACAACAACAAATCGTTTGATAGGATGCTGGTTCACAAAGTGCTTCTGATCCAGATGGGATAGTTTTCTGAAGGCCTGCATGTGTGGCATCTCAAGTGCTACCCTCCCTTGGCCTTTCTCTCCTATCCATTCTTCTTCTCTTTCCCTGTCAAACTTTTTTTCTTTTTTTAATTACTAAAACTTAAATACACAATAAGAAAAGAAAAAGAAACATAAACATAAATATTGAAACTTAAATTCTACATAAGAAAAAAAAAGCACATTATGTGCACAGCAGAATGTAAGAGAGGATTCAAAATATATAGCAATAAATTTCCATTTCAAGAAAGCCTATGTAATAAATACTACCCATTGTGTTGAGAACTGTCTATCTTTTCTTTGCTTCCTTTTAAGTTTTCTTTTGTTCTCTGCTGCATACTTTTTACTTTGTTCTTTTTTCTCCCTTTCATTGCCAAACTTTTAGAAATATTTGTCTACTTTCTTCTATCTCCATTTCCCATTGTAGTGGTAATCAGGGTGAGGCTTTTTGCTGTTCTTCTCTTAAATGCCTTTAATGATTCTGGCCTTCATTTGAATGGGGCAGGTAAAGTGGGATCTGGTTTTGAAACGTTTTTCACCACTAAGACAATTTGGAGTTATTAATTGGAAACCATGTATATGGTACTAGGGATTAACTAACTTTCCCACACCCTGAATGGGACTTTTCACTGTTCTTTGAGTGCTTCTCAGAACTGAAGTAATCAAGTGCCCCAGGACCTTGAGACCAGTATGTAAGATCCCAGGTTGGCATTTGACTTTTGGGGGTACACTCATTGAAAGTATATGGGTGACGAGACTCTGGGCAAGCCATAGAAATGCCCCCCCCCCCCACACACACACACTTTGATAATGCAGACAGATGTTGATGCTTCTCTGGTAACTATGCATTGTGTTTTGACTCAGACAAGGTCTGTTGATGTTTGTAATTTCTGTTTGGGGAAGGAAGCTGATCTTTCCCCCCTGAACTAAGTGAATGATATATGCATGTTTAATTAAAGTAAGATTATTTACCTGTTAAAGTTGCTTTGCTTAGAAAAGCAGATCAAAAGAACCTGTGCTAGCAGCTGTTGTTGCTAGTCTTGTTGGGTCTTACACATCAACAGCAGCTGCAAGCCACGTTGTTGCTACACCCATTCATTCATTAACCCCTTGCAACTTGCTTTTTTCCAAACTACCAAAACCGCTTTCCCAACACTGATCCCTCAAATACAAAATCCAGTGGCCTTTCTTTATCCATCTCATCTCTGAGCTATCTCCAGCATTTGAGATTGCCAGATCTTTGAAAGAAGGGACTGTGTCATTTTTCATTTCTGAGTTCTTAATGTCTAGCACATCATAGGTTCTTCCCTTTTTTTCTGTACCAGACCTCTGATTTCATCAGTTTATGGTTGTGGTTGTATGGACCATGACATCAGAAGATGCTGCCATGACTTACAAGTGAATTGGATTTAAGTGAGGGAGAGTTGTGCAAAGTCACCAGCCTCATTTTCTCCTTCTGAGCTATCTGAGTCCAGCTGCCAGATAAAGATTAGGAGGACTGGAGATGGCCCAGCCCAGTTTAAGGAACATTCAGGGAAGAACATCCTCTTTCAACGCAAGTTGATATCTACTCTGAAACTTATAGTCTCAGAGAGTTGCCTGGATCATTGAGAAGTTAAGTGACTTATGCAGAGCCACAGCCAGTATATAAGAGAAGATAGGACTTGAACCCATGTTCTTAACTCTGAGTCCAACTTTCTATTCACTACATCATGCTGTCTCTCTAGGTACTTTATAAGTTAGCTTAACAAATTCACGAGTCATCTTGACTTTTGTCTTAGGCTAGACTCCCGATGACTCCGGAGGAGAGAGTAAGGCTGATTATTTTAATCACTTAAATCCAATTTACACACAAGCTAAGACACAATTGGTCCACTTAGAGAAGAAAGGATGCACAACAACAAAAACAACTGGGATTGAACTAACCATCCCCTCACTGCTTGACATTCTCTCCTCAACTGGTTTTTGTAACACTTTGTTATCCTGATTTACTTCTCTGACCACTTCTCCGGTTCCTTTACTGGTTCCTCTTGCCCATGCTGTCCTCTCAGTGTAGGCATTCCTCAAGTCTCTGTCCTTGGCCATCTTTCCTTCTCTCTTCTTACTTGATCCCTCTGCAACCAACCTACTCATATACATTGTTAAAAGACTATTGCAGAGAACTCACAAGGCAAGCACTGAAGGTCAGAAGAAGCAATACAAGGACACTCTCAAGGTCTCTCTGAAGAATTTTGAAATTGATTTCATGACACTAGCAAAGGACCACCCAGCATGGCATGCCCACATCAAAAAAGACATTGTGCTCTATAAGAGAAACAGAATTGCAGTTGCTCAAAAGAAACATGAGATGCACACATTTAGAAACATCTCCACTCCAAATGTTGATGTGGATTATTTGTGCCTGACCTGTGGTAGAGCCTCCAGAGCTCATATTGGTCTGATCAGCCACAGTCGGATACACCATAGCTTGACCCCAACGTAGTCAGGTCACATTAGTCCTCTCCCAAGACAGAAAGAAAATAACCATATACATTGTCTGAGGTGATGGGAAAACATCATCCTGCAAGATTTCAATTTAGCCTTGGTTCCCACACCTCATCAGCACCTCTAATTGTAAGGCTGTAGGGTGGAGCAAAGAACTCCTCCCAAAGCCTTCACTTAAAGAGGGCTCCTAGGCCATCACTTCTTCCTTTCCTACCAGGCTGCACTCTTTTGTACTGGACTTCATCATGCCTCTGTAATAACTAGCTCCTCCATATTAATCCCAGCTTCCTCTGCTTTTCAGCTCCCTTTTCTGAGTTGTCTTCCCTGCATTAAATTGCAGGCTCCTTGAACATAGGGACTGTCTTTGTTTTTCATACTGTATCCCCAGCGCTTAGCATATAGTACCTGGCTATTAGTAGGCATTTAATAAATGTTTATTGAAAGAACAATTTAGAGCTAGAGGGGACCTTACAGACATCTGATCTAAACCTTGCATTTTCCAGAAAAGGAAACTGAGGCCCTGGAAGATGAAGCAACCTACACTTAAGTCACACAAGTAGTGAGTAATAGAACCAGGATTCTAACCCAGATCCTCTTGGTGATCTTCCCAAGGTTATCTCTTAACTCATCACTGAGAAGCTAAAATTGACACAGAAGGCATATAAAATCTGGGGCTCAAGGAAGACACTTTGCAATTCCCTTCCCTAATCCCAAACACCTCAAATTGCTCCTGCACTTGATTTCCCCTACTGAGTCTCCTTCAATTCAATTCAATTCAAAGTCTCAGCTTCAATTGATTCTAAACCTTTTTTCCTTCCCCTCACCTCTTGCCTGCAATCTGTCTTATTATCTTCCCCAGGTTGTCTCTCCTAAATCAAAGCCTGGCTTAAAATGCCTTTCATCTTCCTGATCTTCAACCACTTAGAATGTCCCAAGGTGCTTTTCACAGCCTGGTGGGATTGGGTAGAAAGGCAGGGGTCCAAAGAGCTGACAATATTGTACTAGTGCCAGGGAGATGGGGAGAAGGAGATAAAGGGAGTCCTGTACTTCAGCATTTCTTGGTATCATGAAGCACCAGGTCAGGAGGATTTCTCTCTTTGGACTTCCCCTCCACCTTTTGCCCCTACTTGTTGTGTTTATCCCCATTCACATATACAACCTGGAAACTTGGCATGGGCACCCCGGTTTGAAAATAAACACACAAATTACCCTTCAGGGCTTAGTCAATGTGTTACTATCTTTCGTTCAGCCTGCGACCTATTCATTTTAACATACATTCATCCAAGTTTTATGTTATCATTAATTATAACATTTTAATGAAGAGAAAGTTGATTGTTAGTCTTTGTATCATTAGTGGTATTGGCCATGGCTCTACTACAGGTTTACAAGCAATAGGTCTCAGTGCTTTGCCTGGTAGATCCAAAAGCTCTGGATTTTAACTCAGAATCCCTGGATTTGAATCTTGGTTCTGCTGCTTTCTACCTACAACTTTGGTTGTCAGTTCCCTTCTATGGTCTACATGTGTTCATCCATAGAATGATGAAGTTAGCAGCTGGAGGCACAGTGGCTACAATTATAGACTTGGAGTCAGGAGGACCTATGTTCAAATCTAGCCCTTGACAATTTTAGCAATGTGAACTTGGACAAATAAGTCACTTAACTTCTCCAGACTTCAGTTTCCTTATTGGCAACATGAGAGGATTGGACTCAGTGGCCTCTAAGGTTTCTTCCAGCTCTAAATCTGTGACCTCATCATCTCTATAGTCTTTTGTGAGCCATTTGTATAACCCTTATAATCACCAAGCAGGTCACTCTGCCCCCCCTTTTCCTACATCCCCAATTCTTGGTTTGCCCAATCAGAGCCATCATGGCTTTTCTACTCGCTGCCCTCCTGTCTGCACATTCCTCATTCTATCAAAAGTCTCTGGCAGAATGAAAAGTCATTTCTCCCACAAGAAGTTTGGGACCCTACTTTATACTTTTAGGTGTTACAGGCAGTCATGGGTTGTTGGTTTTGTTTCCTTTTAATTTCCTTCAAGCTTCATTTCTTAAGCAATTATTTGTTTAAAATTACTTCTTCAGAGTGACCTGTTTACACTTGATCAAAGGCAGCATTTTGTGTCCCCTGTACAGGATGTCCTCTATGGAGAACATAGGGAGACCACACTAATAATGACTATGCACATTTTGTTGTTCTCATTTGAATTGTTTTTATTTTTTTTTTCGAGAGAGAGAACAAATCACACAGAACTCTTTGGGTGAGAGAGATAGGAAATTGCTTATGGTGTGATTAGAGTTGTCTTTTCACAATCACTTCTGTGGGCAATTTATCCAGGCTGAATAATGATAGAAAAAAGGATGATGTAAATGGAAGTTGAGCCAAACAATTCACTTCTTGTCCATATCTTGATTCTTGCCTGCTCAGTGTGACAAGAGGAAGGGACTCAAAGCCTCTTCTATTTAACTTGGGTAAAAGATAACAAAACTGGCTTTTAGAAGAGACATAAAGGCAGCAATCAGAGGGCGCCAATCACTGACATAAGCCTGGTGAATATTTGCAATGATCCTTTTGGAAAACATTCCCACTGATTAGGAAGACTTGAATTGATGGGTGGTTGAGATTGGATCTAATCACCTGGGCAGAAATAAACCCACTGCCTATATATTCCTATCCCTAACACATAAAAACTATGCCAAAGCTTAACACAAATCATTACTGCAATTTATTTTCTGCCTTTCATGTGATCCAGTAAATGTACTTCCTATCTCAGAAAGAGGTGAGGTTCCATGATTCCTGGTAATGTCAAGTATCAGACCACTTTGTACTGTGTACCACTTACTCTGTGCTCACTCTCCCAACCCCCTTACTTATAGTATCTGGTTGGATTTCTAGAGAATGGCTGACTACATATCTGCTCAGGAATCTAGGAATAATCCTATGGGGCTGAGGTCTTTAACTTATGGGTTCCCATCAGGTGTGCTCCAATCAAAATCAATCAACTAGTTGGCATCAATTAACTTTTACAAAGGGATATTTACTGAGAAGGCATAGTAAAAGTAGAAATTACCAAAAAAAATCCCCTAACTGGGGGCACAGTCTCCCCTGGCAATCCCTGGGCAGAGTGGTCTCAAACTTAAAGTAAGGCACACATGTAAAGACCCCCTGGGGCCAAAGGATACGGTGAACCTCCTGGGCCAAATCCTCTTATTAAGGGTATTTGTTCTGTGAAGTTTGGATTCAGTCAAAAGGCTGCACTTGAGGACCTGTTGTCCACATGTGGCCTCAAGGCCACAGGTTCCCCATCCCTATGACCTGGGCCTTGGGGGAACTTTTATTCCTTTAAGAATCCTCTACCAAGTTGGCTTTGGTGTTTTTGGATCAGCAATGGACAAACTGCTCCCTTATTCAACTGAGCTGGCTCCTTGCTGGGTGTGGTGACTCAGCTGGTGACTCAATCTATTGCTAGGCTAAGTCAAACATGTAACTCAAGAACAGAACATTGTACACAGTAACTGCAACACTGTGCCATGATCAACTTTGTTAGACCTAGCTCTTCTCAGCAATGCAATGATCTAAGACAATTTCAAAAGACTTATGATGGAACATGCCATCCACAGCCAGAGAAAGAAATATGGAGTCTGAATGTAGACCGACACATACTATTTCCCCCCTTTTTCTCTTTCTCATGATTTTTCCCCGTTGTTCTGATTCTTCTTTCACAACATGATTAATATGGAAATATGTTTAATATGATTGTACATGTATGGCCTTTATCAGATGGCTTGCTATCTTGGAGAGAGAGGAGGGGAAGGAGGGAGAGAGAAAAAAATTTCGAAGTCAAAATCTTATTAAAAGTGAACATTCAAAACTATTTTACACATAATTGGAAAAAATAAAATACTAGTAAGTGGAAAAAACAAATATGTCACTCAGCTGCTGTACTGGCTTTTCACTAAACTCAGCTGCTGCTGGTAGTGGTACTGGCTTTGGTGGTCTCTGTTACTGATTCAGCTTACTGAGGGATTGTCTCTTCTAACCTTTGCAAACTCATAAGATCATAACCTAGTCAATTCAATCTGATATTCATCAGCCAAGGATCAAGAAGGAATGATCACAGAAACAAAGATACCATGTGTTCATGGACACATGGTGTTCAGATTAGGAGATAAGACAGATACTACTTCTCCACCCAGCAGTTCACAGTATTCTTCCTTACTTGAAACCAACCAGAGGAAAGAGTGACAGACTATCTGCTCAAACTTTTTTTAATGAACACTCAGTTACAGCTTAACCTCTCCTGAGTCATCCATCCCTCTATCTCCTCAGATAACCAAAAGACTTGTCATCATCACCTAGTACTTACCATGAGTCATCATGGCTGAAACTCACTCCTGAAGTTCCACATGTTGTATTGGCAGCAAGCAGTAGATGCTACACATCCTCTGTGTAACTCACCAGGCAGGGCAAATCTGAGCCTTCTCAAAGGACTGGGCCTTCATTGGCCAGGGCTCCTATGATGCCTGTATATGTTGGAATCTTTTGTGTTTCTTCAATGAAGGGAGAGCAGAACTATTGGTGTATAGCTCAGTCTCGAAGGGGTATTTTGATAATAGACTAGGCTGTAAGTTCCTACAGAAGATTCTGTGGTGGAGTTCCATAAATTCCCAGTGCTAGCTATCTGTGGCCTAGGGGTTATATGAGGGCAGGTATCACATATTCCCTGGCTAAGATGCCTGAACTACAGTAAGTAACTATTTGGGAACTGGAAAGGCATAGGAATGAGAGAGAAGACAGTGTGTAGGCTACATAGCACTCACAAAGAGTTTATTCAGTTTGGGCCACCTCTCAATCTGCCTTTAGAGAGGCAGGATAGTTCCAGGCATTCTCCCAAGATTTCCCCGTGTGTCAAAGCCACTCAGTGGAGTAGAGATGTGTGTCTGTACCAAACATCTTGGGACTTATGAAAGTCTCACAAAAGAGTCAGTGTGCCTTTGTTGAATATGTTTTAACAGGTATAAGAGAAAGCTTAAGACCTAATGGGAGACACCTGGAGACAGACAAGGGCAATCCAAGATACAACCAAGGAGGTTTCCAAAGCTCGGGTGTAATGATCCTCAGGCTACAACATAAGGAAGATGGTCCTGTGAGAGGCTCCCCTCTGGAATTGGTCTACGTCATTCTGGAGTTTCATCATTCTTCCTCATTTGCCTTGACATCGGATAACTCAGCTCCACAGATGAAGGTCCACAGATTTTATAGGAGGAAAGAAATTCTCGATCAAGAACTTTGGATAAATGAGCTACCTTTGATGTCACATATGGAGAAACGCTAGTAATTTACTGGGTGAAGGACCCAAATATACAGATACAGGGGATGGAAGCTTTCAACATAATGAATGCCGGAAAAGGGAGGGGATATTAGGCAACAGAAGGGGCCATATCTTGAGAATACAACTGGAAACAACTGAGATTTATGGGTTTCATGGAAGTCTCTCAAACCAGAGGAGGTTTAGGATTATAACGCTGGAGAAGGATGGAGAAGGGGATTATGAAACTCTTGGTCTTGTCTGGTGCTTCCAGTCTGGAAAGTCCACAGAACCTATATCCTCACTCTTCAATATTCCCTTTCATAACCTTCAGTCCTGATACTCTCCATGACAGTCTCCAATGAAGGGAACCTGCTCAACTCAAAGCAGTCCTTTCCACTAACTGAACAACTCCAATTATTAGAAAGTTTTTTCTTATATTGAGCCAAAATATGATACCTTCATTTCTACCCATTGGTCAGAGGGCAGGTAAAACTAGTCCAATCAATCCTTCTTCCATGTGTTAACTTTTTAAATACATAAGGAAAGCTATCATATTCTCCCTGAGGTTTTTCTCCTGGCTATACATCTCTACTACCTTCAATTAAGTCTTCTAGAATATGGTTTAAATCCAACCCCCATCTTCTATAGGAAATCTTTCCCAACTCTTATTAATTCTAAGGCTTTCACTTTTATTTTTAATAACTTATTTATTTTTAGTTTTCACATTCACTTCCATAAGATTTTGAGTTTTGATTTTCTCCCCTTTCCTTTCCTCCCCCTTCCCCAAGACAGCATGCAATGTGATATAGGCTCTACTTATACATTCATATTAAACATATTTTCACATTAGTCATAATGTAAAGAAGAATTAGAACTAACGGGAGAACTACAAGGAAGAAGAAACAACAAAACAACAAAAGAAAAGGAGAGCAAATAGTATGCTTCCATCTGCATTCAGACTTTAAAGTTCTTTCTCTGCATGTGGATGGCATTTTCCATCATGAGTCTTTTGGAGTTGCCTTAGATCGTTGCACAGCTGAGAAGAGCTAAGTCTATCAAAGTCAGTCATCTGTCTCACAATGTGGCTGTTAGTTTGTACAATGTTCTCTTGGTTTTGATCATTTCACTCAGCATCAGTTCATATAAGTCATATTAATGACTAATTGACATTTTCCTCTGGACATAGTCATCTGCCACCCCTGGAAGCTGTCCTCCTCTGGATTTGCTCCAGGACAGCAAAGTCCTTCCTAAAATGTGTCAACCAGAACAGAGCATGGGATTGCAGATGTGGTTTGACCATAGTAAAGTACAGCAGAACTGTTAGCTCTCTCATTTGGAATATCTTGCCCCAGGTCGTAAAAGATGATATTTTGGCACAAGGAAATGTGGAAGGGGTCTAGAGTAGGAAGAATGGCACAGCTGAATATAGGACACATATTACTAACTAGATATGGTCTGGGAGTTTTAGATGCATCTAGCCTAAAGTGATACTGAAGTATCTGGAGTCTTTTTGTTCTGAGAACAAGCTAATCCCATGGAACTCTGCTGTTAACAATGACCTGCATTTGTGCTAGCTTCTTGTGGTTATTAACTATGCAACCAATTCTTTTCATCTGCCTGCCCTTATATTTCTTCATCTGTAAAATGAGAAGGATGGATTACGTGATGTCTAAGATTCTTTCTAGTTTTATGTCTGTAACCCCTGTTAGTCAATGAAGATGAGAAGGCTTAGGAAAACTGGGGGCCTACAATGGTAGCTACAATATATCCACATTTTACATGTTTGGAGATGCAATGCTTGGACTCCACTCTTTGACATCTGACTCTAGAATTCCACAAAGGGAAGGAAGAGGGAGACAAGGGTGTTGGGGAATAGCATTTGTTGGAATGTGGAAAGCAGCCAGATGAGGGACCAAGAATTAAAGTGTATCGTTATGGTATATGGTTGTGATGGAATACTATTGTATGAGAAATGCTGAACAGCATGATTTCAGAAAAACCTGGAAAGACTTACATAAACTGATGCAGAGTGAAGTGAGAAGAACCAGGAAGACATTGTAACTGAAATATTGTAAGATGATCAAGTGTGAACTACTTGGCTATTCTCAGTAATACAATGATCCAAGAAGATTCTGCAGAACTTATGATAAAAAATGCTATCCACACACAAGAATTGATGGAGAGTGAATACAGATCAAAGTATACTTTTTTAAATTTTATTTTTCTTGGTTTTTTTTTGGTCTATGTTTTCTTATACAACATGACTAATGTGAAAATATGTTTTGCATGACTACACATGTATAACCCATATAAAATTTCTTGCCTTCTCAATGGGGGGGGGAATTTGGAACTCAAAATTTTTAAAAACAAATGTTAAAAATAGTTTTTATATGTAATTAGAGACAAATAAGATGCTAAATTAAACCATTAAAAAAGAAATAAATAAGAATTAAAATGAGTCTCTTGAACTCATTATTGAACTGCAGAATGAGAGAATCTGACACTTCCACTATGCCACTGCCTAGAGGCAAAATGTTGGAACACACACACACACACACACACATACACACACACACAAAACTCTTTGGGCTGGGATTCCTATACTACAATTGTTCTGCAGGTAGAAATAAACTCTATTAGTGGTCAGAATAAGCAAGGAGTAAGAGGAAAGGTCCACCAACCCTTCTTTAAAAAGAGAGGCAATAGTAACCGGCGAAACACTAAACAAACTACACCACCTAAATGTAATATAATGGAACTGGTTAGTAAGAAATGATTACTATGAAGAATCCATAGATTTTTTTGAGCCTTTGCTCCTCACAGGAGGGCTACATGGCAAAGTGGAGAGCACACTTGATTTGGAGTCAGGAAGACTTGAATTTGAATCCTGCCCTTGACATTAGCTGGGTGACACTAGGCATGTTCTTCAACTTCATGAGCTTGATTTTCCTCATCTGTAAAATGAATGGATTTGATGTCTTCTAAGGTTTCATAGAGGCAGCTGGTGGAACAGTGGATAGAATGTTGGGCCAAGGGTTCAAATCTGACCTCAGACACTTACTAGCCGTGTGACTCTGAGCAAGTCACTTAACCTATCTGCCTCAGTTTCCTCAGCTGTAAAATGGGGGTAATAACAATAATAAGAGCACCTACTTGCCAGGGTTGTTGTGAAATTCAAAGGAGATATGATTCGTAAAGCACTTAGCACAGTGCCTGGCATATAGTAAGAGTTTAATAAAGGCTTTTCCCCTTCCTTTTCCCATCTCTTTCTAATTCTGATCCTATCAAAGAATGCAGAATGAAGTAGTCCCAAGAAAACAATCTACACAATAACCATACAATTGTAAATAAGAAAAAAAAAACAGTGGCAACAACAAAAGCTGAGAGCACTGTATGAGTAGAAAGGTCAAGATTGCCCCTGAAGAAGTGATGAGGCAATGAACCTCCATCCCTCCTTTGCAAAGGGCTGAGGCTATAGCTATAGAACCTTGCATAGACTGTCGATGTCTGGATTAGTTTTGCTGAACTGCTCCCCTTCACACTTTTTTTCTTTGTTTACAAAGGACAGCTTTCTGAGTAGGGTTGGGGGAGGTTTATATTTAGACATGGTGGTGATCTACAGGGAAAAGACATCAAAATTAAAAATTACCAAGAAGAAAGAGAGTATGATATGGTAGAAAGAAAAGAGTTCCATTCTCAGCTCTACTATCTCCTTGTTGTGTGACATTGGGCAAGTCCTTGACCTCTCTGAGTTTCCAGATCCTCCTCTTCAAATGGAGGCAACAGTACCTGCCCAGCCCTAATGGTTGTGATCACACTTAGGAAACTATACATTGCAATATAAATGTAATCTCTTATGATTAATAATCATGGGCGCAGGTGGTGAGGCAAATAGGATGGGTTCCTTCTACCTTTTAACTTCTATTCCCCTTTCACTGGCCTCATTTCTCCTTAGCTTGTTCTCTGCTGCTTTTGTATAGATGTTTGGTTGAATGAACGAATGAGCCAGCACAGCCCAGGCTGCAGCCAGTCTGTCCATTATGGACTTCTCACAGTCATGAGCATTGCACCCACAGGTTTTCCGGGAAACCAGAAGCAAAGGCTCAAAAAGATTTCCTTTAAAGAGAAATGATTGTTCACATAATGAATATCTGAGCCTTAAATTGGAGTAAAACATTAACTCTGAAGTCTTCAGAGTCCATTTAAGTACTTTCCCATGGTTATTGCACAAATGTCACATTATGCCTATTACTCATGCCTGTATGTCGAGCTCTTGACCCCATCCTGCCCCTGCACTCACCCAAAAAAAGAGGCTGAGAGCTCTTAATTGTCCCTCATCCTCTTCCTGAGGTTTTTGGTTAACTTTTGCCTTTTTAAAAGATACTGCTAAATTCTTACAGGAGGTGAGATTGAAGTCAGACAAATGGGTGGTAGGCTCAAGGGAGAGAAGGAACTCAAAGGAACAAGACAAAATTCATTTTTTTTACCATTCAGTCTCCCCTGGAAGCAGTGATGAGATAAAAGGTAAAGAGGTAAATCTGCCATTTATTAATTGTGCATTGGACTCTGTCTCCTATGTTAGCTTCACAGCCCACTTGGAATAAAGGGATGGGCAGGTGAACTCCAGCTACAGATGGCCTAGAGAACTGCTCTACACATTTAGCCACACAGCTCCATTCCCAGGCACAACCTCTAGCTATCACCTTGGCTACAGGAGATAGATGAGAGAGTCTTTTTAAAAATAATATCTGCCTCCTTCAGTTTACATGTAAAGACTATTTTTAACATTTATTTTTCATAAAATTTTGAGTTCCAAATTTTCTCTCTCCCTCACTTATCTCCCCCCGTCCCTGAGACAGTAAACAACTTGATATAGGTTATATGTATTTAATCATGCAAAACATAGTACCATACTAGTCATGTTGTGAAAGAAGACATAGACTCAAAGGAGAAAAAAACATGGAAAAAATATAGAAGGTGAAAAATAGTATGCTTCAATCTGTATTCAGACTCCATCAGTTCTTCCTCTAGGGGTGAATAGTGGTTTTCTTAATAAGTCCTGTGGATCATCTTGGATCATTGTATTGGTGAGAATAGCTAAGTCATTCACAGTTGATCATCGTGCAGTATTGCTGTTACTGTGTACAATGTTCTACTGGTTCTGCTCACTTCACTTTGCATCAGTTCATATACATCCAGGTTTTTCTGAAATCATCCTGATCATTATTTTTAAACATTTATTTATGTATTTATTTTTTGTTTTCAACATTCACTTTTATGTGATTTTGAGTTCCAGATTTTCCACCTCCCCAGGATGGACTGCAATCTGATATAGGCTATATATATATATATACATATATATATATATACATATATATATGTGTGTGTGTGTGTATATGTATATGTATGTATGTATGTATGTATATATAATCATATTAAACATATTTCCACATTATTCATGTGGTGAAAGAAGAATCAAAACAAAAGGGAAAAACCACAAGAAAGGAAAAAAAAACAAAAAAATAAAATGGCATGCTTCAATCTGCATTCAGACTCCATAGTTCTTTCTCTAGATGTGGACAGCACTTTCCATCTTGAGACTTTTGGAATTGTCTTGGATCATTGTATTGCAGAGAAGAGCTAAGTGTATCAAAGTTAGTCATCGCATAATGTTGCTGTTACTATGTACAATGTTTTCCTGGTCCTGCTCATTTCACTCAGCATCAGTTCATGTAAGTCTTTCCAGATTTTTCTGAAATTCACCTGCTCATCTTTCTTATGGAACACTAATATTCCATTACATTCACGTACCACAACTTGTTCAGTCATTCCCCAATTGATGGGCATCTCTCAATTTCCAGTTCTTTGCCACTATAAAAAGAGATGGTATGGGGCTGGTTTATTCTATCAGATGGGTTTATCTTCTAAAACATTCCAATTTTTGAGAGAGCAGAAGAAAATTATTCCACTTCTGACCAGAGGTAGTGGGATGCTTACTGTCTTCTGTCCTTACTTGTTAGTTGCTCTGATAGTGTGGCTAGGGTAAGTCATGCCTATGAGTAGTATGATAGTGAGGCTCATCGTAAGCCCTCATCCATTCTCCTATTAAGGCTTGATATTTCCTTCATTAAAATAATTCCCAAAGGCCTCTCTCTATAAAGTACACAGAAGTTCCCTGGGGAAAATATTAGATCAGTGTTTATTAACACATTAGCAGGATTAATTTATCAGATGAATTAGTTGTCACCTACTAGAGAGCAGAGCTTTGAGGAAATAGAAAAATGTAAATGTTGGTTGAGGGAATGAGATTGGGTGGTGAGAAAAGGCATGACACATAACTTTAGTGTTACAGTAGGGGTATTGGGCAGCCAGAGGCCAAGCTGGCAGCATGGGACCATCCCTGCCCACAATATGAGAACATGGAATACCTGGTGTTAGGGAATGAAGAGAGAATTTGTCGATTTTACCAATTGGCATGATACTGAGAGAGAGACAGAGATAGACTGAGAGCTAGAGAGATAGAGACAGAGACTTGGTAATCAGTTGTTAAGTCGTGCTGATTTAAGCTCAATAGTCCCTCTCACATTTGTACACTCCTTTCTGGTTATGCAGCCTCTACCTTAGTTCAAGCCTTCATTACTTTAATTATTATAATAACCTTTTAATTGGCTTTCCTGGTTCCGGTCTTCCCCACTCCAATCTAGCCTCTACATAGCAACCAAATGAATCTTTCACAGTCATAGACCTAACCAAGTCACTCCTCTATTCAAAAGTTTTCAGCAACTCTGTTTTGTCTCTGTGAAAAAATATGAATCTTTATCCTAGCATTTAAAACTCCTTGCATTCAGACTCACACCTACATTTTCCAGCTTATTTCTTGTTATTCTCCTTCACACTCTACACTGCAGCAAAGTGGCCTGTTAGGTATCTTCAGAATTTGACATTATATCTCTAACCCTTCATGACTCTGTTCAGCTTTCCCCCATGTCTGAAATATACTCCTTCCTCACCTCGGCCTCTAAAAATCCCTAGCCTCCTTCAAGGCTCAAAGACTCTGGACTTGGACTCAGAAGATCTGGATTCAAATCTTAGTTCTATCAATTAATACTAATAGGACCATGGGGAAGTCATTTCTCCAAATGTAAAATTTGATGGTTGAAATAGATGACCTCCAACTCTAAATTTATGACCCTAGAATCCTATCCAAAGTCTTTTCAGTGCCTTCCAGTTGTTAATTCTCTCTCCCTCACATAGTTATACTATACATAATATGTATTATATATATAAATATATATGTGTGTATATTTGTATGTATGTATTTGTCCATATACATGTTACAGCTCTTCAGTGGAACAAAAGCTCCTTGAGGGCAAGAACTATTTCATTTTTGTCATTATATTTCTACAGCCTACCACTGTACCATGTACATAGCAATCACTTAATAATTGAATTGAATTCAGATGAATCAATAATTGTGTGTTACTTTAATTCTTAAACCTGAATGAAATCTGAAAACTTCTTGGCCAAGCAAAGAAGACTTTTCCTTTTTTCATCTCCACAGGGAGGAAAGGAAGATGTATTTTTAGAGTCAAGTGTCTAGATTATCTAGGTGGAATCCTAATTCAGTTCATAAAATACAGTCATCTGGAAGGAAGGAAGGAAGGAAGGAAGGAAGGAAGGAAGGAAGGAAGGAAGGAAGGAAGGAAGGAAGGAA
>CM053627.1:134786377-134805960 GCA_028646595.1 Phalanger gymnotis
TCTTGAGAAGGATGTTGATGAAGAGACTCCAGGCAGCTGTAGTTAAGGAGCCCTCCAGCATGTAAACCAGATGCTGAGACTTTGTTGAACTCTGGTAACTATGTATTGGGATTTGAATCAGACAAGGTCTGTCTGTTGATGTTTGTAATTTGCTTGTATTTTGCTCTGAAGTTCTGGGTGCTGGCTTTTTCCCCTGAACTAAGTGAATGATATTTGCATGCTGAATCAAAGTAAGCTTGCCAACCCCTTAACCTTGCTCTCCTTATTAAGGCATATCAAAAGTGCCTGGGCTTTCTGGCTGTCCGGCAGCTGTCTGGGTGCTGGCTGTGGGTGGATCTGGACCCCCCACAGAAGCTGCAAGCCAGATTGTTAAAACAGGTGGTCAGAAATGGCCCCAGCCTGGATACTATGCTCTTTCTCTTTGGCTTGGAGTGCTACATAGCTCCCCTGACGCAGGATATCCTTTCCTGGTAATGTGTCCCACTTCTGTTTACTTAATTTTCTGGCCCAGCACTGGCAGTTCAGAGTTTTGCAGTGCTGATGCTTCTGAGTTGCAGCCCCTGGCAAGCTTTTGCTTCTAAAGGGCAGTGGTCAAGATGGCTGTTAAGGCCCAACAAGCTTACACAGCCTGGAGCCAGGGTCTCTATGGCACTGGAAAGAGGGAAGGGGAAGGGGGTGCAGGAGTAAGTTTTGATGTAAGCTTGTGTTACTTAGGTTTGCTAGTGTGACCTTGCTGCCCACACTATTAGAGATTATAGAGGGAAACTGAGTGAACTCAGGCTCAGTGAGTATCAGTTCCTGGAAGCTGGGCTTTGTTTTTTACCTTCTTTTGTATTCTTGGTGTCCTAACCATGGACAAAACTGAAGTTGCTTTGTTATGTTTGGTGCATGATTTCTGTTTTAAAGAGGTTTGAGAGATCATGGAGATCAGAGAAAATGTCTAGTCCACCGCCTTTTTGTTCACATGACCCAAAAGTTCTATTCCTAATTCTTTACTAGAGCCCTATATTTTATAAATGAGCAAACCTAAGCCCAGAAACATTAAATGATTTCCCCAAGTTTCCAGTCAATAAGTAGTAGAACTGGGGTTCAAAATCAGATCTTTGGGCTCCAAACCCAATTCTCTTTCCATTATACCACTTTGACTGCCTTTTAGTATCCTATTTTTTTAAAAAGCCACAAGAAATGACATTACCCAACACAAAGAGCTTCTCTCCTGTATGAGTCTATATTTACATGAAGAAGCTCATAAGCTATAGAAAAAGAAAGGAAAACCCTCAGGATTTAAGGAGAAATCTTAGGTCTGGCACAGCACCACAGAGCTAAGAGCTCTGGGGGAGAATGATAACGCCAGCCAGAGGAGGAAAGGAACATTTAGGTTTCTTTTACCTGTACTAGGGTACTTAGGGACTTTTGGTGCCACAAACAAAAGAGGGAGCTAAGTAACTGCTTATCCAAGACAATTCAACCTCAGATGGCAAAGTTTCACTATTCAATCTTTGGAATTCAGTTACCTGTCCATTGGTTTCCTTCCATGTAACAGGAAAAGCTTTGGCCAAGGAGTCAGAAGGCTTAAATTCTAATCACCCAAAGCACCTAAAACTACTAAGGGGCTGTATACTCCTAAACAGGTCACTTCACTCACGAAGATTCAATAGTCTTTATAAAACGATGGAGTTAGACTAGATTATATCTAAGGTTCCTTCCACCTCTCACATAATATGTTCTATATCAATGTTTCCCAGTTGCCAGGAACAAATATTTACCAGTCCACAAAAAAGGCTATAAAAAGGACCAGCTACTCATGCTTACTTTTGATAAACTATCAACTTTTTAAAATTGGCTCTTCCTCACCACTTCTTTCTCCTCTTGTGTCTCCTTCTTGTCTACCCTACCGTGTTCTGCTCCTTTACTAGTCCACAACATATTTGGGGACTGGGAAATGCCTCTGCTTGCTATTGGGAAGTTCTAGCATCACAGGATGCCCTGTTAGGAGATTTTTCCATATGTGGGAGCTCAGATCAAGAAGACTGAGATAAATTCCCGCAGGTCCTTCACAGTGAAAGCAACTCTGACATAAGTACTGCATACAGTCCTGAAGCTTTTTGTTTGACATAGTCTTCAGTGGGAAGACCCAAGAAAGGTGGTATTCAGTGGATTTCTTCCCTTAACTGATGTCCTAGGAAAGTTTCTGCCCATATTGCTTTTTTAAAAATACCATTTATTGCTTTTTCTCCTCAAAAGTTCTTCTCGTGACTCTCTTAACTTTAATATTTGAACAGGTCAATCATTGCATATTTATGAGTAGTCACTCCACTGATGCAGATTGCAAAATCTCTAGTTAACCATAATCCTCTTAGGTTGCTACAGCCAAAATAATTTGTCACCTAACAGACAAGCTTACGGAAATGAAGTTTTCTACACTTAGCTATGCTGGTTCTCAAATGACAGAAATCCACTGCCAGGCCTATATATGCAGTCTTTCCATTTTAGTAGGACCAGTTCCCTAGTTAAGCCTCTGAAATCCCAGGTGTCACCTAGATGCCACAAGGAGCTCAACTAAGATAAAAGGGCACAAGATGCACTTAAAATTAATAATTGACTGGAGGGATAGACTGGAAGTGTGCTCTTATTTTCATGGCAGGACTGCTATTTCCAGTTCAATTTAATTTAATTTAATTTAATTCAATAAGCATTTTGCAGTAAGCTCTATGCCTTCCATTTTCCCACACATACATATATACATAATGAGTAAGGTAATAAATCTGGGATCCTAAGACAAAGTTCCAAGTTTTACAGGGTTTCTTTGTTACCTCAAAGTACAACTCCCAGCAGATCTTCCTACTTTGACAAGTATAGGTGAAGGACAGGCAACATTTTACTCAATCAATAAATATCTGTTGTGATCATTCACTTGTAATATCTTCACTACATGCTTTTACAAGTTGCAAGTAAGTGTTGGCTGTAGAGTGTGCTGTGTGATTCCAATAACCACAATTTTATTATTGCTCCTTATTTTTCACACCACTCATGCTTCAGATTTCAAAACAGAGAATCATCTTAGATCTTCTTGCAAACTCCAGATAGTCTTTTATGTACCCCTTCAAGGGTTGGGGCTTTTCTCCATCCCAAATTATCTTACATTTACTTATCTGTTTACATGTTGTTTCCCTGGTAGAATATAATCTTCTTGAGGACAGGGATGTTTTTTTTTTCTTTTTGTTTTTGTATCCTTAGCACCAGAAGAAGTGCCTCTTACACAGAAGCTACTTGATAAGTGCTTTTCAAATTAAACTATTGCAAAGTTCACCCCACATAACGAAAATGAGCTTACCTAAAGAATGGCAGTTGGATGTAGTAGAAAGAACACTGGCTCTGGAGTCAGAGAATCTGTGTCCAGCTTTCAACTCTACTATTTACCATCTATGTGACTCTAGGCAGGCCACTTAACTCCTCTGGGCCTCAGTTTCCTCATCTTTAAAATGAGAAAATCAGATTAAATAGCCTCTAACCTACCTTGTACTTCTGTTAGAGTCTGACTATGCTGCTCTCTGTTGAAGTTCACTCTTCCTTTTTGAACTGTAGCTAACACAACACATTATAAGCAAGTAGTTATGCAAGAGAAATGATGTAGAGAAAAATAAGAGAAACATATGTCTTCAGAAAAAAGCAAGCCACTCACGTAGCGAGATTGAGGGACAATTAAGTGGATGGTCCACATGTTTCATTGGTATCTATTTAATGTCAAGAGAATAGGCAATGATTTCTGGTTAAGTCAGCAATTCAAAATGCCCTACTGGAGGTCAGGTCTCCTGAAAAACACTCCGGTAAAGACTTAAAAGGGTTCATTGATACTCAAGAGTACCAATGAAAAATAATAATAAGGCCCTCCATTTGGTCTAGGACCACACAAGAAGATATCTGGAAACTCTTGAGAGCCAGGAGTAAGAGTGTGGGGGTCACTAAGAGGGTTAGAAGCCAGAAAGGTCTCTGATATAAAGGATCTCCAAGCAGCCTAAACTCTATGTTCCTATAAAAGTCACAGCAGGAGGTAGCGCTAGCCAAGGACCCAGGAAAACTGCATGATGGCGGTTCCTTCAGAATACCCAGATCAGCAAGATCTTTGACATCCATTTGAGGCCTATCAGAGCTACAATAGGGAACAGAGCCTATTCCTTGTTAAGAATTTCACAAGAACAAAGAAACAGAGCTGGGACTGAGGCCAACACCCACATTGTGCCACCAGGAGATCAAGGCAAGAATCCAGACTACAGAAGAGACAGAACTATACAGAACTTTCTCACTTCATCTTAGAGTGTGAAGAGGAGGAGCTTGGCCCTGGCATAAAGTTCCAATCCAGGAATTGAGGCTGGAAATATGGCAAATAAATGGAAATTCTGATTATAATAAAGAAATTCTTTTGGTTAAGAGACGCCCAAGAGGTAAACCGAGAAGAGAGTAACTCTACTGTAAGCATAAATGGAACTATAGAGAGAATAATGGTTTGGCCACAAGAACTGCAAGAATGGCTGAAAGAAATGCAGCAAAAGGAGGAAATAAAATTAGAGCTCTTGAGGAAAAAATTGGAAGATGAATAAATGACTTATAACAAAAGGTAGAAAACCTTACCTATAGTAGTGGACCACATGAAAAATGGAATGGAACAAACAGAACTCAGGGATTTTATGAGACAACAAGAAATATTAGAACAAATTACAGGCACAAAATTAGAAAAAAAATACTTAAATTTTAGAAGAATATATAAGGAATCTACTACAAAAAACAACTGACTTAGAAAACAGGTAGCGGAGAGAGAATTTAAGAACTATCAGACTCCTTGAAGACTATGTACACATGAAAATTTGTATATCATCTCTAAAAATCATAAATATAAATTTCATAAACCTATTAGAACTAGAGGGCAAAATGAGAATAGAAAGAATCTACCAGCTACCTCTTGAAAGAGTTTAAGTACCAAGATGCCACTGTCAGGATCACATATGACTATAATGCAACTACTATAAAGGAAAGGAAATATTAGAACATGACATTCTAAAAAGCAAAAGACAAAGGCTTACAACCTTTAACAGAATGAAGAACTTTCAAGCATTCCTGATAAAAAGACTGGGTAGAATCTTTGAAATACAAGTACAGAAGACAAGAAAAACCTATAAAATAAATACTGTTGAGCAATTGGAAGGGAAGAATGATAACTAAGTGAATACATTCTAATAGGAATAAAAGAGAAGTTTCTTCAGAATCCCACTATCTTCAAGAGTCTCAGGGATATAAAAAAAGACAAATACAGGACCTAGGGGGTGATTTTGTTCTATTTTATTCATCTTAAGAGAGGAAAGAAAAGGAAGGGGAAAAGGAAAACATTAGAGACGAGTTGAGGAAGAAGGTGAAGGAAGTTGCTATTTCTCATAATCGAGCAAGATAAAAGAAAATAGAGGAAGGGATTGTGACAGGAGAGCTCTCATGAACCTCACTCTTATCTGAACACAAAAAAGAGTCTAACACTCACACACACACACAAGCTTGATGTAAAATTATGTTAAAATCAACAGGAAAATAAATGGGGACAGAGAGAAGAGAGAGGAAGCATTTAAGAGGAAAAGCAGAATTAAGAAGAGCATAGTCATGATCAAAACAAACTTCATCTTTAGAGACTGAGTCATAAAAAGTGAATTAAAAGGAAAGAAAAAATATAAAAATCAAGAGAATGAATGAGGAAATCCCCCAAAATATTGGATGGACCTTTTATAGTGAATTTAGAGGCAGATATGGCTGAGAGCCCCACAGAGTAAGCAGGCATGGTGGCCTGCAACATTGGAAATAAAGCCAACATTGATATAATTCTAGATCCATTGGAGTATCTGAATTTCTAACATTGAATTGACTATACCAACTGAGGTTATGACATCACATTTAACTTGCAACCACTATCAAGCTTATAGCATGAATGAAAGTTCAAGAGTGTGTGTGTGTGGGAGGAGAACAGAGTCTCTCATACTCCCTTAGGAAGGGGCTCTCCTTTCTTCCTAGGGGTCAAAGGTCACTTTTTCTCTTAGATCTTTGTAATACCTTCCTCTCTAGTCTTTCTTTGTCCAGTCTCTCCTTTTTTCAATTTATCTTTCTTTGCTTAAAGACTTTCAGTGTCTCCCACAAAGTTTTAACTCCTTATTCTGACTTTAAGGCCTCTACACAATGTGATTGTAACCTATCTGTTTGCTATCTCTGTCTGTGTAGACTCTTATATAAGTAAGGAAAGTTGAGATGTGGAGGAAAAGAATTTCAGAAGAATTTCTTACTAGGCAAGTAGGGTTTGGGAGAGCCCACCCACTTCAGGTGATTATTGCAAATGCTTAATATTCTCTCAATTCTTGCTCATTCTGTGCCTGATCATGCAGTTAGTGGATTATCCAGGACTTGCATTTTTCCTCTTCCTCCTCCTCCCTCAGCCCACCCCAGGAGCTGTGCCTGTGCTCATTAGCACTTCTACCAGAGGAGCAGAGGAAGGGAGCTCAGAATAGTCAATCTTCTCCTTGTTAACAACCTTGGCAAGGGGTTTGAGAGGGGAGGAGATTGAACCTACTGGAGGCTAAAATGAGATGTTTGCTTACCCGTAGATTGTATTTATCCATTCTAGTCCTTTTCATACTAGCAGGTGGTCCCTTGAACTTGCGTGGCTGTGGGTCTCATGCAATAAAGGTGGAAGGCTGTTGTAAAAAATAAAAAATTAGTAAGTTTCGTTGGTGTATCTGTCCTCAGGTTAATGGTGGAGATACGGGGACCTGTATATTAAGTCCCTTTCTACAATGGCAAAATGGGATCTAATGGAAAATAAATCCAGAATTAAAATATCAGAAGCTTTGTCTTTCCCCCCCAAATCCAATGATAAGAAATTTTGTTTGGGAACTGAATATTCCAGATACATAAAGAAAAATAGTATGGTCTGATAAGTATCTCCTACTTAGTAGGTCTGGAGGAGAAAGTGAGGCTGGTGGCCTTGCACAGCCCTCCCTCACTCAAATCAAAGTCATGTCATCATTTCCCTGATGTTATGGTCCTCTTCGAGAATGAAGGACAAACACAACAACAACAACAACAACCTCTGGCGTAGGGTTCTACATTCGGGGGGAGTTTAATTAATATTAAGTTGATCAGAAAGACATCTTTTAACACTGGTGAGGCAAGGAATTACCATCAGTCCAAAAACAAGCTGAACTCAAGAGGGATTATATCCCTGAAGATAATAACAATTACTGATATTTATTTAGGGATCTTAAGTTTGCAAAGCATTTTGAATATTTCACCTCTCTGGAGTTTCACAATGAGCCTAGGAGGTAAGCATTCTTGTACCTATTTGGTAGATGCAGAAAGAGAGACCCAGAGAGTTATGGGCATGGTCACACATAAGTGGAAGAAATGTTGATGTGGAATTAGTAGTAAGTAGTAGAAGTAGGATCTGAACCCAGGTGTTCTTGACCCTAAATCTAGCACTCTCTTCACTAGGTCATGAGAGGAAAATATTTAAAGGCATAACCTAAAAAACAACTCTGATTACTGGCCATGCTCAGGCTTGATGAAAGCCTTGGGGGATACGGGTGGGAGTGGAACGTGGCATATATTTGGACCAATCTTGGTACCATTTGTAAATGGTACCAAGAAAATTAGAACCTCTTCCTGCCTTTCAATGACAATAAAATTGAGTTAGATTAGCAATACCAGGTCTCAGAACCAAGCTTTTAAGAGGCTGCATTAGGAGAAAGAGTTTTCTTTTTCCATGCTGAGTCATCTTTGTGATATTATCAGGTGGCTGTTAACAGAGTTTCATGGGAAGATGCCAAACCTTTAATCTTAGGACTCTGTAGAAAGCTATATGAAAATTCACCATGCAAATTAGCTGGGCTGCTTCCTTTTCTGGGCACTAAATAGAAACTTTGATTTTGAAGTGTTCTTCCCAGGGTTGCTGTCTAATATCTGTTAAAAAGTTCTTTTCTTTTTTTATCTTCTGCCCCTCTTTGTCCTTCTTTCCTTTCTTTATTCTTTTTTTTCTCCCCTCCTGCCTGATGTTTTCTTGTTTTCTTTTCTAATCCTCTCTCTCTCTCTCTCTCTCTCTGTGTGTGTGTGTGTGTGTCTATCTGCCCATCTGTCTGTCTCTTTCTCTCCCCTCTCTTTTGCCTTTCTTTGTTTTTCTCTGTCTCCTCTCTGTCTCTGTGTCTCTCTCTCTATCTCCTTTGTTTCTCTCTTTGCCTCTATCTGTCTCTCTCTCCCTCTCTCTCTCTCTCTCTCTCTCTCTCTCTCTCTCTCTCTCTCTCTCTCTCTTTCTCTCTTTCACACACACACACACACACACACACACACACACACACACATGCACGCACCTCTTTAAGTTCACAGAATTGTAGGTTGCTCCTCTGGAGGCAGTTATCACTTTTGTTATTATCCAAGTTGCTGCTCAAAAATGAACTGAAAATGCCACTTGTGTCAAAAGTAATTCCTCCAGCATGAGAACACCAAGTTCACAGAAACATTAGTAAGCCTTTGTCAGAAAAATCAGAGCTCCCTGAATTTGGGGCAAGGCCAATTTGAAGCAAAGCTAATTGATTTGTTGTTATCATTTTGGAAAGGGAAGTATGTTTCTTTTATTTCCCAGGTCCTTGGTCTTTATTAATTTCCTAAAGAGCAAAGATTTTGTAACCTCTATGCCTGGAGGGTGGGGGAGAGAAAAAAAGGAAAAAATAAATTTACATGATAACTTTATTATATGTTTAAAAGGAATAGCAAGTTGCATATAATAGGTTTACAATTTCATGTGCAATCATCTTTTTTATTCTACTATGTTATGGAAATACTTGTCTTATTTCATAAATTAAAAATAAAATAAATTTTTAGAAAGAAATATATTGAACTCTGATCAGAAAAAGAATGAACAGTTCCTGATTCTTGCTTATTTCATCCATGCAGATGTTTTCACTGACCAAGGAAAAATGTTAGTAAGTGGTCAGCTGAAAATTAAGTAAAGACGTTACAATCATCCTCACAGTGACATCCCTCTCTTCTAAATCCCTATAGTGTACTTTCTCTGTACATTTTGTTCAGTATCTGTTCAGGCATAGAAGATATGCTATGGAGGTAGAAGGGACCTTAGAAATCATCTTGTCCACACCTCACAGGGAAGGAAACTGAGTCCCAAGAAGTCAAGTGACATGGCCAAGGGCACATAGCCAGTAAGCATCAGAAATAGGATTTGAATTCAGATCCTTAAACTCTGATTCAAGCCGTTTTCCTACTGTATCACATTGCTATCTTGCAAAATTGGCCATTTCCCTTCACAAGGGAGCAGATGCTAGAGAGCCATTGATCAGAGATACTAAGGAATACCGTGGAAGGGATTTCACATTGATTGGAAAGTTAAAGTAGATTATGACCTTTAATACTGTCAATTCTGAGTCTATGAATCTATGATATTTTACTTTGAAATAGTCTCTTTTCATGCCTAGCTAATATCCCCAACAAGAGTATAAGTTTTTTGAATACATGGACAGTGCCAAGCATTGTACCATCGGATTAGCAGGCATGTGATATTTGTTTATGGTTGAAAATATGATTGTTGTCAAACTATTCCTGGATGGTAGGCATCAGGAAATGAGGTTGAACTTCCCTAGAGTACATCCCAATGGATATTAGGGAGGAAGGGAAGAGGAAGCAGATAGTTGGAGAGAAGATCAGCAACCAATGACCCCAGGTACTCTGGCTTTTAGGAGATAGAGGTAGAAAGGATCTCAGAAATTATCTAGTCCAATGCTCTCATTTTCTAGACAGAGGAAACTGTACTCTAGAGAGGACGTGAATTCCTGAAGCTCTTGCACTACCAGCAGATAATTGAGACAAGGTTCAAAGCCAGGTCCTCTGGCTATGAATATAGCGCTCTTTTCCTTATGCCATCCTCCCACTCCTGTAATACCACCTCCTTCCCAGGCTGATCAAGGAAAGTTGCTTGCCCAACTCTCCTGGATTGGGCTATTTAAGGAAGTTGGGAGCACTCTATCTCTAGAAATATTTTAAGAAGACTATGCTACTTTGCTTCGTATACTATTAGAACAGTCCTACTTGGGGCAGCTAGGTGGCACAGAGCACTGGCTCTGGAGTCAGAAGGACCTGAGTCCAAGTCTGGCTTTAGACACTTGACACACTTACTAGCTGTGTGACCTTGGGCAAGTCGCTTAACACCAATTGCCTTGCCTTCCTCCCTCCAAAAAAAAAATAGAATAGTCCTACTTAAAGGCTACGGGGTGGAGTAGACAGACAACCTTTTAATGTTTCATTGATCCTATGATTTTATATAAAAGAAGGTCTTTATAGAAACAAATGTGGGGAGATTGGTACAGAAATATCCAAAATGGACACGTCTGTGTATTTTATTTATGGTATGTGCAGCTTTATTCGACTCTTCCAGAGAAGTGCTTGCTTTACTCAGAAATAATTGCTTTTCAAAGACTGGCCATTTTCATTAGTTCCCAGGTGAGCGAATCTAATAAGGCTAGTCTTCTGACTAAGGAAAAGCAACAGAACAAAATGTTTAAGTGTTTGTTTTTTCTAGTGAACAAGTGCCTATGTTCTACTCAGATGGAAGTAAATTGACACGTACTGTCTAGGATGTCATTTCTTTCAGTACATCAAAGGTAATGTACCTTCAGGGCTCAGCATTCTGGGGAGAGTGCCGGAGGCTATAAAGGAGCTGAACTTTTTCATGGCATTATTCTCACATTGGGATATAATTGGGAAGACAAGTTTATCTCTGGTAAGTTGCTGCTGAAGGAAGCCAAAAGCCTTACTTCACTCTTTTTGTTAGTTCAGAACTGTGATTCCCTTGCTAAAAGCAGATGAGCAGCTCATTTTGTTACCTCCAGTTTGTGGGGCACTGAGAGATTAAGTAATTTGCCCATTGCCTCAGAGCTACTAGGTATTAGAGGCAAGTCTTGAACCCAGCTCTTCCTCACTCCAAGAACAGATCCTCGATCCACTGTACCAGGCTGCCTTTCCCTAGCCTTCTTCAGATGCCAACTCCTATCCATCCTGCCCCCCAAATCCTCAATTGTGCATACTTCCTCCCTCTTTGAACAGCTCTGTATAACACTGTACATACTTTGATTTGTCTTATGGATATGCTGTTGTATTTCCTCCATGAGTAGCCTACAAACTCCTAAAGGGTGGGAAGGGTTGTATGTTCAACACATTACATAATGCCTAACACAGTGTAGAAATTTAAGAAATGTTTGTTAAAGGCATCTTAGTACAATAGAAAGAATGCTAGATCTGGTGTTAGAAGACAAGGTTCATATCCTTTACTCCCTTTGGAATCGTTTCCTCATTTATAAAATTAGAGTTGGACAAAATTACCTCCAAGGTCCTTCCTACCCCTAAGTCTATGATCCTATGAATGAGTGGAGTGGTCACCCTTTTAGTAGATATTACTTATTCCTTATTGAAAAACTTTTTAAAATAACCGAGTTGGCAAACAACTTCTGAGTAAGTGGTAAAAATGATGGCCTAGGCTCCCCAGGACAGTGACTCTATTGATCGATCATTGGATTCATTCATTCATTCATTCAAAAAATATTTGTTACGCATCAACCATGAGCAAAGCGCTATGCAAAGTGGTGGGTGATGTCATCGGTGTCTTCAAATAAATGGAGCTAGGCTTGGTCCTTTGCTTGGTTTCTGAGGGCAGAAGTAGGAGAGAAGTATTAACAAAATGTGTGGAGGAAGATTCGGGCTTATTTTAAGAAAAAAAATTCCTGACATTTAGAATTGTCCCAAAATGGAATGGGCTCACTTTCTTGACACTAAAAGTTTTCAGACAAAGTTCTGATGACCATTTGTCAAGAGGACTATAGTCAACTCACATATGAGTTGGACTAAGAGATTTTTGAAGTCCCTTCTGATTCTGAGATTCATAGATATACAAAATCCATGTTTTAATTGAGCCCTGAACTCTAACACTAACACATCCAGGCAGAATATCTAAGGGTCTTGCATAAGATCTCTTTGGCCTGTGCCCCAACCCAAGGTTTTCCCTGAGAATATCAGTTATCTAGATTACTTTTCTCTTCCTGAAAGAGCCCTAAGTTCTCATGAAAGCACTCAGGGTGAATGGAACATCGAATAGAAGACATGTTTTATTTACCCCAACAAGCAAACACAGAATGAGATTGTACTTTAGTCAACTGATGGGGAGAAAGGCTCTCATTCTCTTTCTGTAGGACACGGAGTAATTCCCTCTTGGTTAGATGTCACTTTGATTTGAGACCTACGCAATACACATAATTCACAATATCAGTAAGAAGACAGATCTGGCCTGCTCGTGGTTTCCTACAAAACCCATCTTCCTTTCCTTTTGGGATTATACTGATGGGGTAGCCTGTAGACCTCTTTCCAGGTCCAAATGAGGCTAGACAGCCCTCTCCTCCCCTGCCTTCTTTCATCAAGGCTCCAAATCTCTTTCCTCTCTATTCCTCTTGGGTCTCCATTTCCATTCAAAGGAAGACCAAGTCATGCAAATTCTGATATTGCTGCAACATGAAGCTATCAACTTGAGTCAGTATCAGAATAAATGTCAATGGGGCAAAGAGCACCCAGAAGAAGGAGAATTCATACCTTAACCAGTAAATTCAAACCTTGTGAAGGAGCCAGTAGAAGAGAGAGAGGTTAACTTGACTCCTCTTGCTACATACTTGGGTATCCCCACTAGATAAAAATCAAAGTCCTCCTCACTCTGAAGCCATGTATAGCCCTTTAAGGAATAAGATGAGTGCACAAGTGAACACATATAAGTGAACAGCGCTACAAAAAAGGTATAGAATAAATGGATTTCCTAGAGGAGGCATTCCCTCACTCCTTTATTTGTTGAGATTTCCTTCCCTTCAAATCATTTGGCATTTATTCTACATATTTTGCATTTGCTTATGTGTGTACATGAGATTTCTCTACAGTAAAATGTAAGTTCCTTGAGGGAAGAGGCCAATTTCCTTTTTTTTGTTTTTTGATCCCCAGTGTTTAGAACAGTGCTGGGCCCATATTAAATATTTAATAAACACTTACTGATTTTAATTGAAAGCAGCATGGTAATTCAGAGGAGGGAAAGCATACTCCTCTGACAGCTGGTGGACAGGGGGAAAGGGTCAGATGTATAATCTGTAGGCATGGCACTGCTTCAGGTCCAAATGCTGACTAATGAGAATTTCTTGTTTAAATCCCATCTGTGCTTTGGCAGCTTGATCGGGCTGGCCCCACTCGTGCATGCTCGGCCTGACTGCCTGATTCTGACACTAGCACTTGCTAATTTGATTTCTGGCCCTTTGATTGTTTTCAAGGTGAACATCTTCATTTATACCAAGAACCAAAAAGATTGTGAGGAAAAGGAGAACTTTCGGTGTGAAATGATGATCGCTCTCTCCTTCCAATAACCAACAGTTTTACACTTAGCAGAACTTCGGGATTGGCTTTTAGTATTTCAGTTCAGCAGATGCAATAAACAATTTTCAGAGAAACACTGGGAGTGAATACAAAAAACACTACTCGAGCAGAATGATAATTTTGTAGCTGCAAAGGTCACTGCTGCCAATATTAAAATGTGTAGGAAATTGGTTTAAAGAAAACAAAAGGAATGATTTATGCTTACTGTGCTTTGTGAACTGTTGGTTTTTAGTTTTTAAAATATTAAAGTAACAACAGTTTATTTGCTACTACTTCCATTATTCATATCCAAAAATTGGATGTGTGCTTCCTGTACTTAGTGGATATTGCTGTTACAGTCATTTTTTTCAGTTATGTCTGACTTTGTGACCCCATTTGAGGTTTTCTTGGTAAAGACACTGGAATGGTTTGCCATTTCTTCTCCAGCTCATTTTATAGATGAGGAAACAGTGTTAAGTCACTTGCCCAGGGTCACATAGCTAGTAAGCGTCTGAGGTTGGAACTGAACTTGGAAAGATAAGTCTTTCTGACTCCTGGCCTGGCTCTTTATCCACTTAACCACCTAGCTGCCCCCTCTGGGAACTTTGTTGTTGTTCAGTCATTTTCAGTCATATCTGACTCTTCATGACCACATTTGGGGTTTTCTTGGAGTAGTTTGCCATTTCCTTCTCCAGCTAATTTTATAGATTGAAAACTGAGGCAAAATAGGGTTAAGTGATTTGCCCAGGGTCCCACAGCCTGTAAGCATCTGAGGTCAGATTCAAACTCAGGAAAATGAGTCTTCCTGACTACTGGTCATGGCATTCATAAAATTAGTCTCTTCACTGCCAACACCATACACAGAACTGGTCACAAAAGGGAAAGAAGAGGCCAGAGGTAAACATATTAATCCTTCGCCATGCCCCAGGTTATAAGGAAGAAAAATTGATAAATAATACTTGAAAAAGTATTCATAGGTATGAATAAAGATCATAGGAAACTCTCTGCCAAAAGAACCAATAAATTATTTTGCACATAGCTGTATGTGTGTATATTATCTGCACCTATGGAATGTAAGCTCCTTGAGGGCAAGGACCATTTAATGTTTTGTCTTTGTATCTCAGTATCTCATATCAGCATCTGACACATTTAATAAATTCTTGTTGATTGGGTGATTACAAGGACAATCCATCTTGGAAATGGAAGGACCCTTTCAGAAGTTGGGCGGTATGGCATAGTGTGTGCCGGAGTTGGAGCCTACAAAACTTGAGTTTAAATTCTACTTCTGATACTAGTCGTGCAAGCAAAGTCAAGTCATTTAACTTCTGTGAGGCTCATTTTCCTCATTGTTAAATGAGAGAATTGGACTAGATATCCTCTAAAGTTCCATTTAGCTCTAAATCTATGATGCTCTTGCTGCCTCACGGTGATCACTATTTTTTTCATTTGTCCTTTACATAATTTATCTTAATGTTTTCTTTTTGCCTGCATTTGAGTTTGTTTTAATGCAAATATTGTATAGCTTTCAGATATGGAACTCAATAGCCTCTGAAGAACTGAAAAGAATATCACACAAAGAACAATGGAAGGGGGCATGGTGGGTATGATCAGGCTACACTAAATGGCAAATGGGGAACTTTCAAGAACAGAAATAAAAGATTTTATCAGGAAAACAAATGGATTATAGGAAAAGAAAATGGGTCAGTCATAAGGGAAAGGAAATGTATGACAGGTGGGTCATTTGAATGTTCTTCAGTATTTTGGCCATATCGGCAAAAAGCGAGGATGGCCCCCAGTCTGTTAGGTGTGCCCTTTGTGATGAGGAAGATGTAGATGATGGTTTCACAGGATAGAAGGCATAGCTGGTCACTGGTGGGAACATTCCAATCACTAAAATCATAGATCCATCTATGTTTTTGTGTAGAAAATAAGTATAACTTCCAGAATCCAATGAACACAACACAACACCTTTTTTTGGAGGCAATCGGGGTTAAGTAACTTGTCCAGGGTCAATCAGCTAGTAAGTGTCTGAGGCCTGATTTGAGAACTTGAGTCCTCCTGAATCTAGGGACAGTGCTGATAGACCAAGCTGCCCCTGACACAACATATTTAATAGTGATTAACACAAAATAAAAATACTTCCCGGAATATAATGAATACAACACGGCATATTTGTGGCACATTTACTGGTTACTTATACAGTGTATTGTAGTGAATAGAGAGCCAACTTTGGAGTCAGGAAGACCTGAGTTCAAGTCCTGCCTTTGGCACATACTGGCTACATGAACCTAAACAAGTCACTTAACTTCTCAGTATTCTAAAAAATGTTCTAAAAAATAAATTACAAAGCAGGCATTGCCCTGCAATGATAGACCGAGTGGAGCTCCTTATACCAATGAAATCATGAGTCTAGTAAAAAGTAACAAACATACACTGATAATGCTTTTTCCAAGTCATTTTTCAGTCATGTCCAATTCACCCCATTTAGGTTATTTTTTGGCAAAGTTGCTGGAATGGTGTGTCATTTTCTTCTCCAACTCATTTTACAGATGAGGAAACTGAGGCAAACAGGGTTAAGTGACTTGTGTTAATCACTATTAAATATGTTGTATCAGGGGCAGCTGGGTCTGTCACTTAAGCTAGCAACTGTCTGAGGCCAGATGTGGACTCACAAAGGTGTATCTCCCCATGGTGCTGCCTAACTGCCCAATAATGCTTTTAAGATTGTATTACTAACGAGAGTGCTCTCTTGATCAAAGCCATTCTTATATTTCAAAACTGATGTAAAATTCACTGACCTATGACCTTTTTCCTACTCCCTGGACAACTTCTCGAAAACCACTTTGCTGAGGTACCAGAGACCAGAAACTAGAGGAATCTTTTTCCTATCCCCAACTCCTGATTGGTGAGGGCTTCACATAGCCCACTCTTTCAATAAAGCCCTATCAAGCTTCACTTTACTTCCTTCCTATTCACCTGCCATCTTCTCACTAACTGCTTTGCATACCCTCCCTTCCCCACTTTCTAATACTAGAATCATAATCAAATCAGTTCTAATATTTCTCTAGGACACATTGTTCCTGAGTCGATCTAAACACCCCCCACTTCACCCCACTATCTCCAACTCTCCATTCACTATGCATATACCTTCCCAAAATACCTCTCCCTTACACTATGAATTATCTCCCTCTATTAGACTATAAACTCCTCAAGGATGGTGACTATATTTACTTTCTATTTATATCACCAGCACTTAGCATAATGCTTGGCACATAGTAAATACTTAATAAATGCATTTTCGTTAATTCTCCACATTTTAAACATCAGGACATTTACACATCTCCAGTCCTGCATTTTCACTAGGTTTCACCATGATTTCTCAAAGGGATCTGGAAACTGGATAGTGAGATAGGAAGGCCATGTAATTAGGCGTTGACCATGGAGATAACCAACACCTGCTCCATGCACCAATTGCAGAACAATCCACAACCAAATTACTAGTTCTTTCAATACTCTGTGATGCTGGCTGGCTGGGCCAGCTGACTTAAGCTCATGGAAGAAGGAATTGCCCAAACACACATAGCTAGTTAGTGGCAAACCAGACCTTAGATGTCCTTCTAGGGAGTTTTCTGTTATTCCAAGTTGTCTCCTACGAAAGCAACTAAATATATTTTGGAATACCTTCCAAAATTCCTTTTTTATGGCAAAGATACTGCCCAGGTTTGTAACCTCAGCATTATATTCAATTTCTCACTCTCCCTCATCCTCATATACAATCACTTGCCACCATTTCTATTTCTACGTCTTGTACATCTGACCTCTATTTTTTACAGATACCGCCTTAATTCAGGCTCTCATCATGTCTCCCCTAGATTATTGTAACAGCCAAAATTGTCTCCCTGCCTGGAGTCTATAGCCAATCCAAAATATCCTTCACCCTGCTGACAAACCGATTTTTCTTTAGCAGAGATGGGATCATACCAACCCTCTAATCGTATCTGGTGTCTCTAGGATCAACTATAAAATCTTCTATTTAGCTTTTTAAAAATCTTTCACCCCCTGCATTCATTTTGTATTATTCCCCCTTCTGCCTACTGTGATCTAACCAAACTGGACTTCCCTCTCATCCTCTTATAGGATATTCTATCTCCTGCTTCCACAAAATTGCACTGACCATCCCCCACACCTTGAATGCCCTCCCTACTCATCCTTAGCTCATAAAAATCTCTCTCTTCTTCAAGACATAGCTCAAGCACCACCTTCAATACAACCTTACAACTGCTGGTCCTCTCCCTGGCCCCTCCCAAAGAGTCCTACATTTAATGATTTTGCATTTATTTGCATCAATTCTCTTTATATTTCTTCTATATATTCATACTAATATATTCGTCACCTCCCTCTTTTAGAATATAAATTCCCTAAGGGCAGGGATGGCTTCTTTCATTCTTTGTATTTATATACCCAGTAGCTAGCACCATACTTGGCAGTTAATAAACACTATTGATTCATTGAACAATTGGTTGGGTATGCTCTACACAGAACAGAAACACAGAAAGCTTCATTGAGAAGCCGAAAAGTCTGGTACTGATTTTTAAATCTATATATTACTATTTTTACACATGTCCTATGATGTAAAAGCAGCAGCAAGTTCTGCACACAGCCATTATTTCCCCCTCAGAGAACATTTTGATGTTAGTCACTGAGACTATTACCCAAACTGGCATGGAAAGAGATGAAGTGCCTACTGAAAAGTCAAAAGGCAAGTCGAAAGAGTGGATCCAAAGTCTAGCCCTCTGACTATTTTGGAGTCAAGTACCAATTTGTTGCCCTAACCAAATGGAGAGTGGCTATTTTTGTTTCTCTTGGAGGCTTAGGCTCTGTTTTTGAGTACAAAGTAATTTAAAGAAAAAAACAGGGGGCAGAGCCAAGATGGCACCTGGAAAGCAGGGACTTGCTTAAGCTCTCACCCAAATCCCTCCAAACACCTGTAAAAAATGGCTCTGAACAAGTTCTAGAGCTGTGGAATACACGAAATAGCAGAGAGAAAGAAGTCTCCAGCCCAGGAGAACCTAGATGGTTGCCGGGAAGGGTCTATCGCATGGTGCTGGGAGTGGAGCACAGCCCAGTGTGGGCCATGCCAGGACAGACAAGACCTGGAGTCAGCCAGCAGAACAGGCCCTAGGGCCATGAATCATTGAGCTGTGGCAGTTATCAGACTTCTCAACCCACAAATGCCAAAGAGCAGGTTAGTGGGAAAGTATGGGATTGAGTTGAGACTGCTCTGGCCACCAGCCCTGGAGGTGGCAGAGGTGGTGTGGTGGTGGCAGTGGCAGCAGCAGTAAGCTCCTGAGGCTGCTTCCAGAGCTCCTGTGTCAGCTGCTTCTTGAGTCCCTGGCTCACACAGTGGGAGGAATCTAGCAGCGGATCAGAGTGGGAGTGCAAGGAGTACTTTGTGGGCACAAAGGAAGGTTCTCTTGCTGTGCCTTGCTTGGATCTGGACTGTGGTCCTGGTTGGAGGTTCTTGGGGGAGGAGGAGCACTGCTGGGACAGAGCCTGGGGTGACAGAGGAGTAGAAATAGCTCCGAAAACATCAGTGCTTGGACTCTGAAGCTTGGGAATGCTCCCTATTCTACAAGCAGTCATACCCCAACAAAAAGCTCAAGGGTCAAGTAGTTGGCTAGGAATGTGAACAGGCAGCGAAAACGAACTCAGACTCAAACTCAAACTCTAGATTCCTTTTTGGGGGACAAAGAAGATCAAAACATACAGCAAGAAGAAGTCAACAAAGTCAAAGAGCCTACATCAAAAGCCTCCAAGAATAAATATGAATTGGTTTCAGGCAGCGGAAGAGCTCAAAAAGGATTTGGAAAAGCAAGTTAGAGAAGTAGAGGAAAAACTGGAAAGAGAAATTAGAGTGATGCAAGAAAACCATGAAAAACAAGTCAATGACTTGCTAAAAGAGACCCAAAAAATACGGAAGAAAATAACACCTTAAAAAATAGATTAACTCAAATGGCAAAAGAGCTCCAAAAAGACAATGAGGAGAAGAATGCCTTGAAAGGCAGAATTAGCCAAATGGAAAAGGAGGTCCAAAAGACCACTGGAGAAAATACTACCTT
>CM053627.1:134806060-134832694 GCA_028646595.1 Phalanger gymnotis
GATCGCCTCCTCAAATACATCCCAAAAAGAAATCTCCTAGGAATATTGTCGCCAAATTCCAGAGCTCCCAGGTGAAGGAGAAAATAGTGCAAGCAGCCAGAAAGAAATAATTTGAGTATTGTGGAAACACAATCAGAATAGGCCAAGATCTAGCAGCTTCTACATTAAGAGATGGAAGGGCTTGGTATACAGTGGATAGTTAGTGTCCAAGTCTGGGCCAGGCTGCTGCTTGACTTATGCCCCAGGGTGCCCAGGGCTACAGGAGCAAGTTGGGTAAACCCACTATTAGAGGCTTTCAGGCCAGAGGCCTAGAACAAAAGTGGGTGGGGAGCAGACCAGCCCTTCTCTTTTCACACCTTCTACTGCACCAGAAGATGTACAGTAAGTATGGCTTGTACTTCAACAAAGACTTGAAGTTTACTTGTGGAAATCTTTGTCGGGAAAGGTTACAGTTTGTGAGTTATTGTGAAATGGTGGTTTCCTACGTTCTTACTGTTTCTCAGGGAATCACACAGAAGAGTCTGCTCAGAATGTTCCCTAATATGTCAGTCTGGGTGGAACAAATTTGTTTTCAAAGTACGTATTTTACTGGGGTTAGCTGGGGTTGGGGGGATGGGGATGGGACAGTTAGGCGAATTATTATATGCACAGAGCTGGTAATTTGACTCAAAAAAAGTAGCTTTTTAAATTCACATTGCTACCCTGGTATCTACCTCAAGAGGTCAGCCTGATAGGCTAAGCTAAAATGAAAATGAAAAATCAAACAGAACAACTTGAAACACTTTCACCAATCTCTTGTGCAGTATCCTTCCTCCTGGGATCCACTTAACAGCTACAAAAGTTAAACACAGAGACAGGCCGTGAAAGTCGAAAAGGGGGACGGGAAGGGAATAAGCATTTAAAAAAGCACCTACGATATATGGGGCTGCAAGGTGTCACAGTGGGTGGAGTGCCAGCCCTGGAGTCAGGAAGGCCTGAGTTCAAATCAAGCCTCAGACACTTACTAGCTATGTGACCTTGGGCAAGGCACTTAACCCTGTTTCACCTCAGTTCCCTTATCTGTAAGATGAGCTGGAGAAGGAAATGGCAAACCACTCACACCAGAGGGTAAAATGGATAGATAGTGTCATGGAAGCAAGAAATATGAGCTTGAACAGACTTTGGGAGACAGTGGAAGACAGAAGGGGACTGCTATCATCCATGAGGTTACCAAGAGTTGGATACAACTGAAAAACTACTATGTGTCAGGCACTGTGCTAAGAGCTTTAATAAATATCATCTCATTTGAGCCTCACAATCTTGGGAGGCAAGTGCAAGTCTTCCTGACTCTAAGACCTCAAACCACTGTACCACCTTTTGTTGTTCTGTATTTCACTCATGTCCAACTCTTCCTAACCCCGTTTGGGATTTTCTTGGCAAAGATACTGGAGTGGTTTGCCATTTCCTTCTCTAGCTCATTTGACAGATGAAGAAACTGAAGCAAATGGGGTTAAGTGACTTGCCTTGGGTCACACAACTAGTAAGTGACTGAGGCCAGATTTGAACTCAGGAAGAGGAGTCTTCCTGACTCCAGGGCCAGCACTCTATCCACTGTATCACCTCGCTGCCAGGCTATGCTTGGATGATATCTAAATGTTGATAATATCATCAAAAAAAACCCCATTTATCAAATGGCTAAAGCGAGAATCAATGTAGTCCAGCTGCCTAGCCCAGGATTTTCCTAGCAGGAATCCTTTCTACATTTCAAGCAGGTGATGATCCATTCTTCAATGATAAACAAATCCCCCTTTCATCATAAGAAGCCCACTATGTTGACTTAGTTCTAACTACTTTATCCTAGCATGGACTCTTAGAAGATTTGAACTCAAATGCTGCCTCAGGCACTTGCTAGCTGTGTGACCCCGGGCAAATCACCAAATCTGGGTCAGTCTCAGGTTCCTCATCTGTGAAATAGGGATAATTAAAGCACCTAACCTATAGGATTGCTGTGAGGGTCACATGAAATGATATTTGTAAGGAGCTTTGCCAACTATTAAGCACAATTTAAGTGAAAATAATGATCATTGTTATGTTTTTCCCCTAATGGAATGTAAGCTCCTTGAGGGTAAGAAGTGTTTCATTTTAATCTATATTCCCAGCACTTAGTATAATGCTTGGCTCTTAGTAAACACATGATAAATGCTTGTCGATTGGTTGATTTCTGTCATTATCAATCCTTCCTCATAATGCACCAAAATCCCTTTCCCTATGCCTTCTTCCCAGTGCTCCTAGACTTGTCCTAGAGCATGACGCTAACACAAAGTAGCCTCAGTTTTTGATTTCCTTACTACCAACATGCAGTACTATAATCTTCTTGCTAAATCCATGGCCATGGAGGGGGTGGATACTGCAGTCGTGAGCTTTGTTCTTCAGCATCCTTTTAGACAGTCTTCCACTAGAGTAGAGAGTCCTCCTCTGGTCCCTAGAGTAGATATCCAGTCTGAAGAGCTCATTTTACTGACAAATTTTAATGTTTCTGGTTCTGATGGCTCCCTGGGAACTATATGCTTCACTAAAACCCTGTTATGAATTAGGGGCTGAAAATACCGATCGTGATAGTGAAGGCACAACATAACTGATTAATAGGGACTAAAGAAACTACTGGCCTCTATGGAGCATGAAAGGCTTTGCAAGATGTGTTTTTTTAAATAAATTTTCATTGAAATTTTTTATTATTGTATCACCATATCTCCTACCATAACTTTTTTTTCACCCTCTCTCAGAATATATCCACAGAGTTCTTAACCTAGGTTCCAGAAACTTATTTTTTTTAATTTTGATAACTATTTCAATAGAATTGGTTTACTTTGTAATCCCATGAATTTGATATTATGCATTTAAAAATACTATTCTGTTGTACTAAGCTACTAAATATATACTATATACTATAGCTTATATATGTATATAATGTGCAGATGTATATAACTATATATATATACATATGTATATATATATATATATTAAAAATACTATACTAGGCTTCACTAGACTGCCAAAGGGATCCATGACACACACAAAAAAAGGTTAATTACCCTTCCTTATACCAAAGAATAAAAGAGAGGAAAAGAACAGTTTGGCAAAAATTAACCAACATATTGATCAATTTCTAGCCCTATACTCTTCCAACTCTGATATACTGAATATTTAGAAGGCAATATGGTGCAGTGGGGACACAGGGCCTCAGTTCCAATTTCAGTTCTACTATTTGGATGCCTATTTGATCTCAGGCATTAATCTTTTGATGGGAGAGTTCAGTTTCCCCACCAACAAAAGGAAGGAGATATACAAGGGGATCTCAAAAGTCCCTTTGCAGGGGCAGCTAGGTGGCACAGTCAGTAGAGCACCAGCCCTGGAGTCAGGAGGCCCTGAGTTCAAATCTGGCCTCAGACACTTGACACTTAAGAGCTGTGTAACCTTGGGCAAGTCACTTAATCCCAATTGCCTTGCCTTCCCCCCTCCAAACAAACAAAAATTTCTTTACAGCTCCAGATTTATGATCCTAAAAACTCTTCAAAAAAGGATGCCAGAGACACCTTTTCATATCTCTTCTTTAGGGCTACATTTGAGAAAGACAAATTCTTTGTGCTACAGAGACAAAGATTCTGGGCATGTTATTATGCCCTACAGGCCAGGCTGTCCTCAACAGCGATTGCTTTATTTGAGTAAAACTCCCTAAGATGAGAGCTGTGTTAGGGGAGTGAGCAGTCAGAATGAATCACTCATGAATCTTTTTAAAAAGAACATTACTTTGTAAAATAAATGATTGACTTCAATATTCAGGAGTTAGGTATACTACACTTATTAAATAAATCTATACACTTGATTGAAAAACATTAAAACTCATGACCTGTCACCCAGAATCAGGCCAAAGATTTCAATTAGAAGAGACAGGAAGAGCACTGACATTTTACCCATATTAGATTTTCCTAGACGAGCATTACCCGATCCATGGGTTTAAAATAACATTTAAGTTGTATTTTTCTGGTGATGATGTCAACTTGGAAAATGAAAAGAGACATTCAAAGCCTATTCGAGACCCTGAAAAGGAGTTAGTGAGTGAAAAGTAGTCAGAACCAGGAATTAATTTACTTTTAATTCTTTTGCCTTGGCAAACTCTTTGCCAATAACTTAGGTGACTCAGGTATGAGTTGCAGGTGTACTTGGTCGGCTTTCCATGTGACACGTAAGGTGTATGGCGGTAGCAAGAGCAGGCTACATTACCCTGTGTGCTACATACTCTAGGCTGTCCAAAATGTGGCCCACGGGCCCATGCGGCCTGATTTATGCCACCCGCCTACAAGCATAGAAATTTACACAAATGCTTTAGTAAAGGAAGCCAAGCTACCACAGAGTTCTCACTAGAACAGCAAATCAAAATATATTGTCTATTGTTTCAATAAAAACCTAAGGTTGGACAGCCCTACTCTAAGCCTGCTAAAAGATGGGGTGTCACTATATATTTTGCCTCACCTCTAGTGGTGTGATCCTTGAGCCACCAGCCCAGTTGTCTCATCAAGGTCTTTGATGCGTGCCTTAGAGATCCTCTTTACACAGCATGCATGAGCCTGACCAATATACCTGGCTTACAACAGTCGCAAAGAAAGAAAAGCTTGCTGTCTCTTTCAGAGGCCCCAGTTATGCTTCATCAAACTCATGTCTTGATTTCCTTTCTGGATTTCTCCTCTCCTGCTACCCGGCCCCCACTTGGGTACCCATCCCACCCTTCCAGCTTCCCTATATGCAGTCTTCTCCCTTTGGAAAGTGAACACCTTGAGGGTAAGGGCTATCTTATTTACTTGTATTGTGTCCTTGATACTTAGCACAGGGCCTGGCCCAGAGTAAGCCATTAACAGACAGGTTGTCTGTTTTGGGTTTTGTCGTGAATATTGGAAAGACCAGGGTTAAAAATAGGCCTCAGACATTTACTACCTGTATGACTTTGAGCAAGTCTGCCTCAGTTTTCTCAACTGCAAAATGGACAGGGTTGTCATGAGGATCAAATAATGGGATGGGAAAGGAAGTAAAGGGAAAGGAAATGGAAAGGGAAGGGAAGGGGAAGGGAAAGAAAAGGGGAAGAGAAGGGGAAGGGAAGGGAAAGGGAAGGGGAAGGCAAAGGGATCAGGAAGGAAAAAGGAAAAGAGAAAGGGAAAGGAAAAGGAAAGGGAAGGGAAATGGAAGGGAAGGGAAAGAAAAGGGGAAGGGAAGGGAAAGGGAAGGGGAAGGGAAAGGGATCGGGAAGGAAAAAGGGAAAGGGAAAGGAAAAGGGAAGGGAAGGGAAATGGAAGAGAAGGGAAAGAAAAAGGGAAGGGAAGGGGAAAGGAAAGGGAAGGGGAAGGAAAAAGGGAATGCGAAAAGGAAAGGGAAAAGAGAAAAGGGAAAAGGGAAAGAGAAGGGAAAGGGAAAGGGAAAGGAAAGGGAAATGGAAGGGAAGGGAAAGAGAAGGGGAAGGGAAGGAGAAGGGGAAGGAAAGGGGAAGGGAAGGGGAAGGAAAAATGGAATGGGAAAGGGAAAGGGAAAAGGGAAAGGGAACAGGGAAAGGGAAAGGGAAAAGGGAAGGGAAAGGGAAAGCGAAAGCGAAAGGGAAAGGGAAAAGGAAAGAGAAAGGGAAAAAGGAAAAAAATTGAAAAGGTGAAAGGAAAGAAAAAAATGCCATCGGGAATGCAATAGATCGTTTGTCAGCCTCACGACTCCCTTATACCTAGAATGACTCAAAGATGTCCAGTCACCATTTGGTTGCATCCCTCCTTTACTGCCTCAGCCTTTCTGTTTACCTACCCCTAGATGTTCTCTTAAACTTCAAGCTTTCCTTTGTGTGCAGAAAGAAAAGTCTATTGTTTTTAGCATTGTTGGCAGGTCTGACTCTTCCTTGAATAACTCTAAATCCCCCAAACAGACAGGTACAAATGGGAAGGACTAAAGAAAGAGATATACTTAAATTGGGATAAATGGCAAAAGATAGCTATAAGTTAGCATGGTTGTTTTCATCCCTCTCCCACTCATCTTCCAGGGGGCATATAAAGGCTAAGAATTGCTTAGTTGCACCAGCTCTTGATCTATGATGAAATCCCCTACTGTTACCACAGAAGGTGTTAGCAGACCTTTTATCCTTACTACTCATTAATATTTAACTATCTGCCTTTAAAAAAATTCCTATTGATTCAGAGAACACTTATACTTTAATCCCAAATCGGAATCTTCACTTGTAAAAACAACTTATTATTTTGGACTTCGGGTACATTAGAATTTATGATCATTGGGCATACCTCATGCGTTATGGTGAAGTAGTTTGCCGAACAAACCAATTGCTTCAACAAGATTACAGGTGACAGGTAGAGCCTGCATACATATACACACATATGTACATACATATACATGTAAACACATATACATATATGTGTATATATGTGTGTGTATACGTGTGTGTATATATATATATATGTATATATATATACACATAAGTATATATATTCTTTTGGAAGGCTTAAAAAAACTCTTTATCAATTCCCATTTACTTACAATTTCTTCCTTAAAGCAGGTCTAACAAGAACGTTCTTTATTACCCACTACCTTTATTAATACGTGTGTTTGAAAATGATAGAAATGTTTTTATTTTAAAATATTCTGTCAAGCTCTTTACTAACTTAGATTGGTTTTTAGTTAACTCCAGATTAATGAGATTGACCACACCAGTGTCTGGCAAATTTAGATTTCTGAACAGATGATATGAAATCAGTATAGGCCTTTCATGGAAACAATCCACAGAAATGGCCAACTTAGAACTGCTGGTCACAATATGGCTTAATCATTTTTGCTCAGGGCCTAGTGCATAGATGTAGCACAAAACTGTCGTGTTGTTATCAGAAAAAAAGAGAAGATAATCCAAAGGAAAGAGGAAGATGTTCAAAACCCACACAAAGAATGCTCTTTCTACCTGAGGCACCCACCCACATAATCTCATCCATTACATTCTTGGACTCTTCTTATTGTTAAAAATTTCTTTTCTCATGTTTGTTCTTGGATAAAAAGCACCTTGATGGTTTAATTTTCTATTTTGATTCATTTTCTAAGTTGTTGTGACCACAATATTACAACTCTTGGTGATAAATCTCTGGTGATGAATCTCTCTGGGGTTAGGTCTTCGAATACGGAGTTATGAATGAAGAAAGGAAGGTGATCAAAATCTGAAGTGTTTTCACATAGAAGAAGCATTAGACTTGTTCTGCTGTGCTCCAGAGAATGGAACTAGGAACAATTTGTTGTTGTTGTCCAGTCATTTCCAACACTTCATGACCCCCCATTTGGGGTTTTCTCGGCAAAGATACTAGAGTGGTTTGACATTTCCTTCTCCAGCTCACTTCATAGATGAGAAAACTGAGGCAAACAGGGTTAAATGACTTGCCAAGGATTACATAGCTAGTAAGCATCTGAGGTTGGATTTGAATTCAGGTATGTTCCAGGCTCTGCATTCTAGACACTGTGCCATCTAGCTGCCAGGAACAATCAATGGAAATAGCTCATTTTGATTCTTTCTGTGGCGTAGGATAAAGAGTTGTGGATTGAGAATCAGAAGGGCTAGGATCAAATTCTAACCTTCATGGGCTTCAGTTTCCTCATTTGTAAAGTGAAATGGCTTCTAAGACCTCTTCCAGTATTGCTAAAGTCTATAAGTACTGCTCTCATTTTTTCTCTGAATTACAATAAGGGAATGGAAGTAGTGGGTTCTTCTCATTAGAAGTCTTCAAGTAAGTATTGGACAACCACTTGTTAAGGACATTGCAAAGTTGGGTTAGACTAGCTATTCACCGATATTCACTGATTCTGCCTCGGCCACTTATGACAGCAGAGAGCACCGTAAGCTGCCAAAAGCAGCCTATGTTTTTGTTCTGCTGGCATAATCTTTGAGAGCCCAAGGTTACCTCCATGCCATGATGAAGTTAGGTCTCATGAAGATCATAAACTGAGGCACACGTTCATAGAATCATAGGATTTCGAGGCAGAAGGGGCCTTGGAAATAAACTTGTCTAATTCCTTCATTTTGCAGATGAGGAAATTGAATTCTAGAGACGTGATGTAACTTGCCCAAAGTCACAGAGATAGCAAGAAGCAGAATTTAGATTTAAACTCAAATCTTCTGAGTCCAAGTCCTGTACTTATGTGGTTGAACACTGGTGCATTTCACTCTGATAAAATCATGGATCTCTTAAAGTATTAAAATATTTCTACACATTAATTTTGTAATTAAATATCACCTTCTCCTTCTTCCTTTATTATTTTTTTGGTGGTGGGAGGCAGTCAGGATTAAGTCACTTGCCCAGGGTCACACAGCTAGTAAGTGTCAAGTGTCTAAGGCTAGATTTGAATTCAAGTCCTCCTGACTCCAGGGCTGGTGTTATAGCCAGTGCACCACCTACCTGCCCCAGTTTTTCTCTCGTAACCTATGTCCCAAAGTCCCAAATGGGACTTTCTCCTTATTGGTGGAGATGAAGGCCCTGCCCTGCATAAGAGGCAAGAGAGTTGTAGCCTTTGCCAGTCTCTTTCAAGTTCCCTACTTTGGGAACTCTTCAAGTTGGAGTCCCCCTTCAGGACTCTCTCTCCACTTAATGGCCATATTTTGGTCCCTCCTGGCTTAAAGTAAATGTCAATAGTAACTGTTTCTCTTTGGAACAGCAACCCTGAGGGTCTTTCCTTCCCAGCTTGATTTTTTTCTCTTTCTCTCTTTTTTTTTTCTAATTAAAAGGCCCATCCTTTGACCTACTTCTTAAAGATGCCTATTCACTGAATGGGCATTACCTCACTCTAAGTGAGTACCTGAAAAAGCCTTAGTCTAAAAGGGCCAAGGTGTCCCATTGCATCCTGGGCCATCTTCAGGCCACTGCCCCCATATGGCTCTGGAGGAGAAAGTAAGGCTGCTGACCTTGCACCACTCTCCCTCACTCAAATCAAAGTCAACTGCAGGTCATGTCATCTTTCCCTGATGTCATGGTCCTCTTCCAAAACGAAGGATGAACACAACAAGTAAGAGTCTTTTTTGAGCCAAGCATCAAGTTGGCTTCCAGCATTGAGGGAGAAGATGGAAAACACCAACTTCATCTCAGGTTGCTGAAGGAAAAGACTTTGGGAAGACTTGAGAAGAAATGGCGGTGTCCATAATGTCTCTTTCCCCAGCTTGCTACCCAAAAGACTTCAGGGGGTTTTCCCTTGGGTGAGATCTGGGACATTCTCTCTTGGTTGAGCTGAATTTTCTCACTCCCAATGGGAGAGCTTCTTCACTAAATATTTTTCTGGTATATATTCTCCTATGAATACCTTCTCTGATTTCTTTTTTGCTATGATTTAGATAAATAAGTTCCTTTGCTATTTGCTGTATGCATTCATTGTGAAACTGGTATTAGGTGGGAAAAAGGTCAAGCCTTGGCTATAGAGTTTGGGGTCCTGTTGACCCCATCAAAAGACAAAGCAATCAAAAGTCAGATAGAACCTGATCATATCCTGTAAATGAACAAAGTTTAAGGTAGCAAACAGATATACTTCTAGCCTGATGCCCCCTTTCTCTGCAGAGAGCATAGGTTGGCCTCTGGCCCCAACCTCCTGCTTCCCCTCTTGGCATGAAGGAAAGTCTCCCTTGGAGTAGGATGGGAGAGGGGAAGAAGAGGCTAGAGATGTCTATTCTGCCTCCCTACAACAGCCCCCTCTCCTTACATATGAGCTCACTACACTTGTGAGGTGGTCCACTCTCACAACTCATCACTAAACTTTCTTTTTAATAACTCCATATGCATTGTATATCCCCAAGTAGAATGTAAACTCCTTGAAGGAGGGACTGTTTTGCTTTTCTTTTGGTATCCTTTGTGCCTAGCATAGGGGTTGTTGAATGAATAAATAAGACACTTAAAACACCATGCTAAGTGCTGGAGATACAAATACAAATGTAAAATGGCACCCAATGAGCTCCCATTCTAATGGGGGACAAACATATATGGAATCTTTCAGCTGCAAGTCAGATGGAAAAGTCCCATGGTCTTTAGTGTACAGTGGCAAAGCCTCTTTTTTATGTCATTATTTAATGTCCCTATTCCCAAGGTTCCTGGGCTATTACCATCAGAGTTTGAGGGGAGGTAGTAGTCAAGGTGATGGTGGTGATTTGACTTGCCTGGCACATGCTTGTGATGGTATGCAGGGTGGGACTTTTTGCCTTTGTTTTCTCTTTAAGAGTGCTTCTCAGCACTAAGGCAGTCAAGTACCTTTGATGAATCTTGCCTTTGTTTCAATCAAGAGTCTTTGATTGAATTGGGAGTCTTTGATGACCTGCTTAAGTCACAAGAAAGCCTAGTTCATATGGGTTTGAGTTTCATGGTTGCGATGCCCTTGGACCCTGAAGAAGCATATATATACTCAGAAGTTAGTGTTTTGTTTTGGGGGCACAGTCTTTGGAAGAGTATTGGGGTAGAGACTATGGGTAGCCTTCAAGGAACCCCCTGCCCCGGCTTTGAAAAACCCAGATGTTGTTGCCTCCCTCTCTCTGGTAATTATGCATGTATTGCTATGGTCAGACAAAAGCCTGTCTGTTGAACTGTTTATATTTTCTCTGCTTGTAATTTCTGTTTGTATTTGCTCTGAAGTTCAAGGTGCTGACTCTTCCCCCTGAACTAAGTGTATGATACATGTATGTTTAATTAAAATGAGATTGTAAACCCCTTAAAGTTGCTTTCCTTAGAAAAGTAGATCAAAGAACTTGTGCTAACAGCCCTTCTGTGTCCTGGTGTTATTGTCTTACACCCCCACAGCAGCCGCTAGTCCCATGATTGTTACAATGCTGCAGCTCCATTTTCCCCTCAGGATGTCCTTCTGCCTCAGTAGGCTGGCTTGCCTGTCTTGAGCATGGCAGTTAGTTGATGTTAAATTTTTCTTAACCTTTTTTGTGTCATGGACCCCTTTGCTAGTCTGATAAAGCCTATGGATCTCTTCACAGAGTAATGTTTTTAAGACTATAAAATAAAACACATAGAATTGCAAAGAAAACCAATTATATTGAAGTAAAGATATAATTTTTTTCCTCATCTAAGTTCATAGACCCCTTCCAAAAAATCTATCCATGTACCTTTGAGGTTCCATAGATCCCAGCTCAAGAACCCCTGGTGTAGCAGGAAGCCTTAGTTTTACACGGTAAGTTCTTAATAGATGTTTATTGAGCCAAACATTTATTGGATATCTCTCTGTGCCGGACATTGTACAAGGAGTTTTAAATTCTTTTTGATCTAGACTTAGTGAATGTTCACTCGAAGACAGTGAATTACTATAGACTTGGACTTATGGTAGATTTGATATAAGTTACTTCTTTAAGAGCATCCGGAGAGAGAAAGGCTGTTGTGTAAGACTCTTTATGGCCCTAAACTGTTTCTCTCCTTTCACAAAGAGCCCATCATAATTATAGGCTCCCCCTGGAATTGCTCTCCGAACTATTCTTTTCAGACTAGACTGTGCGTGTGTCTGAATGCGTCGAGGGAAGCTGGGATTAGCAGCAGGATGAAATTCTGTTATCGAACCGTGTTTCTGTGTTGCACAAGTTTAGTTCAAAGGTATCCTCACCTGACAAGGTTAACTAACTAAACAGTACACTTTAGAAAGATAGAGATGCCAAGAAATTATCCCCATCCTTTAAAGACAAAAATCCTTTCTGCCAAGCCAAGATAGAGCAGTTCAGAAGGCAGCTTTGCTATTAGTCTGGTTCATGAGAGAGTCCTTGTAGAATTTCAGTCAGTAAATGCCTTTATGGCTACGCTGTAACCTGCTCTTCAGTCTTCTTAATTACAGTCTTTGTGCTATTTGCTTCAGATTGTCGAACTAATCTTAAACCATAACTCAGTTTCCAGTGAACTTTAAAGTGATACTTATCTCACATTCAGCAGAGAGTGAAGTCTACGGGAATTTTTCTGCCCTATGAACTTTCATCTGTTCTCACCAGGAAGAATTATTTTAGGTAACTGCAGTTGGCTTCTTGCTTGTTGCTGGTCTGCTCCTGCCTTAAATTTTGTCCTTTAGAAAGTTTACTAGACTTTCTAGTTAAAGCTGTTCTAGTTTCAGTAGACTTTAAGTTCCTTTAGGGCAGAAACTGTTTTTTTCTTTGTACCCTCAGCGCCCAGTGCAATTAGTTACAACTTTTATATGGGGGAGGGGGAGCAGAAGAGAAACACAGTGGTTGTCTGAATTTGTGATTTCATTGATATAGAGAACCAACCCCTGATGAGAAAATTCTCTCCATTAATTCAGCTATTGCTGTGGAGTACAAAAATGTAGCATCTAGGAAATTCCTAGGAAAAACATGATTAAGTGTGCAGAATTCTACACCAGTCCCTTGCTTTCCTTTCTATTCTCATTAGTCGATAAATATTTACTAAGTGCCTACTTTGTTCGAGGCACTGTGCTAAGCACTGGGGATACAAATACAAAAAAAAAAGGTGACAGTCCTTGCCCTCAAGGAGCTTATAATCTAATGAGGGAAAACAAAACAAAATGGAAACTGAAAATATGTGAGTTTATCTGTTAGATAAACTAACAGACAAGTCCCCTTTTGTATTACATATACGACCCTTCAAATATCCTTGAGAACTTATCCAAACTACATCAAATAAAAATGAAAATATAGAGACCTAGTAGAAGGAATCAAAACCACGTGGAAAACAAGATGATCTATCTTGTATCTATCTATCATCCCTTTTGTCTTGTCTGCCACTGGAGTTGTCCTGAAGATACTTAGAATAGAATAGTTTGTATTCCAATACTAATATTCAGTTGCAAAAAAGCAATAACTTTATTCAAATAATTCAATAATTCACAAAATAGCCCAATAACTCACCAAACACTGAATACAAAGGAATGAAATCAAGATAGCAAATGGTCCCAGAATTATTTCCATCTGAGTTTCATCAAACAAAGTTGAGAAGAACAAAATGATAATAAAAACAATACCCCCTCCCAAGACCAATCCATAATCCATTCTGTGAGGAGGTATAATGGCAAAGTGGGGTAATGCCAGTCAGGGTGATGTACAGCGAGGACTTTTTATATCCTGAGACTATTATGGTGTGGGCCCTGAAGTGCTGGTGAATAACATCGATTGAGGTTAGCGCCCTGGTCACTGTGATACGACTTCTCCTGAGAGTCAAACAAGTAGACAGGGCAGGACAGAGTTGCAGGCTGACCTCTACTCAAAACCAATGTGACGATCAGTTTGACATAGTCTATTGAGTGGTGTTTCTTCATGTTCTGGATTTGTAGTACCAAAAGATACACAAGATATTTCTGGTACCACAAGATACATCAGAACAAAGAAACATTAATGCCCAACTTTGCTGCTTCAGTGGAGGTGGTACTGACAATTAAAGTGGGGAAACTACACATGCTCATGAAATGGACTGAAGACATTTAATATTTTTCTTATGTGGCAATACTATATTGTAACAAAATAAGAAATAGATCTCATCAATTATATGCAAAGGTTTCATATTGGTTTTTTTCAATGGCACCCTTGGTTTCGAATTATGCTGTCACATATTAATAATGAGTACAAGGGATTCATTTAAAAAACCTTCATCCCTAATCTCAGATTAGACAAGTGAAATGAAAATAAAGATCTATTAACATCTGAAAAGGTAAAACATTTTAAAACTTGAAGTCATTTAAAAATCTTTACTTAATGTAAATGTCAGAAATTCTACCTAATAATAAAAAATAACAAAAACAACACCAATATCAATTATTTTGAAAAGGAGATAGTTTTTCTTAGATTGAAGTTTTGAAAAATACTTTAAAATTTTAATGGTATTATTCCAACTATTAAACCAAAACAAGGCAGTTCACAAAAGCTATTTTCTGCAATAATCGCCATGTAAAAATCGTATTCACTAATGATATTTGGCATATTTTTTAAACATTTTAAAACCATCTCACAACAGAATATGCAGCAGCTATCACCCTGGTAAGTAAGGACCACTGGAGAAAAAAGTGGAGCTATTTAAAAACACCCTAAGGACAGGGGTAAAAATACCCTGAGGACCATTGCTATAACAGAATGACTTTAAGAGAGCTATCAAAGATTGATGGAAAGATATTGGAATAGTACATCAATATATAGCTGGTGTGCACAATAGAAAACATGAATGCCATAGTGCTCATTTAAAAGCAACCAAAAAGGAATACATAGAACAGGATCTGGAAAATAAATGATATAAAAAATCTTAGATTCCTTTAATCAGCTATAAAAAAGTCAAAAGGTTAAAGTGATACAAGAAGTCATGTAAAGAACAAAATAAGCAATTTAATATTAACCAAAAGCTTTACTACAGAGACTTGAAAAACAAAGAAATCAGGGAATAAAGAAAGACCCCAAAGAAGGATGTAGAAAATTTCAAGTTGTCTATGTGGTTGAAAAAAAATCCAACACAATAAAATACAGATCAACATTAATATAAACAATAATCAGAGAACAAGGGTGGCCATCGAAACTTTAGCTTCTCTACGACATCAAGAAAAGGTGAGGCTGAATAACATCCATAATGATTGGCTCAAATGCTTCACAAATAATAGCCCATGAATTACTTGCAAGGCACTTTTTGTCAATTTTCTTTCAAACGTTAACCTGGTCCCATCTTTCTTAATGGAAGGCATCACAATCTGTTGCCAAAAGATGAAAACACCAGTGACCCCTCCAAATATAAGTCAATCGTTTGTTTATGTATATACCCTATACAAAATGTTTATGTCACTAAAAAACATCTATAAACATAAGAAAACAAAATATTATCTGAGTTGCAAAAAAAAATTGGGCCAAAAAGTCCCAGGGCTTTAAAGGGCAACTTATTTGATAAATATTGCATATGCTTCCTGAAAGCACCATAACATTTATATTACCTTTGTTGGTTATTGTAAAACCTTTGACTCAGTTCCACATTGATGGCTTATTGTTGTGCTACAAATATGTAAAACAGATCCAAAACGAAAAGGCTAGAGTATCTAATGTCCACATGTCAAACTATTTTCCACATAAAATATACCACCAATAAAATCATACCAGGAATAATTGATAGAAAATTTGGCATTTTTCAGTGGCAGAGTTTAAGCCCATTATGGTTCTGCTTAGCCTTAAATACATTGTCATTTCAATTAAATAGTACTAAATGTGGCTTCAAAATTAAAGAAGGAATCATAGTGGAAGATTTATTAATCATTTAATACCCATTAGATTGTGAACTCTCTGAGGGTAGGGACTGTCTTTTGCCTCTTTTTGTATACCCAATACTTAGCACAGCACCTGGCACATAGTAGGCGCTTAATAAATTTTTATTGACTGATTTAATGTACATGGATAATAATAATGATAGAGAAAATGATAATAGTAGCTAATATTTATGTAGTGCCTGCTATGTGCCAGGTACTGTACTAAGCACTTTATAATTATTATCTCATTTGATCCCTGGGAGGTGGTACAATTATCAACCTCATCTTGAGGAAACAGAGGTTAAGTAACTTGTCTAGGATCACACGGCTACAAAATGTCTGAGGCTGGATTTGAACTCAGGTCTTCCTGATTCCAGGCCTGGCATTCTATCTATTGTACCACCTAGCCTCTCTAGCTTGATGATATCAAGAGCTATTGATGCCCTGAAAAACCCATCAAACAGCTCCTTCATCTCATGGAATCTTTCTCAAATGACATCACAATGTAATTTGAACTCTATAACTATATAATTCTTAATATACACCAAAGAAAGATAGAGACTGGAGGCTTCAAGCTTGAATTTGGAAGTAGTTATTTGACACTGTGTATAGAATGCAGGACTTGGAATCAGGAAGACCTGAGATTGAATCTCGCACCAGACACTTACTGGTTGTGTGACAATAGTCAAGTCACTTAACCTCCACGTGCCTCAATTTCCTCATCTGTAAAATGGACTTTTGTGAGGACATGAGATAATGCACGTAGAGTACTTGGCAAACATATATGTATGTGTATTGTGTATATGTATGTGTAAATATGTATGCAGATGTATGTGTGTATGTAAGTATATATATAATATGTAATATATATTAGCTGTATGTGTATATATGTATGTATATGTGTGTATATTGATACATATGTGCATATAGATAAATGCTAGCTCTTACTATTATCAATTTGGAGTTGACATCAAACCAATGAATGATGCCTATGAATTCCTTGGTCTCCCCCAGGCAAGACCTATAAAGTGTAAAGATATCAAAGAGAAGACTACAATAAAAACGTCGAGAGACTTGTTGGCACCTGAAATCAAAGCTTAGTGAGAGTATGCCTTCGGAACTTTAAAATGGACTACAACAGATTTGGAAATTACCCTCACAAAGCCTCTACAATACATCTAGCAGCTGTAAGAAGATGAACAATTCTTCACTGAAAAGGAGGGGAAGGATTGATAAGCATTTTTAGAATGCATGATAAACAGGTCAAAAAATCTATAGGAATTCTTTTGGAATAAGTAGTCATCACTTCATCAAGTGATGGTCAAGGCTGGTAAAGGTATACATCATTGGACTGGTCAAATATAACCGAAAGTGGTTTGCCTCTGGATAGATGGAGCCAATGTAATAACTAAAACCCAAGAATGGAATCCAAAGGTCCTCTATGGGCAATCTTCAGGAAATAATTCAACAATGTGTCAACAAAGAAGCATCTAACAAATACTTGAATCATATGGATTTGTTTGTGGAAAAGCATTGGCTTATTCTACCAATTCAGGACTGCATCATTGCCACCAGAAACTACAGAAGGAGTATCCTTAAGGAGCCCAGATTTACTGATTAATGCAGATTCTGCAAAGGTAAGGTAGAAAGTATGCTATATATTATTGCAGACTGCAAAAATTTAGTACCTACCAAATACCTAGTATGACATGACCTGGTAGCTAGAATTATACATCAATGGCTTGTTATTTGCCATGGACTGACAAACAACAAATTCTCATGCTACAAAGACCTACCCCAAAATACCCCTGGAAATTCAACCAATAAACTATATTGGAAATGGACCGTTATCACAGACCAAATTATTTCTGCAATTATCTGAACATAATACTTGGATTAAAATATAAGAACAGGATTTTTAAAAATAATTTTACTTACATCTGTTTTATATCACCTAAATTTCCCCTATATCCCCCTCCTTCTCTCCTTCCAGAGAGCCAACCTATATAACAAAGAATCTTTTAAAAGAAGAAAGAATAAGATGGAAAAAAAGAAAAAATCAGTAAAAACCACCGGTACATTGTAAAAAAAAAATCTGACAACATATGGAACATTATACACCCTTGGGACTCCCACCTCCACCTCTGCAAAGAAGTTGGGAGAGGATCACATGTCATTTCCTTGGGGCTATACTTGAAGAACAAGATTTTAATACCAAATACTCATAATCTCCAAGCTCCGCAGAAGGAAAAGCTTTCAGAACATAGAGACCCAGGAGAGTAGATCAAAATTATGTGAGGTCAGAATAAGGCACATATCATTCCCATGTCCTATGTACTATTAGTGTTGTACTGAGGATGCTTGCAATGAAATTGCAGAATATGAACTTATATCCAAATGATTTTATTCAACTCCATAAAGTATTTGTTTTACCTGCCTATGCAATAGTCTATAGAACATTAAATATAACAGAATAACAATAGGATAGCAACTTGTCCCTGGGTTTTTTCTATCTGAACCTTATTTTTTAATGAGAATAAGAAAACAGATAATACAATAATAATAATAGGTTCCATTTTACATAGCCCTTTAGGGTTTGTAAATAACTATATATTTTAACACAGTTCAACCACATAAAAAGCCTGGGAGGTAGGGGCTATTAGTATTTCCATTTGACTGTTGAGGAAACTGAGGTTAAGTGACTTTTCAGTGGCCATACAGTAGCAAGCATCCCAGGTAAATTCTGAACCCATGTCTCTCCCAACTTCAAGTATGGTCCATTTCCAATGTAGTTTACTGGTTGAATTTCCAGGGGTATTTTGGAGTCTGTTTGTGTAGTGTAAGAATTTGATGTTTGTCAGTCCATGAAAGATAGCAAGCCCTTGATACATAATTCTAGCTACCATTACACCATACTGCCCAGGTTATTTTTTAATTGAATTGAAAAGACAAATGAACAAATTGTTTAACTGGAAAGTGACACACATTTGTTTGTGTTCGATGACTTTATTTTCAATATATGCATCATGATGAATCTAATCTGCAGAAAATAAACAACAGTAAGTGAAGTCTGATGTGATTGTTCTCACTATTTTGGCTTGTACCTCTGATATAAAAAAGATAGGCAGCTAGGCAAGAATGACCCTTAAATCATATTGCCCATTGCTTGGACCTATCTGAACCTCCAAAAACTTCACAGAGAGGACACTTGGGAAAGAAAAGTGTGAAAAGAGACAGTCATAAACAAACGGGATATCTGAGAGTATGATGGGGTAGGTCAAAGTGGAACAGATTTGTGGAATTTGTCTTCTTTAGGTTCAAGAAGAATCCCAGGCAGCATTTCCTTTGGCAAGTATACAGGAGCAAAGGCATCTGAGGGAATGGGTCAGATTTGTGGTTCAGCTCTCTAGCTGAACAGACAGACAAGAGACTTGATGTCTACCCAATTCTTAGAGCAAATTCCCTTTGAATGTGCCTTTCATCAATAAGATGTCAGGGAAAGGTCTTTTGGTTATTGCAGCTTTGACTCTCTAGTTGACTTAATCGTAGGCTAGAAAGAAGGCAGAAATTTCACTCTGAAATTTGTACTCTGGTGAGTTTGGTGTGATGACTGAGCAGTCCTATTTCTCCTTCTGACACCAAACTTTTGAAGTGGACAAAATATTTCTGTATATTACCACCATTTTAAACCTCAAAGAGTTTCAAAATGACCTTACCTGGACAAATTCACTGAAAATAAAAATACATCTTGACAAACAGGATTTCTAGGCAGAAAATTTTCTCCCACTCAGAAAAAGGTATATGCGTTTCTTCAAATGTATGGGCAAATTTTGAAACCCACTCCTGTGTATCATGTGACAAAAAAACTTTATTCAATTCAAGTCAACAAAAATTCCTATGTGCCTTTACTAAGTCTGGAGAGAGACAAAGATACTAAAGCTGCACTGTTTCTACCCTCAGGCTTTTTAACATTTTTGTAGACTTGAAATAGAAAATAGTAATAGAAATAAAGCACACAACACAGATTGCTTTACATAGCTGAAAAGGATGTTAGAATTCCTTTAATCCAACCCCTTAATTTTACAGATGAGGAGACAAAGGCTTAGAAAAATAAAGTGGCTTACCCAGGGTAGCATTCTAACCAAGCTCTTGGGACTCAGCATCCTGTGCTCTTCCTATTCTAGCTATTGTACTAAAGGTAATTCAAGTTATTTTTTATTTCATTTACCTTAAGTAAGATCATTTTAATTTACTATCCTCATAAGTGTTTTGTAAGGTACGTGTTCCTTTAAATGGTCTGGTCTAGTTTGGGTGTTTTATTGTCTGTTCAATGAAATTTTTGTAAAGGCACTCACTGTTCTGAGAAATGACTGCTCTGCTTCGGACTTCACAGATAACTTTTGAGCATTATTGAACACAGAGTGACTACCTTATGAAAAGGGAAGTCCTTTAAAGCAGGTCTCCCTGAAAAACCTCAAGGCTGCTTTTTCTCAAATGAGCTAATCACCCCAGACCTGGCTGACAAGACTCTTTGATACATAACCTAGTCCATCTCCAATTCTGAGCCTTAGAGGTGTACCCACTAATAGAATGCCACTGCAGTGCTTCCTTAATTCAGATCAGTTGGAATGTCTGCCAGCATCTGCTACCAGCTACATCATGGCTCCTTCGTAGGGAGACAGTATTTTCTAACAGGAATGCAGTGAAGCATCTCTGATCATTGTTCCTCCACTGGAGTCCTACTCTGGTGCCTCATGCAGACATAGGGATGACAATGTGATCTTCCTGGGTCTGGCTGCAGAAAATAAGCACTGATAGGTGAAGTCTGATGTGATTGTCTTCACTGCTTTGACTTGTTCCTTTAATAAACAACTAAGAGAAAATTCCTCTTAAATCATATTGCCCATTGCTTGGGAAAGATGCTTCTGTTTGAACCTCCAAAAGCTTCATACAGAGGACACTTGGGGAAAACAAGGGTGAAAAGAGACAGATACAAACAAACGAGGGATGTCTGAGAATATGGTGGGGTAGGTCAAAGTGTAATAGATCCGTGGAATTGGTCTTCCTCAGGCAGCATTTCCTTTAGCAAATATACAGGAGCAAAGGCATCGGAGGGAATGGATCAATGCCTGTATCCTGGATAACCCATAGGTGAATCAAACTAAATGAACCCAAAAGAGAACTCATTGTTTCCCCGACTGCAATGAATCCCCCTTCCAACTTCCTTATTTCTCTTGAATACATCACAATTCTTCCAGATTTCCAGGTCGAAACCTCAGTGTAATATCTGACTCCTCACCCTCTTTGAGCCCACGTAAATAAACTATATTGTCAAATCCTTTTTCTACCACTACAGTAACACCCGCAACTATTCTCATCTCTTTTTTCCTTCCTCACTCATCTCGACACCACTTTCTACAATGTGTGTCCCAGCAACTAATACTCTCTTTCCCAAAAATTATCTTGCATGTATTCTGTATATATTCTCTACACACTTATCTGTGTATATTTTGTTCTCCCTGAAAGACTGTAAGATACTTAAAGGCAGGGATTGTTTCACTTCTGCTTCTATAACTGTAGCTCCCAGGAATGTGCTGGTAAAAATTTAACAATCGGATCCTCCAAAAACATCATCCACAAGGTGCCCCAAACTGTGGGTATTCCTGAAGCATCCTGGGCTCCCTTCTCTCTCTCCAGTGCTCAAGAGTTCTTAACCTTCTCATGTGTGTCATGGACTTCTCTTTGGCAGCCTGATTAAACCTATTAACCCCTTCTTAGAAGGTCATTGCCTAAATTCATCATTGAAGGAAATGCTAAATGTTATTTAGAGGTTAGCTACCTTCTAGATGAGGCTTTTACTAACTCTCCCAAAAAATGTATGCACAATATACTTTTAAGCCTAATCTCTGTTATTAACATTTCTCTATCACTTTCTTAAATCTGGACAATCAATAAAATAATAAAGTCTTGATTTGTAGCATTTGCCATTTTCTGAGATGTAAATATTCACACTGAAAATTTAACAATTAGCTCTCAAGAGCCAGCATTCCAGTTGGCTCCAGCAAACCCCTACCAGCACATGGCTAGCACATCGAAGGTTACTAATCAATGTTTACTGATTGAATGATTGATTTCCCCTAAAAGCCACCCCTCTTTTGAACTTTTCTACTTCTGTGAAGGGCACCACTGCGCTTCTAATTATCAGTTTGCAACTTCAGAATCATCCCTGACTCCTCATTCTCACTCACCCCACACGTCCCATCAGTTGCTAAGGCTTGTCATTTCAACACCCATAGTATCTCTTGAATCCCTCCACTTCTTTCCACCTACACAAGGCCACCGACCTAGTTCAGGTTTTCATTACCTCTCACCTGGACTATTGCAATAACCTGTCAGTTGATCTCTCTGCCTCAAGTCTCTCCTCGCTCCAATCCATCCTCCACGTGGCTGTCAAGGCGGTTTTCCTAAAACTAGTTTAATCATATCACTTCCCTACGCTGTAAACTCCAGCGCCTCTCCATTACTTCTAGGGTCAAGAGCAAACTCTTCTGTTTGACACTTCTAGACCCACTCCTAACCTACCTTTTCAGTCTTATTATGCATTGCTCCCCCTCATGCACTTCCTGATCCAGACAAAATTTCTTTCTGTTCTTCGCACACATGGCTTTGCACAGGCTGTCTCCATGCCTGGAACACGCTTCTTCTTCCCCTTTGCCCTACAGAATCCCCTCTCCTTCAAGTCTCAGCTGAAACGCTCCCTTCTACACAAGGTTTTTTACTCTCATCCACAAAATTACTTTGTATTTATGTTTTTATTTTATATCGATTGTGGATCTATTTGTATATACATGATTTGCATCTCCCAACAGAAAGTAAGCTCACTTTGTTGCAGAGATGCCCATTAATTGGGGAACCACTGAACAAGTTGTAGTATATGATTGTGATGGAATATTACTGTGCTACAAGAAATTATGAGCTCAACGATCTTAGAAAAATAGGAATTTACACAAAATAATGAAGAGCAAAATGAGCAGAGCCAAGAAACCATTGTATACAATAACAACAATATTATTTTAAGAATGACTTTGAATGAATAAGTTATTTTTACTATAAATTGACTATAAAGGACATATGAATAAAGACGCTACTTCCAGCTAGAGAAAAAACTGATAAATAGAAATATGTATAGAATAATTTTACATATAATATATAATATGTACATTTGTATATATATTTGTGTCTAATGATGGCCATCTCTAAGGTGAGGTGGGGGGAGGGAAGAAAAAAGATTAAAAAAAAAAGGAGAAAGCTCACTGAGGGAAGGAATTGTTTTTTTTCCTTTGTATCTCTAGCACCAGCATAGAACGTGGCACAAAGTGCTTAAGAAATGCTTATTGATTTAGTAGTTGGAATTATTATCCCCATTTCATAGGTGAAGAAATTGAAATGCAAAGAGGCTAAATGATTTGTGTCATGTCAAATAGTCATTAAATGGCACACCTGGGACTCAAATAGTCTTGGGATTCCAAATCCACAATAACATCTTGAATATTACAAGGATAAGCTTACCCAAATTTTAGTCAAGCTAAGTTTTTATTGCTTTCTTTTTAAAATTCTAGAATGAACAATTTTTTTAAAGTTACATAGAGATTTCCAGTGAAAGCACTTTCTCCAGCCTCATATTGGTCTGCCTAGAGCTTTCCTTTTTAAATTTCTTCCTCATGAAAATAAAATGGGTGATTTCACAGTAGTGAAACTGCAGCACACGCTGGCACTGTATTCCTTTATGATTCTGCTGGTACAGGTTGCTTTCCAAATGCCTTAACTCATCTCATCCCACTTGAAATGTGCTTTTCTCTGATCCTCAGATTACTGAGTACAACGCCTTCTCAGTGATGGGAAAAAAAAAACAGAACATGGCATGGATACATTAACATCTCAGAAAATCTAAAATGTCACCCAAAGTATTATTGGTTTTTCTCATCCACCATTCGCCAGTCACACAATGACTTATAATAAGTAGTCAAACGGGCAGATTTAGGCTTCCATCACCTTCCCCTGAAGCTAAAGGATAGGCTGTGAGATGAAAGAGAGAGAAGCAACAGGATGGGAGAAGCTGCAGATGACATCGTTTGCAATTAACTACGGTGGCAGAGCCACTTTGCAGATCATTCGTCTGCGTGTTAAGCCTTTGTCTCATAAATCAATTGTACAAAATCTGGATATATACCCTAGGCATGTATCATGTTCTCAACCAATCTATATTTTTGAAATTGATCTATAGTACTAGTGGAAACTTTGATTGTTACCTTATAATGCTGATGGAATCTGGGGTGGAAAGGAACCCAATTTATTTGCCACTTTTCCAAGGATTTCTTTCTTGGTCTCCCTTCATACATAACTTCCTTTCTCTTTCAGTGATACTCCCATCCCCCCAATCCAGTCTATCCCTCATAGCCATCATATATGAGAGGAAGATTTATGGAAATCCAACTTGGCAATTGTCCCTGCAGCCATAGCTACTGAAAATTCAGAAAAGAAAACTCTCACCACCAAAGTCCTTAGTACTGTAAAATGGTCCAACAGCAGAAATAAATACTATTTTATCATTGAAAATGACATTTTAAAAGATTCATCACCATCTGCTTTGTCAGTGCACCCTAAGAACTACTGGACCTTCCCCTCTGGTTTGTAGATGAAACCTCCTATATACACTGTATTCCTCCCCCCATCCCATAGAAAGTAAGCTCCTTGAATGCAAGGACTGGCTTGCTTTTCTATTAGTATACTTATCCCTGGAACTTAGCAGAGTGCTTTGCATATAGTAAGTACTTAATGAATGTTTATTCATTCATTTATGCATTTATAAACTCCATTTTTTTACTTCTTTTGTGCACTTATATTTTAGTGTTGATATGTGGGTCATAGGGGTAGCTAGGTAGAGCAGGGGATAGAGTAATTGGCCTGGAGACAAGACCTGCTTGAGTTCAAATCTGGCCTCAGACACCACTAGCTTTGTGACCCTGGGCAAGTCACTTAACCCTGCTTGCCTTAGTTTCCTCTTTTGTAAAATGAACTGGAGAAAGAAATGGCAAACCACTCCAGTAGCTTTGCTAAGAAAACCCCAAATGGGGTTACAAACAGTTAGACATGATTAAAAAGACTGAACAAATATGGGTCATATTCAATTATTACACTGTAAACTGCATGAGGGCAGAAATCGGGATCTATGTAAATGTGTATCTCCCTGAGGGATTAGCACAATGCTATGAACATAGTAGGCACTCAATGGTTGCTTCATTTGAATTTATCCATGAATGTCACTATAATACCTGGACTCTCTGAAGGTTTTCTACAAGCAGATAATAGCAAGACTTGGGAAAAGCTTATTCCAATACCAAATCATCAAGTTTTAACTACAAGGCTATTTACATAAGAGAAATAACAGGTATGCTTTAATCTAAATACTTGTAATTAGCATGAATTAAATAATGGAAAAACAGGAGGAAAGAGGGAATAGCTTTCCCAGACCTCAAAGTACATTGTAAAGCAGTAATTATCCAAATTATTCAGGACTGGTTAAAAAAATAGAGAAATAGATCAATGGAAGTGACCATAGAAGGAAGACTCACAAGTAATTGAACTCAACAATCCACTATTTAATAAGCCCTCAACCATAAATGACCTAGGAAATAATTCCCTTTTTGAAAAGAATTTCTGGCAAATTTTGAAAGGAATATGGCAAAAATTAGATTTGTTCCAGCATCTTACACCATCTACCATAATAAGCCCCAAATACATACATGATCATGATCCTGTGACCCTGAGCAAGTCATCCAAACTTTCTCAGCCTCGTTTTCACATCTATAAATGGGGATAATAATAGCACCTATTTCCCAGGACCAAACGAGATAACACATAAAGTACTTTACAAAACTTAAAGTGCTAGCATTATTATTATTATTATTGATTATTATTATTTATTAGATTATCATTTTATTATCAATATTAACTCCTCACTCTCAACCTATAAATCCAATCAGATGCCAAATCCCGTCCTTCTATCTCCAGAACATAAGCTGCCTTCCATCCACTTTCACAGCCACTACTCTAGGTCAGGCCTTCTTGAACTTTTTCCATTAGCGACCCCTCAGTGCTTCTTAAACTGTGGGTCCCAGCCCCTTTGGTCAGGCTCCAACCTGGACTATTGCAAATTTCTATCTCACTGGTTTCCCTGCCTCCAATCTCTGCCCCACTACAAACCAGCCTTCACACAGCCTCACAAAGTAATTTCCCCAAAGTGCAGATACGAACATGTCATTCCCTACTTGATAAATTCCAGCGCCTCCCTATTACCTTGATGTTCAAATATAAACTACATTTTTTGTCGTCTACAGCTCTTCACCACCTGGCCTTGTGTTACCTCCCCAGTCTTCTTATGTATTACACTCCTCCATAAACTCTAGGGTTCAACCATGTTAGCCTATCTGCTGTTCTTCACACACAATGAGACCCCGTGTCTCCTCTCCATGCCTTTGCACTGGCTGCCCCCTCCATGTTTGGAATGCTCTACTTCCTCAATTCTGGCATCACTTCAAGTCCCACCTTCTACAGGAGTCTTTTGCTGGTCCCCTCTAGCTACTGGTGCCTCTTTGTTGTTGTTCAGTTGTTTCAGTCGTGTCCTACTCTTCATGGCCCCGTTTGGGGTTTTCTTGGCAAAGATACCAGAGTGGTTTGCCATTTTCTTCTCTGGCTCATTTTATAGGTGAAGGAACTGAGGCAAACAGGCTTAAGTGACTTGCCCAGGGTCACACAGCTAATAAGTATCTAGGCCTTCCACTCTATCTGTTGCATCACCTCGCTATCCAACTAGTGCCTCTAAGTTATCTTTTTTCACTCTTCTGTCTTGTATGTACCTAGTCATTTCCAAGTTGTCTCCTCCTTATAAGGAGAAGCTGTTTTTTTTTCTTTTTCCTTGAATTCCCAGTATTTTGCACAGTGTCTGCTGTTGTTCAGTTGTTTCAGTTGTGTCTGACCTTTCACGACCCAATTTTGTGGTTTTCTCGGCAAGGACACTGGAGTAGTTTGCCATTTCCTTCTCCAGTTCATTTTACAGATGAGGAAACTAAGGCAAACAGAGTTAAGTGACTTGCCCAGGGTCACTCAGCTAGTGTGCATCTGGGGCCCTATTTTAATTCATGAAGAAGGCTTCCTGATTCCAAGCCCAGTATTCTATCCACTGTGCCATCTAGCTGCCCCAGCACATTGCCAAGGAAATAGTAATTACTTATAGAGTGATAAAAATGGATTCAAATAAGGTAGGGTGCCCCAAGTGTGCCCCAAATCAAATATCTCTGATAAGTGTATGATATCCAAGATTCA
>CM053627.1:134833194-134931827 GCA_028646595.1 Phalanger gymnotis
ACCTTACCCAGAGACCATCCAGGCTGTCCTGGGTTGGGGCCCTGCTTCCCTCTGCCACTTTGTGGGTTCTACAGCTCTAGAATTGGTTCAGAGCCATTGTTTTATAGGTTTTTGGAGGAACTTGGTGGGGAGCTCACGCCAGTCACTGCTTCCCAGCCGCCATCTTGGCTCCGCCCCCCCCGGAAGCCCTGGTTCAAATATTCTTATAAGCAGTTTTGAGTTATGCAAAGAAAGGGACGAAAATGTCCATACCCTTTCATTCAGAGATTTCGCTACTAGGCTTTATACATCAAGGAGGTCAACGACAAAAACAAGTTCTCATAATATTGGCCAAATTATTGACAGCAATGCTTTTTATAGTAGTTAAGAAGCAGGAATAAAACTGATGCCCGTTGATTAGGAAACGGCTAAACCAATTATGCTACCTGAATGTAATGAGATATCACAACGAATGTGATTAATATAAAGAAGGATGTAAAGACTTATATGAACTGATGCAAAATGAAGAAAATAGAACTAGGAAAAGACTAGACACAATGACTACAACGATGTAAAGGGAAAAAGTAATAACGACAAAACAAAACAATGCTAGGAAATTATAATGGCCAAGCTTGGCCCCCCACAAGAAAGAGGATCAATTATCTTCATAGAAATGAAGGACTATGGGTGTGGAACATTGCACATAATACTAGACTTTTTTAAAATGTTAGTGAGTTTTGTTGAATTTTTTTCTTTTTTTCTTCATTTTAAGAGATTGTTCTCTGGAAAATGTAGGAAAGGCATAACATTGGGATATGTAGTTGATGTCAATCAGTCAATAAACATCTATTAAGCACCTACAATGTGTCAGATATTGTACTAAGTGCTAGGAATAAAAATAAGAAAAACAAAGACATTTTCCGACCTCACGGAACTTACAGTCTAATGGAAGATTATACACAAAATGAAACTGAAAAGGAGGGGGGAGGAAAACAAACACACATATATGTATATTATATATGCAAGCAAATATATCAATAAAATCTGCCGTTAAAAAGAAAGTGACAAATTTTAAAATAGGAAAATTTAAAATAGGAAAAGAACATTTTTTATCCAACAAAAATGACTGCCTTGGATATATCAGAGCATCAACCTGCTGTTGCTTTTTTTGCTTTAGATAAGTTGAAAAATGAAGAAAAGAACAATGTAAGTTTGAATAGAGGGAGCAATATTACAACTTTCACACAGAAGGACCCCAGGGGATTTTTATAAGCAAACAAGGATTCAAAAGGGCATCAGAGCTCTTTGTTTTCCTTTAAGACTTCATGAGCAAAAGAGAAAATGGATTTTTATGCAAGATTAATTGACCTGCAATTGTGAAGTGAAAGGTCACATACTTCCATTTACTAACTGCTTTCTGCGAACAAGATGACCCGTGTGTTTCTCTCCCTGGAGACAGAAGACAAAATTAAATGTTTTTATTGAATGGAAGGAAGATGACTCCATAATCAGGAAGACAGATGCAGAAAAGCTCATATATGACAATGGATTTTGCCTCCATTTGTTATCTTTCCTGAAATTCATTTCTCAGGTACGTTAGCTGGTCCTTGGAGACAGAACCATACTTTTCCTTTATCATGTTACTTCAGTATGCCTCTCTTGGGTAAAAACAAAGTCAGGCTTTTGTGAGGTGGCCTGAAAGAGGAAAGTTGCACTGTGAAACCTTGCAATTAAATGAGCAGGAAGTCATTGAATCCACAATTGGAAAAGCACATCACTACAATCTCTGGTCGGCTGTTCCCTGCCAAAACTTCCATTAAAGGATCCAACTTACATATATATGAAGAGCCTTAATTACATTCATAGTCATTCAACATTGTCAATGCAATTTCATATCAATTATGTCACATAATGACAAAACCCTCCTTTTGGACACGGCAAATAAAATGAAATTGTATACTCCCCAAAGGGCATTTTCTCAAGAAGCTCAAAGCTTATAACCCTCCTTCAAAACAATTCTGAGAGACAACAGATACTTCCATGGATCAGGCTGGGGACAGAGGAGTGGAAATACAATTTTCTCTGCAAGATTTTTCAAATGAAGAATGGATTCATGGGATCATAAGATTTTGAAAAGTTGGACAGGACGTTTACAAATATTATCCCATTTGATCTTCAAAAGAATCCTGGAAGTGGGTGCTATTATTATCCCCACTTTATAGATATGGAAACTGAGGGAGATAGAGGTTAAATGACTTGCCCAGGGTCACATAGCCAATAAGAGTCTGAATCCAGATTTGAACTTAGGTCTTCCTGACTCCAGGACCAGGGCTCTATCCACTGTCACTTCACTGCCTTAATAATAATAATAATGAAAATAATAACAATAGCTAACATTTATATAACACTTATTTCTGTGCTAAATGCTTTATAATTATTATCACAACACCCCTGGGAAGTAGGAGCTATCATTATCCCCATTTTGCAGATAGGGAAACTGAGGCAAACAGAAGTCCTTAAAGTTGCTGAATTGAACTGAAATGAATATTTAAAATATCTGCAATTCTTGAGTAACTTAGAGCAAACCCATTCTGTCTGAATTACCTAGAATGAAAATTTGAAGAAAACTACTTAAAGAAGTATAGAATTTGAGAGGTGGAAAGGAATCCTTACCATGATATACCCAACAAGTGGTCATTCACTCTCTGCTTGAAGACCCCTAAGAAGGGAGAACTCATCCCCTTCTAAGGCAATACATTCCACTTTTGGAAGACTCTGTTAGGATATTTTTGTTCTGACTTCTACCCTAAATTTACCCCTTTCTTGAGTTATACCCATTTCTCCTGGTCCTACCCTCTGGAACCAGACAGAACCAGTCTAGTCTTTCCACCACATGACAGCCCTCTAAATATTTGAACACAGTTCTCGTGTCCCCTTCAAATATTGGAACACAGTTCTTATGTTATATCCTTCTTCCCCAGGCTAAACATGCTCATTACTCATTGTTCCAATTATTTTAATAAGGGAAAACTATCTAACTTAGTTACTAGCCAGTTAGAGGGAGAATAAAAATCATAGAATCATAGATTCTGAGCAGAGAAGAGAACATAGAGGCTTTCTACTTCCATTCTGTCATCTTGCAGATAAGGAATCTAAGTATCAAAGAGATGTTTTTGAGCTCATCCTTAGTTCTCGAATAGGACCATGACATCAGGGAAATGATGACATGACTTGCAGTTGACTTTGATTTGAGTGAGGGAGGGCTGTGCAAGGTCACCAGCCTTGCTTTCTCCTCCAGAGCTATCTGGGTCCAGTGGCCTGATATTCACCAGGACAACTGGAGATGGCCCAGGATGCAGTGGGAGACCCTGGCCCATTTAGGCTGAAGTCTTTTCAGGTTCTCACTTTGAGGATGTCACATATGAGTAGTCACATGGAATTTGATTGCATGCCTTCTGACTTCAAACCCAAAGCCTATACCACACTGATAGAAAACATTTTTGCTGCAAGTGGATGTTAAGAAAAAAATCAGGACAACAAAATACTGCACTCTGCAGAAATCAATTTAAAGTTGGAATCATATTTGAAAGAGGTAACCAATTTTTTTCATACATAAGTGAAGAACAGAGCCCCTTTGAACTCAGAAGAGTCACTTTCCTATGTTGCAATGCCTTTCACAAAAGTAATTTTGATTTAGACTCCCAAAATCTCAGATTAAAGTTAAATGGAAGGACCAACTATAGCCATCCAAATTTTGCCTCGTGATTTTTAAAAAGGGAGCTATTTTTTTTGTTTCAGAACCATCTGTATAGCACACGTTTCAGTACTCCTTACTTTGGAGAAAGGAGGCACATCCCAAGAGATGCCTTGCTGGCAAGACACATGCACATTGAGATACTCGTGGTAAGCTGACTTTAGAAAAGCATATAGTAGATTGAACACTGTCTGTACTAGCTATTAGGAGACCTGGTTTGGGGTTCCGGTTTTTCCTTGCTTCTTTGGATGACCTTAGCAAGTTACATTCCCTCCTTGGGCTCTCAAGTCTCCACCTGTAAGAATAGGGTGCTGCGGAAATGTGTTTTGCATGACTAAACATGTATAACCTATGTCAAATTGCTTGCCTTCTCAATGGGAGGGGGGACAGAAGAGAGAGTGAGAGAGAGAATTTGTAACTCAAAATTTGAAAAAAGAATTTTAAATTGTTTTTACATGTAATTGGGAAAAAATTAAAATGTTAAATGTTTTAAAATAGGGTGTTGGCTTAAGTGACGCTACATTCCCTTCCAATTCTACTAACATGCACACTTCTAGCTATGAAATTTATCTGAGCTGCAGTCCATGAAGAGTAGCTTCCTCCATGATGCTACCTACAACAGTGTGATTTTACAGAGTTTTTCAGAGAGAATAGCTACATTGTTTTCAAATATGGTGACCTGATCCATCTAAAACCCCTACGAGGAAATGTGGCATTGTGGGAATGCCTTGGATATGAAGGTGGAAGACATGGGATTCAGTCATGGCTCTAGAACTTGTCAGCTGTGTGACCATAAGCAAACTGTTGACCTCTCTGAGATTGTTTCCTCAGTAAATTTTGTTACCTCACAAAGCTGTCATGTGAAAATTCCTTTACAAACCTTAAAATACTTACATACATTTAAGCTATTATTACTAATAACAACAGTAATTTTTTGGTGTTAATTTTCACATGGCGTCCTTAATTGCTGAAATTCCAATTTATAATTCTCTGAATATAGAGAGATAAGTTTCCAATGGTTTCTTACATTATTTTATCTAACTTCCATCTAAATAAAACTATAATACTGCTCTGCCATGGTCCATTACACAACATAAGCCAAACAAAGAAGGGTAGCTCTCTTCTCAGTGAGTTGGGAGTGGATCAGGAGGCCTTGGTCTCTGAGTCAGAAATGAATCAGTGTTCAGGCACAAGCTAGGAGTAAATATTATCCTGGTAAAGTCACCGTTGGGAGAGCTGGTGTATGTTAAACTCGTTCCTTCTCCCATTTCCTCAGAATGCAATTTAACACATCCTTCTATATTCCCTATCACGCAATTACTTTATTTTTGGTTCTTTCTGATGTACAACCACAAGATAAACTGTTTATATAAATTGTCAGGTCTTTAACATTATTCAGGATTAAGTAAATTAAGTGCCTATTTTGGCATAAATCAGAAAGAAGAGCCTTCCATTAACATTTGAGGTTGAAATAATTTCAGTTGAGCTAACGTATTTTGATATTTCTTAATTCTCAACATAGAAAAATGGTGGAATTAACAGTCCATTGCCAAATTCTAATCTCAAATATATACATTTTCATTGTTACTGATGTTACTCTTGACAAGAACAGGAGTGGCTCCCTTCTGAAATAGTGACTTAACTTTTCTTCTGTTCTAATCTCAGCCCTGAATAAGCCCCCACAAGCTGCTTTCTCTACTCTCCCTGCTTAGTGTCTACAAATTTATGCATCTGACTTCAACAGGGCCCGCAATGCTGCAGGGCACTCACTGAATCACAGAATCTAAGAATTGGAAGGAACCTCAGAAGCCGTCTTGGCCAATTCACACCTGAACAACCTCCCCAAAGAAGGGCCATCCGATCTCTGTTCAAAGACCTCTTATGAAGTATCCTATTCTACTTTTGGATAACTCAAATTATTAGGAATGTTTTCCCAATCTAGTGCTAAATTAGATACTCTGCAACTTCTATCTGGTCCTATTAGTTCCTTTTATTCACCTAGAATTAACCCCCATCACATCCTCACAGTGATTATTCTGAACTTCCGTCTCTCTTCTCAAATCCCCAACTCCATGCCTACTCCACAAAGCGGATGCTTTTGCTTCCTCCTTTAATGAAAAGATTTGAGCCGTCATCTACCCCAGCTCCTGTCCTTGATACCTCAAAAACTCTTCCTACCTGTTTACCCTGTCCTTCTTCCTCTTATCTCAATCGATCGAGCATTTAAGTATCTACTCTGTACCAGGTGCCCAGTATCTATTACATAAGTGCCAAGGATACACAGAAGTAAAACATCCTCTGCCCCCAAGGAGCTTATGGTCTAACACAGGGCTGTCCAAAATGCAGCTGCGAGCCATGAAGCCCGCAGTGTGATTTATGCACCCACCTACAAGCATAGAAATTTACACAAAAGCTTTAGTAAAGGAAGCTGAGCTATGGCAGAGCTCTCACTAAAATGGCAAATCAAAATATGTTGTCTATTGTTTCAATAAAAACCTAACATTGGACAGCCCTGGTCTAACACGTACATAGGCAGGTGTACATGTAGGCGTAAAGTAGTGACCCTTTCTTATTTGAACATTTTATTTGTAGAAAGGGGCACAAAAAGGACAATTTGTGTGAAACTCAAAGAAACACAATGTTTTGAGGACCTGGGAGAAAAGCAGCCCCTCAAAATTGTCTGAGGAGAGATACATAAAGTTCTGAGAGTACCAGAGTGAAAAATAAGTCCCTTAGAGAAAAAGGTACTAACTAATGATGACTATAGTGGATTGCTTCCCAGTAGCTAATTTGAATATGACTGTTTTCAGGACTTTGAAATATATTGTTGGGGAGCTTTAATCAAGATATATTTTATCTACTTGTACTGTATCTGACAAAAATGTAGATTCGGAGATTTTGAACTTAAGATAGAGATGTGTCACCACACATGAAGAGACCCTAATTCCAGGCAGGAGAGCTATTGAGAAAACAGATTAACAAACCAGATGAAGACTCAGAGCTGACAGAAGACAAGACACAGAAGCATATGGAACTGAGAAGCTAACAGGTGCTAAACACAGCTGAGACCAGCTGATTAGACATGAAGGCTCTGCAGTTGACACAGGGAGCTGATATGATTAGAGGAAAGCTTTGATGCTGAGAGCTGATTGGACAAAGTAGGATCCTCTTCTATGTGAAGAACTAGATGAGAAAGTCTACCTTGCTCTCTAGTGCCCCCTATAGTTTCAGGGAGCGGAAACCTCTCAAAGACTTGGCAACATTGCTCTTTAGAGCCTAAGATTAGAGTTTTTCACTGAAAGAGCATCATATTGTTTCAGCGCCAAACCAAGGGAGAATACATGGGAAGTTCTACAGATCTCAAGCTTAAGGCTGTTGGAATCTTTTTAAAAAAAAATAGCAGAGCTGGGCTTTATCCATCAGGGCGATGGAGAGGCTATGAGGAATTGGTGAACTATGGTCCAAACTACTGCTTAAAGAAATTGTAGACATCCAGGCTTGAAGCCCAGAGCTATGAGCTGCCCAAGACATTTCCCTACTCATGTGCCTTACTCCTAGGTTTTTGTAAGTTTGAATCCACTCCCAATCCTAAACCTCACCCTGAGACACTGTGCATTGGTGGGAAGATACAACTGAATGCTTTCTATCAAATAAATATTATGTTGTGATTATTCTTGTTTTTACCTCTTAGTTAATGAATGTTTCATGATTTAGAGTTAATGGTGTCATTATGACTGATTTGTGGAAGTGGGAAGCATATTAGTGTGGGCTCAGGAGCTAGAGTTATGTAGCTACTAATCTGTAGCTTCATGCATGCACACATACACATCAATGTTACCCCTACTACCCTGAGGGTGACTTATAGAAACACTTTTGGCTAAGCATTTTTATCTGAGGCAGAGTAAGTGAGCCAGCCCCAGTCCAGGAAAACAGAGCCTGGCTAGAGCTTAATTAGGGGTCACACCAATGGCATAAAGTAGGTTTAGACAGTTCTTGTTTTAAGTACATTTACATCATGCAAATTCGACATGAAGGGGGAAGGTCTGCAGAAAGGTCCACTTATGTTAAGCAAGACCTGGCTATATGTACAAAATACATATAAGTCATCTACAAATTAACCTTGACAGAGAAGGCAATAGCAGCTAGAACGACCAAGGAAAGCCAAAAGGTGACTTTGAACTTAGTCATGAAGGAATTTTAAGTTCTGAGAGATAGAGACGAGAAGGGAAAGCGTTTCATACAAAAGACAATGCCAGGGCACTGAGAAGGGAAATGGATCCTCAAGTTTGAGGAATTTTAAGTAGACCCATGGAGTAGACTGTGGAGCATGCAAAGGGGAGTAATGCAGAAAATAAAGTGTCCCTCCTCCTTGTCAAAATTGAACCGTGCCTGTCTGTCTCCTTTAAGATATTGCTTACTTTTTTTTAAATGGATGCTTTTTTTTACATTGTCATTTTGCAATGATTCTGCCTCACTGCCATCACTCCTCTCAAGCAGAATCCTTCCTTGTAACAAAGTTAAGTTTACAATTTACAAAAGAAATACACTTAAATTTTCAATCTAAGTCAAAAATTTTACAAAATAAAAATATAGTTAAGTAAAATAAACACATTAGCCATGTCTAATGATGTACTCCTTATTCTGCACCTAATTCACAATTTCTCTGCCAAGAAAGAGGGAGGCCTGCTTCGCCATCAGTCCTTCAAAGTCATAATTGCTCATTACATGGATAAATAAATCAACAAGCAATTACTATGCGCCACATACTGAATGAAGCGATGCAGATAAAAAGACAAAAGTGAAAAATTCCCTGCCTTCAAGAAGCTTACATTCTATCAGATCAGAGTTCTGAAGTTTTTCAGTGTCATTTTCATTTATGTTATGATCGTTGTTGTATAAATTGTTCTCCCTGTACTGTTTACTTTGCCTTTCATCAGTTGATATATCTCCCCAAGTCTTTGTGAACTCTTCATATTTGTCATTACTTATGGTTCAAAAATATTCCATCACATTCAAATATTGCTTCTTCAGTCACTATCCTCCATGCTCCGTTCTTCACCTATACCTTGTCTATTGGCCTTTCTCCCTCTAGGAATACAAACAAGCTTGCATGTCTCCTATGCTTAAAAAACATTCAAATCAAATAAAAAATAAAAACAAAAACCTTCATTTGACTATGCTATTCTTTCAAGCTAGTATATTGTCTATCTCCTTCTCTCCATTGATAAACTTCTAGAAAGTCTAATCTGTACTTGCTACCTCCCCTTCCCCACCACCCTCACATTCCTCGACCCCTTGCAATCAGGAGTCCTTTTTTGCTACTTTACTGAAACTGTTCTTTCTAAAGTAAATAATGGCCACTTTATCACCATTTCCGAGAGCCTCTTGCAGTCCTCAGCTTCCTTGGCCTCAATGTAGCATTCAATAACAATGACCACATCTTCCTTTACAAAAAAAGGAAAAAGTAAATTCAAGACATTTCATTAATATCTTTCGGTTTTGCAATAGATTTCCCAGTGTATCCCTTTTTTCTCCCCTTCCCAGAGCTGTCTTTTTGCAATAACCTTGATATTCCCTTTGGATAATTTGACACTATACTAGTTCTCCTTCTACCTCCTGGAGAGGTCCTTTTCTGTCTTTACTATCTAAACAACATCTTCCTACTCTCTAAGTGCATATGTCCTTCAAAGCTTTTAACCTTCTTTTCATTTTTTTTGGCATTTTTATCCACTCCTTGGCTTCAATGCAAATAACTCTCAAATCCCTATATCCAAATGACCTCTCTCCTTTGAGTTCTAGTAGCATATTTCTCAATGCTTTCTGCATGCATGAGAATAGACCTAAGTGATGAGAGCTAGAATGAATTTTAAAGATCATTGACTTTCTCATTTTATACTTCCAAGTTGCTATTTCCACATTCCACACTGAGCCCTTGGGCTCCATACTAGGGATGGTAGTGTCTGATGGGTGAGTTTTCACCTTATCTTGCCTAGAACCAAGCCTCCACTCCACTTCCCAACCACAATTTCCAAACGATACCAACCCTCTGTTTTCTAGCTTTGTTTATCTGTTGTCTTCCTCCATTAGAATATACATTCCTTAAGCACAGTCTTGCTGGATTGCATTTATGTCTCCACTGTTTAGCACAATGCCTGGAACTAAGTAAGGGCTTAGTAAGTGCTTTATCTATTTACCTGCCCAGGATCATGGAAAGGAGGAAACACTAAGCTAGTCACACGACTAATAAACAGAAAATCTAAGTCTTCTGACTTCTGTTCCATTGAACTTTCAACTATACTAAATATCTCAGCCATGAGTACAATTGAATTTTTCATCTTTCTCCTCAAACTGGCCACTCCCCTTAAATATCTTGTTTCTGTTGATGACTCCAACTTTCCCTCGGTCATCTTGTCTCACTCTCCATATCCAATTCAATTGTCAAGACCTGTGGGTTCTGTCTCTGAAATATCACTCACATCCCATTCCTCCTAGCCATTTCCACTGTTCCCACTTTGATTCATGTTGTCCTTATGTCATCATAATTATTAAAGTAGCTTCCTAAGTGGCCTCTCTGCCTCCTCTCTCCTCCCTCCACACTGCTGCCAGAGTATCTTCCTAAACCATAGGTCTAGTCACTTCATTTCTTAGCTCAGAAACCTCCAGGGGTCCCCCACTGCTGCCTAAATAAAATATAAACTTATCTTGTCATTCAAAGCCCTCTTCACCCCAACTCTGAAGTACTTTTTTCCACCCTCATGCTAACCTCCTTAGTAGACTTTATAGACCATTCGAAATGAATTCATTTGCTTTTCTCTAATTTTATCCTGCCCTTTCAACCATCTTTTCACAGTCCCTGATACCCAGAATGGTTTCCCCTCTATTCCACCTCCAATCTTAACCAGTTGAAATCCTCCCTTTCCTTCAAGACCCTTGATTAAAGGCTTCCTCATCCTCCCAGCTATAAGTGATCTCTCTTTTCTTAAGTCTCTCAGACTTCTCTATTTAGACTTATCCTAAACAAGACATTACAATATGTCTTAGTTATGGGCATATTTGCTTTATCCTTTCTATTAGATTATAAGCCCTTGCAGAGTAGGAATCACATGGTATTGCACTTTTGTGTTCCCATTGCCTAGGACATTTTGCCATATTTTTCTTTTCTTTTTTTAACCAACTATGTTATTTCAGGGTTATCGAGAGAACTCCCCCACTAAGGGAACTCCTTCTCACAATGCATAACCTCAACTGTTCTGCAACTTAAAGTCTTAGAAGACAGTTGTCTGGGTGGATAGAGTACCAGCTCTGGAGTCAGAAGGACCTGAGTTCAAATCTGACCTAAGCCACTAGCTGTGTGACCCTGGGCAAGTCACCTAACCCTGAGAGAGAGAGAGAGACAGAGACAGAGACAGAGAGACAGAGAGAGACAGAGAGAGAGACAGAGACAGAGAGACAGAGAGACAGACAGAATCTCAGGCACTAAGGTTAATGACTAACTTGGGGTCACTTAGCCAGTATGTGTCACAGGTAGGACTTGAACTCAGATCTCTAGCAGCTAATCATATACCTTCTATTCATTACCCCATTTTAACACACAAAAAATTAATGAATACTTGATGAATTAAATTGATTTGAATGTGTCATTTAAAGCCCTGAAGCAGTAACTCATTACTTGGGATTCTACCAAATGAGCAGTATATTATTCCCTTCTTAGCAGAAGGAAGAGGCCTCTTCAGGAACAAAGTTAAAAATAAATTTGAAAAATGAAGACTGTTTCTGTCCTGTGTGAGTCAACATCCAAAGAGTTAGCAAGGAGGAAGTAGTTTTTTTAATTTAGGGGAATTATATCAGTGAGAGCCCACACCTGGCAGCATGCTATTGTTCTGGATATCTAATATGCACCAACGCAGAATCCTCCTTTCCTGTCATCCTGTCAAATTCCCTCATCTTGATTTTTATGATGACATCAAATGCAGAAATCATTTCTGTCACTAACAAATTATTGGAGACAACGTTACACTGTGTTGCTATTGTTTCTAACACACCATTCAGTATGGAATGTCCATAGCAAGCAAACATAGAAAGAGTCAGCTGTTTGTTAATCATTTTAGATACCAACTCTTGTCATCTGGTGCATAAGAGCACATTAGCATAATGTAGTCCTTTATATCGTACCACAGTGGGTTTCATTTAGCCCCCTTTAAGTGTGGATTCCAGACTTAATTAATGGAACTCTGATCAGAGCATATAAAGAAAATCGCAGATTCAAAATCTCCATTGGAAGGGCTCTCAGAGGCCAACTAGTTCAACTAATACCTGAACAAGAATCTTCCTTATAACATCTATGACAAGCAGTCATCCAATCTCTTTTGAAAGATTTTCTGTGAGGGCAACTTGCAACTGCTCGAGGTAGACCATTCCATTTTGGAATAACTCTAATCATTAGGAATTTTTTTCCTTATGTCACACCTAAATTTGCCTATTTGAAATTTCTACTCCATGATCTGCCCTTTGGGACTGAGGAGAACAAGTTTAATATCATTTATGTTCCACAGAAAAAGCTTCTGAGAAGGCCGTAGATGAAGAGATGTCAAGCTCACCTGGTCTCTAAATTCTGAAATTTGTTTTTTTCTCCAGTTAAAATGGGACATAAAATCACAAGATGAATGTAAAAAAAATATGACTACAAACACTTAGCAAGATAATGTTGCATAAGGTCGTGGATTTGGGGTGGGGTAGGTATCACACAGGGGTTGCAATATTAAACATACTTTAATAAAAATGATTTGTTTAAAAAAACAACTCTGAGGTACTAAATTGGCTAATATGGCAGAAAAGGGAAATGATAAATGTTGGGGAGGATGTGGGAAAACTGGGATACTAATGCACTGTTGGTGAAGCTGTGAACTGATCCAACCATTCAGGACAGCAATTTGGAACTATGCCCAAAAGTCAACCAAACTGGGCATACTCTTTGATCCAGCAATACCACTACTAGGTCTGTATCCCAAAAAGACCACAAAAAGAGAAAAGGATCTACATATGCAAAAATATTTATAGCAGCTCTTTTTGTGGTGGCAAAAAAATGGAAATTGAAGGCATGCCCATCAATTGGTGGGAAATGGGCTGAACAAACTGTGGTATATGAATGTAATGGAATACTACTGTGCTATAAGAAATGATGAGCAGGCAAATCTCAGGAAAACTTGGAAAAACTTGTTTGAACTGATGCTGAGTGAATTGAGCAGAACTAGTAGAGTATTGTACACAAGAGCAGCAACATGTGCGATGATCAACTATGAATGAGTCAGCTCCTCTCAGCAATACAATGAGCCAAGACAATTCCAAAGGACTCATGATAGAAAATGCTATCCACATCCAGAAAAAGAACTGATGGTATCTGAATGCAGATCAAAACATACTATTTTCACTTAATGTTTTTTTCTGTGTTTTTTTTTCCTTTTGGCCTCTTTCTTCTTTCACAACTATCACTAATATGAAAAAGTTTTACATGATTATACATATATAACCTATATAAAGTGCTTACCACTTTAGGAAAAAGGTAGAAGAGAAAAATTTGTAACTCAAAATTTTATAAAAACAAAAGTTAAAAATGTCTTGACATATAGTTGGAAAAATAAAATACTATTAAAATGATTATTTGGATTCATGAAGAAAACAGAATTATAAAAATGTGACAAAAGTCATTTCCATTATATTATGATAAAGTATAGCCACTGAGTGCTCAACAAATGAAAAAAGATGTTAAATGTGGTCAGCATAGTATAATGGAAAAATAAATGGATAGGGAGTCAAAAAACTTGGGTTCTAGTTCTGATTCTGTCCCTAGATATGTGACCTTGGACAAGTCACTTCATCTTTCTGTCTCAGTTTCTTCATCTACAAAATGGAGTTGCTTTAGATGATAAAATTATATTATTGTTCTATTAGTATCTTCTATCTAGTGAGAAGATTATTAAGTTAATGTTGCTGTTAAGGAGTTTTAGGAACACATGCCTTCTTTTGGACTTATTAGTGTTACTCAGGTGACAAGTAGAGTTGGGTAACTAAGAGTAAATTGGATCACCTAGAACAATATTCTCATAGTAAATACTGAATAAGCATTTTTGAATAAATTATTGAATTGAATGGGATAATAAAGCAGAGCTGTCTCGTGCTATGCATCCCAGGTAACCCTTGTGGGACCCTTCCTCTCTTCTCAATCATTTGCAATCTGGAATCTGAACTCACTGCTCAAGTAAAACTGCTCTCTTCAAAATTACCAATGAGCTCTTAATTGCCGAATTTGATGTCCTTTCTTCAATCTTCATTCTTCGTGACTTCTCTGTAGCAACCGATACTTCTCCCTCCTGGCTCTTCTGTCTTCTCTGGTTTCGCGACATGCTGTCCTTTGGCCTTTTTCCTACCTCTATAGTTATTCTCAGCATCCTTTGCTAGATCATCATTCATACTGTTACTCACATATTTGAATATATCCCAAGGATCTAAGATCCTGGACCCTTTTCTCTCTCTACACTCTGTCACTTGCTGACATTATCATCTTCCACAGATTTAATTATAATCTCTCTGCAGATTACTCCCATATCTATGTATCTAACCCTAATCTATCTTACCAGTCTTATATCACCAACTGCCTATTGGACACTTCAAATTGTATATCCTGTAGGCATCTCAAACTCAGCATTTCCAAAACAGAGCTCATTATCCTTCCTCTCAAAGCCACTCCTCTTCTGAACTTCTTATTTCTGTCAAGAATATCACCATTCTTCTGGTCCACCAGGTATAAAACCTCACATCCACCCTCAGCTTCTCATCTGGCTTCACCTTATACACCCAAACAGTTGCCAAAGCTCGTCCATTCTACTTCTACGACATCTTGGGTACGTGACCCATTCTCCCTTTTCACCACCCAAATTTGGGCCCTCAATTGTATGTTCAAATAATTTCCTAATTGGTCTCTTTGCCTCAAGTTTCTACCTTCTCCAAGCTATCCTTCACACAGGGGCCAAGTGCATCTTCCCACAGCACAGACCACGTCACTCCTCTAATTCAATAAACTCCTCTATTACTTCTAAGATCTCATACAATTGCCTCTGTTTGACATTTAAAACATAGCTGACATATGTTATGTTGATGGATTTGTTATATATTACTCCCACTAATGCACTCTATACTCCATCCAAAATAGCCTTCTCACACATGACATTTCATCATCCATCTCTATGCTTTTGCTTTACCCCAATGCCTGGAATGCACTGCTTCATATTTGTTTCATATACCTATTTCTTCTATGTGACTAGAAGAGTTTCTGGCACACAGTACTATGCTTAATATTTGTTATTAATTCAGCACAAGTATGACCTATAACAAGGTCTTTACTGATCCCCAAGTTGTCAGCATAACACTTCCTCTGGGCTCACTCCCATAACTCACACTTGCACTAGCAGGTTGGATCCCCAGAGAAGAGATCACTACAATTTTCAGCATTCTAGGGATAACTTTTGTGGGTCAATTCACTTCTAGTAAGTGCCTGAGGTAGGATTTTAAATGAGTCAACATGGTGGCCTGTTAGCTCAAAGCTCTAAGGTAATCTTATGTTTCATTAATAGTGCTGACAAGATAATGAAGGAGGTCAAAGTCTTGCTGTATTTCTGTCTTGGTCAGCCACGTCTAAAATCTTGAGAAGTTGAATTAGACATTCAGACTTGGGTTCAGAAAGCAGAACTAGAAACAAAGGATAGAAGGTGCACAGGGGGTAGACTTTAAATCAACTTAAGGGAAAACTTCCTGACAGAGCTGTGTCCAAAAATAAAAGAGGGAAGAATTAGGAAGCTGTGCATTCTCCATCACTGGAGGTTTTCAAGTGCAGGCTGGCTGATTACTTGATCAGCATGTTGAAGGAAGGATTCATGTTTAGCTATGGGTTAGGTCAAATGATCTCTGGGGTTCCTTCAAACCCTGAGGTAGACAGTTCTGTGATAAAGATATAAATGTGGACCTGTGTCAGTCAGTAAACATTTATTAAGTGCCTACTATGTGCCAGGAACTCTGACAAGTGTTGGTGATACAAAGGAAAGTTCTTATAGTCTTTTCTATTTCTATAACACCATGGTAGCATCAGTTGAAGAAGTAACCTAGGTGATGCATAAGAGGACCCCATGCAACTCTAAATCTATGATCCTATGAGGATCCCATAAGTCTCTAGCACAGTATTTTTCATAAAATAGACACTCTTGGGATGGCTATCCAATAATTAAATATATGTTAGAGAGATATTGCTTTTTGTCAATAATGAGAGAAGCTTGGAAAGCAACTCTCCCACCTACCACCCATGCTCCTGTCTGGGTTGGAGCCAGCTGTACTGGTTCTCTATAACCCATTGCTAAATTTTCTGGGTGATCAACAAACACTGCAAATCAGGACTTCAATTGTTATTTTGTGGCTCTTCTACTTAAGAACGTGATGGAGAAAATGTGAATAATGCAGATTGAACTTAAAAGTGTGTCCAGCAAGTTGTTTTTTTTTTCAGAGAGCCATAGTTAAACATAGAGGCAGCCAGGTGGTACAGTAGAGACACTATACCTGAAGTCAGGAGGACCTGAGTTCACATCTAGCTTCACTTACCAGCTGTATAACCCCGGGCATAGTAAGTCAGTAAAATGAGATGGAGCAACTTTAACAAGAAAATCTCAAATGGGGTCATGAAGAGGCAGATGTGACTAAAAATGACTGAACAACAACAGCAGTTAAGCATTTACCTCCCACCCCCAAACATATTTTAAGTAGACAAGCTGTCAGTCTAGGTCAATCTAAAACAATTTTTATCTACACTTTTCCATAAGACCTTTATCTTTCCTAGCCCAGGAAGTTCTTTACAATTCTAGTTCCTACCAGGTGAGCAGTGAGGCACTAGGTTGCTGATACACACACATGTATACATGTATATGTCTAGGTAGGTATGTATATATGCATACATATATACACCTATAGACACATATACATATATACACATACACACACATATATGTATTATACACATGCAAATATATGGAAAAATTCACAGGGCAAGTTTCCTGATCTACTAAAGGGTTATTCATTTGTACCTATGTAAAATAAGGGGGCTAGGCAATGTGCATTTTTGGGTTGTAACAATTCTCATATCTATTCTCTAAGTTAAAGTTTAATTTTACATGCTTAACTATAATATGCAAAACATTTTTGAAAATTGGTCAACACTTTTATTTCTATATGAAATGATTTTACTGACTACTCTCCCCTCCAAAAAAAAGGAGTACTATAGGAAAACTTCAGGGAGCCAATGGAAGTTTCATTCTTTGAAGTATTTCTTTCACACTTAAAGCAAAAATAAAACTTTCAGAAGCTATATAGCTATTTGGGTATTCAGAAAATTATGCCAAAGTAAAATAAATATACAGTTACAATCAAGGAGTATTTGTCTTGGGGTAAGATGAGTGTTCTTAGAACGTATTCATATAGAAAGGCTTTTCAAATTTTACGTTTCTCAGTTAGGAACAAAGTATAGCAGTATTGGCTATGATGTACAATGAAAACTGATTTACTTAATTCGTGCCACTTGGTAGTTGCTGACCGATGTTAGGTAAAAACAAATGATCTTAACTGCATCAAGAGAGACAGATAAACCAAGCTGGATAAAAGTAAGTGACCAAGCAGGCGTAACAGTTATCACACAACCAAGCATAGTGACTAAATTTTTATCTGGTAGTTGACAGACAAGGCTCAATATGAGATTTACTGCTAAAGTTTTTCTTATGTTTTTCTTAAGGTTCTTAAAATGATTGGAGCAATACTTTTTTTAATAGCTGCTGTTCTATGGCTGAACCAGTCGTGGTGTATGATTGTAACAGAATATTACTGTGTTATATGAAATGATGAGCAGGTGGATTTCAGAAAAAAAAAAACAAACCTGGACTTACATGAATTGATTGTTGCAAAGTGAAGTAAGAAAAACCCAGAGAACATTCTATGCAGTAACAGCAATTCTGTACAATGATCAATTGGCCATTCTCAGTGATACAATGATCCCAGACAATTCTAAAAAACTAATTATGAAAAATGCTAGCCACCTCCAGAGAAAGAACTGATGGCATCTGAACGCAGATTGAGGCATACTAGTTTTTACTTTCTGTATTTTTTCATTTTTTTCCTTTGGGTCTGTGTCTTCTTTCACAACATGACCAATATGGTAATATGTTTTACAGGACTGAACATGTATAATGTATATCAAGTTGCTTACTGTGTTAGGGAGGGGGAAGGTGAGGGTAGGAGAGAGAAAATTTGGGAACTCAAAAATTTATAAAAGAATATTTAAAATTGTCTTTACATGTAACTGAAGAGTAATAAAATGTTATTTTTAAAATAGTTGCTATTCTAGACCATGTTCTAAAACTTAGACAAAACTTCCTTACAATTAGAGCTATCCAAAAGTGAAATGGGCAAATGAACTTACCCCCTTCCACCTCTGCAATTCTGTAATATAACAAGTCCAATAACTTTTCTAGAAAAAAACAGTATATCTAAAACATGTCAAAAGTAAACTCAAAATTTCAATAAAAATATAAAGCTAAAAAAGAATCAAGCACAGAAGAACCATATTAATGATTTAATAAAGCTCTCATTGGGGATCTTGGAGGACAGACATATAAATGCACTGTTGATAGAGCTGTGGATTGGTGCAGCCATTCTGAAAAGCAATTTAGAACTATATTTTAAAAGACACCAAACTATGCTTAACGTTTAACCCAGTGATGTAACTTCTAGACCTATAACCTCAAAAAGATCAAGGAAAGAGATAAAGGGCATATATGTATGAAAGTACACTTTTTGTTGTAGCAAAGAACCAGAAATTAATGGAGTTCCCATCAACCGGGGAATAGGTAAACAAAATTGATATTTGAATATCATTGAATATTATTGTGCCATAAGAAATGTCAAAAGGGACAAATTCAGAAAATCATGGAAAGTCTTGTATGAAGAGTGAAATAAGTAGAACCAGGAGAACAATTTATATAGTGACTACAACATTGTAAAGAAAAATAACTTTAAATGCCTTAAGAGCTCTGGTCAATGTAATTACCCACCATGATACCAGAAGAACAATGATGAACCATGCTTCCCATCTCTTAACCAAGAAGTAATAGACTAGAAGGGCAGACCAAATCATACATTTTCAGACATGGCCAACGTGTGGATTTGTTTTGCTTAACTAGACTTGTTTGTTGTTATGAGGGGAATTTTGGAGACATAAGTTAGTGAGAGAGTGATTCTCTCCCTGAAAAAGAAGAAAACAGCCTCGATGAAACATTTTTAAAATATATCTGAATCCACAGGAGATTCAGAAGGAGACATGGATAAGTAGGACAATGGCTTTAGAACTAACATTGAATTTGTTATACAATTTTTAACAAGAAAAAAAGTAGGCTTTATTTATAGTTTCATATACAATCTTTTTTCTGTTCCTTATATGTAAAAATGTTCATGCTGGTTAAGTTCATAATAAAAACAAAGAAAAAACAAATTCAAATGATACCTTAATATTATGTTGATCTCACCTCTAAACTCACATTCTTGCATAAATCAAAGGAGATAACAGAATATACTTTTAGTTGCTCCTTTATTTTTTACAAAGTTACTTATAAGTAACAAAGAAAAAGCATGCTTGACAACAGATAGCTAAGAAATTTTTGTGAGATGAAACAAAGCAAACAAGGATAATCAAAGACAGATAATTATTTTTGGAGTCCAGTATGCCATTCTTAACCTCTTTTTCACATGTATCGATTTCGGATATATTCTCTGTACATAGAGATATCCTCTTTTCCCAGAGCCTGCATAATGCCTTTACTGGCCTGGATGTGTGCCTGAAAGATTTCAGTAGATTTTCGGTCTACTCTTGGAGGTTGAACTTCATAAATGTTGTCTTGAGAGAAAGAGGAGATATGTGTTCTGTAAAAGTGAAAACACAAATGGTGAGTGTATTAGATAAAATATTTGGATAACATTACATGGACATTTATAAGAGATCATGGCTGTGAAACAGTCTAAGAACCAAAAGTCTTCCCAGGTTTTTCCAAAATCATCCTGTTCATCATTTCTTGTGCTCATTTCTTGTAGCACTATAGTAATCCATTACAATCACATACCAAAGCTTGTTCAACCATTCCCCAGTTGACGTGCATCCTCTCAATCCCTCTTTCTTTTTAATAAAAGGTTTATTTACAAAGGAATGAGTATATACATTCAGAAATAATACATGTTTAAGGTAAAGAGAAGTATTTATAAAGACCATAACCTACTCCTTAACGGGTGATGCCCAAGTTTACTAATTCAAACTAACTAGCTGAGTTCAAACCACTATTATTCCTTAGGTCCCAAACATCATGTTACCATATGACCCCAAAATAAGAATGCCCTTTTTCTATGCCATGCTTTATTTCTAAACCCTGGCCCTACCCCCTCCTTTACCAGACTACTTTAGTGTAAAGGGCCTTGAATGCCAAGATAGGATTCTGGACCTTGAGACATGACAGAGACCCTCTGAAGTTTTCAAAGCAAGCAACTGATGGAATCAGAGCTATGAATTAAATGAAAAGGCACTGGGTTGGACTGGAGTGGAAAAGAATAGATCTAAGAAGATATTGCCAATAAGTCAAAGTGAGAGATAGTGACAGACTAAGCTCCAACAATGGCTATTGCAATAGAAAGGAAGGTACAGATTCAAGATTATTATGGAAGTAGGATTGACAGTACTCAGAGGTTCTGAGCCTGGGTAACTGGGAGAATGGTAGTGCCATTAATTAAAATTTGGTGAGAGTCAGGAGGAAAAATAGTTTTTTTCAGAAAAGATGTTGAACTCAGTTTTTGACAAGTTGAGTCTGAGGTACCACCACAACCACCAGGTGGAAAGACTCAGTAAGCTGTTAGATTTGGTGATCAAGGATTCAGGAAAGGAGTCAGAGGACAGACATACAGTTGGGATTCATCTCTAGAGTTAACCATTGAAGCCTAAGAGTGGATGAGAATAATGAGGGGAAGAGAGTAGAGCATAAGACCACAGACAATATCAGGGATTTTCTATATTAAGGGAAGTAGGAGGAAAAAACAGTCAATCAGGGAAGTAGATGACTGTTCTGAGGAGGAGAACAGAATCTGATCAGGGACAGTATCACAGAAGCTAAGGGAAGAAGAAATATCTGGAAAGACAGGGGTGCCAATGATACTAAATGATGCAGAAAGGAGGATGAATACTAAGGAAAGGTTTCTGGGTTTTGTTGTTAGGAGGTCATTGGTGGCCTTAAGGAGAATAGTTTATGTATAAAGGGAGGAAAAGAGGTTGTTGCCATAAATAAAAGGCCTTTGACAAGTCTTTACATTGATAATAATATACTGCACTGAAAACATCCTTGGTCAGCAAAGGGAGAAGGGGAAAGGAACAAGTATTTACTGAGCTAGTATCATGTGCCTAGCATTGTGCTAAGCACTTTACAAATACTATCTCATTTGAGATCATGTGCTCCTCACAACAATCCTGGGACATAGGTGCTATTACTATTACCACCATTTTATAGTGGAGGGAACTGTAGCAGATAGAGATTAAGTGATCTGCCCAGAGTCACACAGCTGGTAAGTGTCTGAAGCCAGCTTTGAACTTTGAACACCAGGCCCCAAACTCTACCAAGTGGGCCACCCAGCTGCCTCAAGCACAGATTTTAGAGCTGGAAGGGATCCTAGTGATCACCTAGTCCAGTCCAATCCTTTTATGGCTGAGGAAATGAAAGCTCAGAGAAATCAAGTCATTAATCTAAGGATACACAGATAATATGTAGTAGAGCCAGGATTAAAGCCAGGTCCTCTGATGCCAAATCCCATGCTCTCTCTACCACACCATGTTGTCTCTCTCCCAGGAAATACTGAATCACTGTATTAAAGTACCTGCCCTTTTTCTAGGCAGTACTTTTCTTTCATTGATTATAAGAGCTCTTAGGATGCTAGGACCTCTACATTTAATCTAATTAGGAAAAAATTCACATCTCTCACCTAAGAATACAAAATTTGAACTGAAATATTCATCACTTAGCAGAAATATGACACAAAGTATGTAGTGACACAATTTTCCAAGCAAAACATTTCAAATAATCTTCACACCATCATTTTCATTTTAAATGAAGAGAAATAAAAACTGTTAGGTATTTCATACAAAGTTAAAGAATGCATGAAATAAAAGAAATGCTAACAAAATCTTAAGACATCAGATTCCTGTTCCATATCTTAACTCCCCCTTTTAATATATTATAATTATTATTCTAAAGTCTCTTGCTAATACATTAAAATATTTAACATTTATATCATCTAACAAGTGACTTTAAATCTGTTTGTTATGCATTGATCTGCATATGCCTACATTACAGTAATTTTCAAAATTCAAAGTGAAACTTGGTAGGTAGCATACAGGATCTGTTTCAAGTTTATCCCTAAATTTGGTCCTACTCTGAATATTTTAGAAAGAATCAGTAATCTAAGCACCATCCGCTGCCCACTGATCCGAACTCTCCAGGTCACAGTATATTTTACAAGTGGCATTCTCCAGTCATTTACAAAAATATCTTCTATTGGTATAATGCTTCACGGTTTTCAGAAAAAGCACTTCCTTGTACATTATCTTACCTAATCCTCACAACAGCCATGTGAGGGATGCATGGTAGTTATTATTATCCCCATTTCACAAATGAGAAAACTACTACAGATTCTACTACAGATGAGGGAGCTCATCTATAAAATGGGAAATCTTTATGGCCCTGGCTGTGTGCCTTCTGGCAAAAATAGGCTTATTGGGTACCCCGTGAATTGAGAAATACATTTTCTGTGGTGCAAACTTTAACATTCAGTTGTTGAAGGGAATGGAGAAAACCATCAAGTAATCATTTCATTCCCTTCTGGCTCTTTTTCCAGACATTCCGGGTGACTGAGCATCAGGGCAGGCCTGGGAAGCAGCAGGATCTGTGGCCAAGTGACACATCAATAACTTACTCAGGGCTGAGGTGGCTGACGGAGCTTGGCTACAGGACCAGGCTCAGCATCTAAGGGTTTTCAGGACAGTCCTTAGCCTACTTTTCAGTAACCTCTTTTAACTGCTGTGAAGAGTAATGGTCAAAAATGAATAGAAATCACTCTGCAAATAAGAAATGCTAGCCAAGTAATTTAAAATGGCATCACTCTGTAGCAGTGACCATATTCCTTATCTAGACCCTGACCATACCCACGATGGCTACAAAGCCATGCTTGCGTGGGTACTAAAAAATAAATATGTAACTATCCCCCTATTTCTTACTTCTTGTTTTCTAGAAAACTTCCTATTTTTTATAATGAAGATATAATGACACATATTATTTTATATACTAGTAAATAATATAGCATGTATACTAGAATAGAGCATATATGTGTAGTGTATATAACAGTATGCATGTAGTATACATGCTATATATAGTATATAGTAGTATATAATATATACTATATACTAGCATATATTGTATGTGATACATGTACACTATACATACATATATACATACATAGTATACATATATACACTACATATACTATATCCTATATATGTATACTATATGTAGTACTATATATATTATATAGTATATATGTACTATGTGTATACTACACAATCCTATATATGTATAATGTATATATATTACATATATACTATATAGTACTATATCATATGTAGTATATACAGTATAGTATATGTGCTTTTTATGTTAGTATATATAGTAATATACACTGCTATATACTAGTATATACTATATCTAGGTGTGTAGTATATGTGTGGTGTGTATATTCTATACTAGTACACAAAGTAGTATGGAATATATATACCACTATATACTACATAGAGTATATGGTACATACTAGTATATACTATATATGGTACATGTATATACTATATAGCATGTACTCGATACGGTATATATACTAGTATATAGTGTGTGTGTGGTATATGTGCAGTGTATATGTACTATATGGAGTATATACTAGTATATAGTATATGTAGCATAAATATATATACTGCGTATATGTGTGTGTGTGTATAGTGCATAGTGTATATATAATGTAGTGCAGGGCTTCTTAAACTTTTTCTATCCATGACCCTTTTTCGCATTTTGGCCATGTTCATTGGTGTTGCGTGGCATTCTGGCATGCACAGCGCAAAGTGCACATGCTGTATGTTCAGAACCAAGGCTGCAGTGAAGTTGGATGATGCAACATGGCAAGTGCTGCCAGAAACACCTCAGATTCATTATGCATTTGATTTTTAATTAATTTTTGGTCCTTGTGTGTACAGAGACCTTTTACTGCTGCCAAATTTTCCTGGGGTCGTGACCCACAATTTAAGAAGTGCAGATATAGTGTATATATACTATACACATCTATAGTATAAACTCTATATATTCTATGATATATACTCCATATATTCTCTATAGTATATGCTAGTATGTACACACTGCATATATACTACACATATACTATATACTAGTATATAGAGTACATATTATATATACTATGTACATAGTACACATATAATGTATATATACTAGTATACTGGTATATGCTATATATAGTCCTATGTATACTAGTGTGCTAGTACATATACTATGTATATAGTATGTATATATAGTATATAGCATATATATACTACACATATACTATTATTGATAATCTTACTATCCCTTGTATCATAATAATAACAATCCCTTTAGGGCTCCTTACAGAGTTTTCACAGTGTTACCCATATCTGAACAGAGGTAACAGACTCAGAGAACAGAAAGAATCATCAATTTTTGGGCATGGCCAAGTTGGCAAATTAATTGCTTGACTATGAATATTTGTTACAAGAGTTTTCTTTTTTTAATTTTTTTTTTAGATAGGGGTGTATTTCAACAATTCGGCTAGCAGCTGCTGCGGGGGTGAAAAACCAACACAAGCCCAACAACAGGAATGCTGCAAGCCCAGGTTCTTTTGATCTGCTTTACTAAGGAAAGCAACATTAAAGGGTTAACAATCTCAATTTAATCCAGCATACAAAATTTCACTTAGTTCAGGGGAAAAAGCCAGCACCGTGAAATTCAGAGCAAATACAAACAAATTACAAACATCAACAGACAGATCTTGTCTGATTCAAATCTCAATGCATAGTTACCAGGGTTTAACAAAGTCTGAACATCTGGGTTTACAAGTTGGAGGGCTCTTAACTATAGCTGCCCAGAGTCTCCACATCAGCGCACCGCCCAGAGCGAGAGCCCTAAGCAAATAGCTGTCTTCTCTTTTTATGCACTCTTTTTCTGTCATCAAACGTCATCTGAGCAACCAGAACTTAAGCTCTTACTATTGGCTCTGGTCTTAGCAACTCCCCTTAGGACCCTGGGGGCTTCACGCCCACATGGCCTTAGCACCTAGTAGCTAGGGGTTTTGGGCCTACTTGAGAGGGAAGATACAATCAGACCTCCCTTCACTGGCCCGACCTGGAGCCCCACCTTAGTTACCAATGCAGGGTGGAGGTGACGCTCAGCTCTGAGAGACTGAGGAACTTGTCCAAGATCTCGCAGCTAGTAGAACTATCAGGGTCAAATGTTAAGTTCAGGTCTTGTGACTTTTAAGTTCAGTGCTCTTTCCCCTACACTCTGGTTCCTGGATGCCCAATACATGAAATGGAGCTAATGATACCTGCCCTGCCTCGCTCACATGGTTATCATGGGGATCTGGCAAGATAATATACAGGGGAGTTCTGAAAGTTGTCAAGTGCTCAATCACAAATTGGAAGCATTAGTATTTAAATAACCAGATAATGTCACTTGCACAATATGCTCTCTGGGGAGCTCAGATCAGTGGGCAGCAGCTGGTGCTTAGATTTCTGAGTCTTTGATGACCATTTTCTAAAACCTACAGAGAAAGCTTAATTTGAGAACTAAGCCTAAAATAGATTTTGTATACTACCTACTAGGTTTCACTTTGAATTTGGGGAGAGAGAGGGAGAAAAAATAAGTGCTTGTTAATTGAAAAAAAAATTTAAAGAAAAAGTGACTTCATATCCTTGATTTCACAGGGTTCTCACAACCACATGAGACACCTCACAAGTCAGGAAGATACTGTTATTTCCATTGTGTAAGACAGAGAAACTGAGGCTCACCAAGGCTTCAAGGAACACGATTCAAGTTCAGTGCTCTTTCCACTCCAATCCACTGGCATGTTACATTATCAGATACATTACACTGTCAAATCACAAGCTTACAACATGAATATTCCTTGATGTTAGCTAGCATTAAGTATATTATGTTGACAATGATGCCAACATTATCATCCTCTCTGGGATTATCATAAAAAGCAAGTCAAAAAAATGATGATGTAGAAGGAAGCAAGCCTGTATTTCACTTGGCTACTTTTACTACACTAAAGCAGCCAGAGTGAGACAGCTAGATTGTGTAGTAGTGTTGGACTTCAAGTCAAGAAGGACTGAGTGCAAATCCTACCTCTGAGATCAACTTTGGGCAGGTAGATGGCACAATGTTTTGTACACAGTAGGTACTTAATAAATGTTTGTTCAATGATCTATGTTGTAGTCCCAAATCTTTTGCTAATGAGCTACTTTTGATACTCCAAAGTCGTACAACTACATGGCTAGGGGTAAGAAAGGAGTAGCTGAGAGCACTAAAGGGGGCTATTGATCCTGCCCCACTGAAAGCTTCAGAATGAAGGCTTAACAAGGCAATGACTTCTGCAACCATGTTCTTCTTTTTACATGCTTAGAAGATAAGAGTCAACAGAGTATACTAGAAAGAGCAGATGTCCATCAGCTGGGGAATGGCTTAACAAGCTGTGCTATATGAATGCAATGGAATACTATTGTGCTACAAGAAATGAGGAGCAGGCAGACTTCGGAAAAACCTGGAAAGACTTGGATGAACTCATGCTGAGTGAAGTGAGCAGAACCAGGAGAGCATTGTACAAAGTAACAGCCACAGTGTGAGATGACTAATTTTAATAGACTTAACCCCTCCCAGGAATACAACGATCCAAGCCAATTCTAAAAGATTCATGATGGAAAATGCCATTCATATCCAGACAAAGAAATAAGGAGTATGAATGCAGAGGAAAGCAGACTATGATTTCTCCCATTCGTTATAATTTTTCTATACAACATGACTAATTTGAAAATATGTTTAATAGGAATGTATATGTAGAGCCTATATCAGATTGCAGGCCATGTTGGGGAGGGAGCGAGGAGGGAGGGAGGAGGAAAAATTTTAAAACTTACGGAAATGAATGTTGAAAACTAAAAATAAATTAATTAATTTTTTTAAAAAGCTTTGAAAAAGAAGAAAAGAATCAACAGAGTATAGTAGAAAGAGCAGATGCCCATCAGTTAGGGAATGGCTGAACAAGTTATGGTATACAAATGCAACGGAATACTATTGTGCCATAAGAAATGATGAGCAGGCAGATTTCTGAAAAACCTGGAAAGACTTGAATGAACTGATGCTGAGTGAAGTGAGCAGAAGTAGAACATTGAACATTGTAACAGCCACAATGTATGATGACCAAGTTTGACAGATTTATCTCTTCTTATCAATGCAAGGATCCAAGACAACTCCAAAAGACTCATGATGGAAAATGTTGTCTACATCCAGAAAAATAACTGTGGAGTCTGAATGCAGATTGCAGCATTATTTGCTCTCTCTTTTTTTCGGTTGTTTCTTCTTTCTTGTGGTTTCTCCCATTGGTTCTAATTATTCTTTACAACAGGACTAATGTGAAAATAGGTTCAATATATGTATTGAATGTATATGTACAGCCTATATCAAATTACACACCATTTTGGAGCGGCAGGAGGGGAGAGATGGGGACAAAATTTAGAACTCAAAATCTTATGGAAGTGAATGTTAAAACTAAAAATAATTTTTTTTTTTAAAAAAGAAAGAGCAATGGATTTTGGAGTTAAATCCCACTTTTGCCACTTATGTGACCTTGGGCAAATTAGTTCACCTCTCTAAGCCTCAGTTCCTCCATCTGTAAAATGAGGGATGTTGAAATAAATGGTCTCTAAGGTCCCTATAACGCTATGAACTTCTGGGTTTTTTTTTTATTCCCAACCACCAAAGATACAAAATCTCTAGAACAGCTCCTTCCTTTTACAGATGAGAAGATGGAGGCTGAGTGACTTTCCAAGGATCATGTGCCTAGTAAGTATCAGAGGAAGGATTTGAACACAGATCTTCGCGACTTCAAGTCCAGTAATTCTATTCACTAGGCCATACTGCCTCTCTTCGTATCTGGCATGGCAATGCTTTCACTGCAGAGCAAAAAAAGTACTAGATTGTTCTTCTGAAGATAAAGGGAAGGTATATTTTTCTCAGCTTCTTTTCACCCATCCATCAAAGGCATGCAATCTAAGAAAACCCACATGAAATCCTAGTAATACTAGCAGACATTTGAAAAAAAAATTAACCGTAACATTTTAGGCTCATTTCTTTTTCTTTACATATAAACTCTAGTTCCGATGACAAGGAGAGCTCTGTATTTCCTGCACGTCCCTTAATAACATTTCTAATTATTTTTTATTGCACACGTAACATGCACTGTTCAGAGCAGCACTTATACTGAAAAATAAGTATACTTGGACCCACTTGCAGTTCTAGTTCACAGAAGAGAAACATGTCAGGCAAAACTTCTTTAGATAAATTTTTTCTTAAATTTAAAGCAAATCATTGATGATACCTCATTATATTCTTAATACAATGTTCCTTGTCCCATTTGCTGATGAATAACAACTTTGTTTTTCACTGAGATATAGTACCATTTGATTTGATTTTCAGAATACAATGCCTATGAAACCTTTTAAGTTTATTATTTTTGCCTTGCACATAGTAGTTCTAAATAGTTTTGCTTTAAGAAGCTTTTTTAAAAAATCACACAGTATAGATTACTTTGAAGGTTTAATATCACTGTTTCGTTGTTGGTGATAAATGTGCAAGAATTTTTTTGCCATACATTTGAATAACTTAATAATGAGGACATGAAAAACTGAAAATTTTACACTTTTCTTAATAGTCTAGTATACATCAAACCCAACCCAGCAGTTTCAAAAACAAAAATGATTTTACTCACAGTATCTAAATGAACTTACACATCTTCCTTAAAGAAATTATTAAAGATGCTTTAAAATATACATTTTAAACTCTCTACTGAAGTCCTACTTCAACACCTCATCATGATGTGGAGTTCTTAAAAGGATCTGCCTGGAGAATGCAAATTCTGGAAGGATATTGCCAAGTTGGAAAGTCTTTGAATTACAGGCCTAGTTAAAGGTTCTATCTGCCATCTGAGGACCAGGGTGACTAAATTCAGAGAGGCTCCTCACTAGAGGGCTGGCCACCATATGAAGAATGTATTGGGTCCCAGCAAATCATATGTCCATTTACTAACATATAGAAGGTCGATTGAGGGAGTACCCATACAAATGAAATTGTTAATTCCTGAAATATTGAAGGAAGGCATCTTAAACCAACAATACAGTTGGACAGGGAAACAGGCAGGCAAGGGTGTTATGCTTCAGTGGGCAATATGGAGACACCAGGCACCCAGAAAGCAGGGCATGGAGTATATATAATCAGGGAACTGAGGTTATTCTAAAGACAAATTTTACCTACTTCATAATTTTGCCTAGGGCTGGCCTGGCTTTCTGATCTGGTTAAGGTGACAAGACAAATGAGTGTTCAGTCAACATAAATATATTTAGCAGCAGGACATCAAACTGAAAAAATTCTTGTAGACCAAGAAATGAGATTGGAAGTGTCTCCACTAAGAAAAGAGGCTAGGTCATCATCTTGTACCGATTCATAAGTGAAAGAAGTTGTAGGCTTACACATTTTTCTTCCACTGAAACTTTAGGATTTATTTGACCCAGTTGTAATGGCTTGATTTATCAAAATGATAAATTACATGAACCTACAGAGAGATAATATTAAAACCGCGAAGCATCATATGGAACAACAGTATGGAAAGCTGAAAAGCACATAATGGCCTCATCAGGCTCTTATGCTATCAACAGCATTAATAAAACTGACACAAAATTTGGCTAGATTTGTTAAATTCCAGGCAAGTTTTCTATGGGTTTTTGTTGCTACTGTTCAGTCATTTCATCCTTTTGTACAAAATTCTCCCCTAATGTCAAGATAATGAGAAAAAAAGAATGGCTTTTCGAGGCAATGAGAATAAAATAGGGAAACTTATGATAACTAACACAAATTTCTAAATGAAGGCAAAATATTTGTCCCATGTCATGCTATTTAAATCACAGAATTACTGAACCATGAAATCTTAGAAGTTGGAAGGGCCTTTATATCTCATCTAGTCCAATCTCCAACCAGTGCAAGAATCCTTTTTACAACATGCCTAACAGACCCATTCATTCTGCACCAGAATGTTTACAATGACAGGGAGATCACTACTTCACAAGATAACAAGATCACATTTTATGGAATAAGGTTCCATGGCAAAATAAACCTTAAAGTGTTATATATAAATGTCAGGTATTATTAGTATAAGAACAAATCTAATTAATATGAATCTAACTCTGTATAACCTCCAACCCCACTGGTACAGGTTTTACCCCCTGGTGCAGTACAAAAGAAGTTGACTAAAATTTTCATATTAGCCTTGCTATCTTGTCACTGCTTAATCTTTCCTTTTCCAGATGAACAGCTCCAACTCATTTAAACATTCTTTACAGAATGTGATTTCCAGATTCTCCACCATCCTAATCACTATTCTCTGAGTTCTTCTCATTAAATCAAAATTCCTGTTAAAGAGTGGCACCTAAAAATGGTCATTATTCCAGATGTGGTCTGACCAGATCATCTATTACTATCCTTGATGAAGAGCCCATATTTCTATTAATAAAGCCCAAGACTAGTGACTTGTAGAAGTCACATCGCATTGATGATTCATATTGAACTTATAGTTAACTAAACCTCCCCCCGCCCCGCCTGGCCTTGTTTTCACGAACAGTTGTCAAGCAAGATCTCCCACATCCTATCCTTATGCAACTGACTGTAAAATGAGGGGGCCAGACAAGGTGATCTCTAAGGTCCCTTCCAGCTCTAAACATAGAATCCTATGATCAGTCACAAAATCTACTCTGACTCCAAACAGAGGTCATAAGGGAACCAACAAGGGTTACAATAGATTCCATAGCAATGGATAGAGTGTCTTAATGCAATATCACTTGATACAATCCTTCTCATAGTACTGCTGACCCAGCCCAGCTCTGCCTCCCTGAAATAGTTTTCCACCTCCATCTCTCATAGTAGATATGCCTCTATTTCTGAGGCCTCTACCCACTGAGGTCTTCACAGGAGCCATCATTTATGGAAGTACCCGTGCTAGCCATGCTCACCTCTAACATGACTCAGACCTGAACCCTCTGGATTATTTTCCCACTTTGCTCCTGTGCACAGGTATATTCTCTCCACACACAGCCCTCATACAGTTCTCTTTCATAAGTTGCCCTCCCCCATTAGAATGTAAGCTTCTTGAGGGCAAGGGCTGTCTTTCTTTTTGCTCGTACTCGTATTCTTATTACTTGGCACAGCATCCAGATAAATGCTTTATCTGATCTTTATATAATCTACCAAAACTATACATCCAATCTGGCTACCAGTAGTGGGCAATAGATTAATTCTTTCATCCACTTCTTCCTGAGAAGCCAACCTAAAACGGCATTGTGATGAACTCTCGTGACCTCTTTTCAGCATCATGGAGGTACTTCACTCATCTGGTAAGAAAGGATAGCCTTGCTTTGCTCCAACCTTTTGACATGGTTGTAGATACCCTTAATGCAAAAACCATCTCTTTTTCCCCTTCATAGATTCCTCTAAATCTATAATCCAATACAGTGAATCCTTCAGGGTATTCCCAATTCCTGGAAAAAAATAATTATCCAGAGTAAAAGATGGGAGAGCAGAAATATTTATCATTTGTGACAAAATTGGTGCTTGCCTAAAATAGGCCAAAACTATATGGTCTGTAAGGCCCATCTCTGGATTTCTCAAACTATTTTTAGATAATGTCACCATATCTTGTGGCCCTCTTAAATGTGAATGACTCTGTAAGTTACAGTATAGTTTCTTCCCATCAGAGTTACTTAGGGCAATTAGTAAGCAATGAACTATTAGTTGTATGGTTTCTGCTATTCTTCCTTCACAAGTTTTTGTGTAAGGGCTATTTCAAAGGCTACCTCTGACCCATATTAAGCTCATCTCCATGAAAAATGCACACTAATTCTGAGATGCCGTAATAATGGAGCTACAATAAAAGCCTTTCTCAAGGCCCAAAAGGCCTGTTTTTTGTTCCAGTACCCAATGGAATTTAGCCCCCTTACTTAAGTGTTAAGTAAAGGGTTCAGCTAATCATAAGTATTATAAATCACTGGTAAAAAAAAATCATGGTTCCATGAAAGCATTATAAGATTTTTAATTAAAGGGATGCCTTCCAGTTCCATGTGCTCTGTACGTACTCTAGAACCATCAGGCCCTAAAATGAATCCCAAAAGGTTATTTGAAGCTGATAGAAGGTACATTTTTTTACATGCCATAGTGCCAAAACTATATATGAAAACAGTGAACTATTCTCAAGGGTATGGCAACGATAGATCCAGAGGGTCAGCAAGGATATAATTTTTGAAACACTGAAATATTTTCAGGGTATCAGTCACCCTAAGCAATGCAGCCCAGTTTCAGTAGTGTTGAAATCTATTATAGAAGGCTCTCTGTTATTTTTCTCCAGTCCTAATTCTTAAAAGATTATAAATACTCTGTAAATCTAGTTTAGCCTAAATGTGAACCCTTTATATTCTTCCCAAGCTGTCAGAAATGAATAGTAGTTATTTCATTAAGTGCCCTCTATAATCAATATATGGCCATGGCTTCCCCCTTTCTCAGGGGAAAAAAGGAAAAATGTCCTCGCTGACAATCAAGGTGACAAAATAAGCTCCTTTTTCACTGTTCTGACTCTAGGTCCACAAGGTTTACTTCTCTTCATCAGTCTCTACCAGGCACAGATGGAATCTCTGATACTCATCTTTGAGGGGCAGCCTTGGCATCTCAGATACCTTCTCCCCAACACTGTGCTTTATCAGCCACATTTGTTCTATTCTGTCCAGTGTGAAGATTAGCCTCCTTATTGGAGGAGATGGAAGCAAAGTAGGAGTTGATTAGTTCTACATTTTGCTAAAGGTACACCAACCATTTAATCCAAGCAGAAGATCAATCCTTCACTTGTCCTTTTTGCTCCAAACACAGTTTTAAAAGCCTTTTGTTTGATGTCCTTGGCATTTTCATAAGCCACACTTCATTCTGGGTTTTCTGACACTATTTTTTGATTCTACATCATTTATTTGTATTCATCCTCACATAAACAGACTTTTAAAGACTTGGATGGCTTCCTCACACATAAACTGATATTGGCTTTTGCAAGCTACATACACTTTTTGTGAAACACACTGATGCTGACCTAGAAGTGTTGAAAGCAATTTTTTAACAGGAGATCGATGTCTACCAGAAGTCTACTGCATTTGCCAATAAAAGGTTCGCCAATTGTAAGATTCGTTCGAAGTGGACTATTACGGGTAAGTTCTAAGACTACATACAGAGCTCAAATCTAAATATGCAAGTACAATAGTCCACTGATATGTTCTGACAAGCACAAAGTTGGATGTTAACAGCTGGAGATGCTTAGGAGCATTAACCTATAACTAACGATAAGCATATACTACTGACAAGGGAAGATTAAAGTTCTATGCATCCTATCCTACGTGCCCCATCTATTAGAAATTGAGATGCTCACCATGGAAGGATCAACAGTGGTCTATAGCATAAGGGGAGCAAGGACAATAATGTAAAAGATGCAACTAAGAGTTGGGGCCTTACAAGAGAGATTGTGCCATTAGGCTATAAATACAGTGCTAGACTAAATTTCCTTGGCTTAATTGACCATGGTGGATTGACAGTCAGCATAGATGAAGAATGAATACCTGAGAAAAGTAATACAGGTCAAGGAAAAGGGGAATGCCTCCCAGGGGCACAACTCCCCAGAGGGAACTCCATTGTTGAGGGAGCAGCAGAAGTTGGAATGTTGTAATGGACTACTGTCCTAAGTACTGGAGCAACTCGATGACATAGCGGATAGAGCACTGGGCTTAGAATCAGGAAGACATGAGCTCAAACCTGACTCAAACACTCACTATCTGTGAGACCCTGGGCGAGCCACTTAACCACTGTTTGCCTCAGTTTCCTCAAGTGTCAAACAGAGATAATAACAGTGCCTACCTTGAAGAGTTGTTGTGAGGATCAAACAAGATAATATTTGTTTTTTAAAAAAGGCACTTGGTCTGGGACACGGCAGGCATAAATACTTCCCTTCCCTCCCCTTCTTGCCTTGTACCAGACTATAAACATTATTATACAAGGCATAAGAAGGCAGTTCGCACTAACTAAAGCTACCTTACGAGTTGCTACAAAAGCATTCTGAGAAGATTTGGGCTATTTGTGCCAAAATAAATCTCCGGAATTCACGTAAAAGAGGTATTACTGTACTAGAGAATATACGTATATCAGAAGTATTAGAGCTATGCTCAATGTGTTCAAAGTATTATCTATTCAAGCTGTTTATCTGAACAGCATAAACACCAGCAAGCCTCTGGAGCTGTGTGTTCTTATCTTTGGAAGAGCCAGGTAAAACCTAAATAACATTTCAGTAGTGATAGACTATCTCACCCATTACACATGGGCCTGGTCAAGCAGAAACCAATCAACAGGCTTTTTTGTGGTAAAGTGTTATGGGAAAAAAAAATTTCTCTGTATATGGCATCCTTACTAGAAGCCATTCTGTTGAAGGTCAAGATTTTAAAAGCAAACTACTCGAGTAAGTACTAAATGTGACAGGAATCAAGAAATTTATAACCACATCTTATCTTCACAATTCTCACCATGTTTAGTCATAGATAAGCAAAATGCTCTAGTTGCAGGTCTCCGGAATGTCCAAGATAGTTGTCAAGCAATAGCATGATGCTTGAGTTTGCAGTTAGAAACTCCAGCCAAGAAATAGAATCTTGCCATGAAATCTTGATAGCAAAGAAAAACAGAAGATAGTAAAACAAAGCTATCCTCCTATGAAGCAGTTGGGAGTTTGGATAATCTTCCAGCCTTTAAAATATTCCTTGAGAAAGAATGACTAAAGCCCTGCAAAGGTGATATATCAAAATGCCCTGCTCTCCTGGGGAAGACAGTTGGCGTCCCCATGTAGCTCTGAACATGTTATTTCACTCTGCCCTTCACCTTCCTTATCGGCAAAGTGAATAGTTTCGATTAGACTAAATCTATGTTTCCTTTCATCTCTAAATTTTATGACATCTTTCATTTGGCCAGACATATTATAGTATACTTTCAAAGTGATGACACTTCTTCTCTTTGTTCCATTTATTCTCACTTAATGGTTTCACCCTTGGATTTGCATATAGCCATTTAGGTACATTATCCCCTCTTTTGTGCCTCCTTTTTCATTGGATTTATTTCCTGTATAACAATGTCTTTATGGCTGTACTATAGACATGAGTCCAATCCTGCCAAGAATTGCTGATACCAAGGGGATCATACTTCCTTCCTTATGAAATTTCAATTCTATTTTATTTCATGTACTCTGTATTGTTAACTAGAGAGCTGAGACCATAAGCATTGTACCTGACTCTCTTGCCATTTTCTTTTTGGAATTACTAGGTACCTCCATGTACTGTTATTCTTATTTTTTTTACTCTATACTTCTTGGCCTCCATAGTATCTGGCTTTACAGGCTTTTTCTGGGCATTTCTCTCTCTTTTCCTTGAATTTCAGTTTAAAATCTTTTTGACAAGGTCAATACGTTCCCTTTCCATAGAGTCTTCCCCTGTATTCATGAGATACGCTGGAAAGCTTAACAGGAATACATTGTTCTGGTATTACAAACTAAGTCTTCCAAATCCTAAATCCTTCCTGGGCACTAAGATGTTTGATGACTTGCCCAGGGTCACAAAAGCAGTGTGTGGAAGAGGCAGGATCTGAAATCAGCTCTTCTTGACCCCAGGGCTAGCTCTCTAATGACTCTGCCATGTTGCCTCACCTGGTCACTCCCCATGTTGCCCCAAAAGGTCTGCCTCACAGACCTTTTACTTCTACCTTATCTCTAATGGTTCAAAGTTATCTTTTTCTGCTCTCTTATGTTCTTCCATTTTCCAAACTTTTGGCAGTAGCTGAAGTTCACCACCAACTTGCTTCAGAATCTTTTCTCTCCTTTGCTTCCGTCCTGGCTTCATTCTTCCATTCTGCCTACAAATCCTTCATTCTCTCCAATAAGGCAAATTGCATTCCTGAAACCCTTTCTTCTTTTCCTCTTCTGGCAGGGAGATTAGGTTTTTTTTAAATTTGTAGCTCATGTAATTTGGGGTCACTTCAGATAGATAAATGTAACACAGACCCTAAAGATTACTGGATTCCAGGGTCTCAAGATGAACAACAGTACTTTTATGGTTCTTCTAGAAGATTCCCCTGTAGACTAACCACCATGACAAACTACCTACGTCTGTACCTATTTAGCACCAGACTCTTGAGAAGGCTGTGCATGGGAGGCTATATGGTACAAGAACTGGATTGGAGTCAGAAAATCTGGGTTCTAGTTCTAGCTGTCATTTACCAATCAATGACCCTGATAAATGAACTTTCCTGGGCTTTTTTTAGGTTTCCTCTCCTGAGAATGGAGATACTAATACCCTTTGCACAGCCTACTTCATAGGATTACTGTGAAGATAAAATGAAATAATGTACATAAAAGTTTTTTGAAACTTGTAAAGCAAGTGTGAACACAAATCACTGTATCAATGTGACATATATTCAGCCTTCTGGTCCTTTCCTCTTACTTTTAACCTTTGATAATCTATAAGATAAATCTATAATTGGCATCTGCCGGATAGCAAGCCCAGATTCCCATATACCCTTAACAACAATATGCCAAAATACTCTATTTATGTCTTATCATCTTTTTCCACCACCCTGTTTGCCACTCTTTGATTAAGATAAAAATAAATACAATACTCTTAGATTATTTAATTCCCAAACCACATAAAATAAATAGGTACTGGAGACTCTCTAACTTCTTTTGAACAAATGGCCAATGGGTTTTTTAACTCTCCAACTAGAGATGCAATGTGGTAAAGACACTAGATTGGGGAGATCTGGGTCCAAGTCCTAGTTCTAGCATTTACCAGCAAATTGTGTGACCTGCGCTCTCTCAGCCTCAGTTCCTACATCTAAGCGGAGTGGACTTTCTGATCTCTCAGGTAATCTTAAGACTAGATGACCTTTCAGGCTCCTTCAATCTCTGACATTCAATTTGTCTATGATCCTAATATTACTTCAGAATAATATTAACAACTTAACAGAAAAATTCTATTTTGGCACTTGCAGCTCCACTGGGACTTAAAGCAAATTACCCTGTACAGCACACATTACCCTAAGTTAATATATCTGATTGTCACAAATATGACTGATCTCACAGATGTCATAATACATCTCTCCACATAATACATTGAAGCTTAGATTCTTTTTCCCAGAACAGTCAAATGACATACAGAGTATATGAAAATTAAACCAAAAGTTTGCTTTTAAGACAAATTAATGAACTAGAAGAACATGATAATCTTTCTCCCTTAGGTTCAGGCAACTAACAAAAGATACCCAATTGCCCAGTTATCACTGTTTAAAAAATGAAGACAGATAAGATTTCTTTGTGTGTATGTGTGTGTATATGTATGTACACACACATTTTATATATATATATATATATGCATATATAAATAATCATATACAGTGTACCTACTTCAAAACTTGCTATTATTTCATCCATTTGGGTACTATCTCCAACCCATGCAAATCCTGACCATTCCCTGCCTTAGTAGATGGTTTCATAAGTTGCTGTATATTACCACCACTGTCTCCTCCTTCCTACTAAAACAACAACAACAAAAACCTGCCAAAACTTTCTCACCTGATCACCAATCCTCTATTGAGAGCTTTGTCCAAATTTAGCCCCTCTAATTCTTGGATAAAGGCACGCAATCCCATTTTTAGGCCCATACTCAAAGCCTTTTCCCAATTTAGTGGATCCAGTCAAAGCTGCCATTCAGTTAATATCTAACATTTATATAGCACTTACTACATGCTAGGCATTATGCTAAGCATTTCACAAATATTGTCTCATTTGTTCCTCATAACAACCCTAGAAGGGAGGTAGTATTATTATCATCTCCATTTTTGCAGATGAGGAAACTGAGGCAGACATGGATTAAGGGACTTGCCTGGGATCACACAGATAGTAAGTGTCTGAGGCTTGGATTTGAACTCAGGTCACTAAACTGCTGTTTGACTCAGTTTCCTCAACAGTCATAGGTATAATATAATTAATATAATAATATGATATGATATGATATGATATGATATGATATGATATGATATGATATGATATGATATGATATGATATAAAAGGTATAATAAAGCACCTGCCTCCCCAGGTTGCTATGAGTATCAAATGAGATAATGTCTATAAAGTGCTTAGTATAGATAGTGTCTGGCACATAGGAAATGATTAATAAATGTTTGTTTCCTTCCTTCCTCTATCAATCTCCCATTTCTGTAAACCTCTATTAACCTTTTATCTAAGATACCTGTTTGGTTTGGTGTTGTTGTTTGTGTGTTTGTTTACTTCAAAGATTATAACAATGTTCCACTTAATATAAATTGTTTAGGGAGAAATTTCTCCATGTCACTTGGACTCTATGTTGAATGTCCACCTTAACAGGCCTAAGAAATAAAGTTGGTGCTAACATGGTGGCGTAGACAAAGAGCTTAGCTGAGCTCTCTCAACATTCCCCTCCAAACAACTTTAAAATAATGCCTCAAATCAAATTCTGGAGTGGCAGAGGCAACAAATGATCAGAGTGAGACATTCTTCCAGTCCAACACAATATAGGCCAAAAAATAGAGATCTGTGATATAGATGAGGAATATGGCTTCATATGGATGAAACACCAATGATGGGACTAGGTGGCGGAGACAAAAGCAGCAGCAGCTTCAGGAGTTCTCAAGCTAGCCACAATCACACCACCTTAGAAGCACCAAAAACTTCCAACCTCCTAGAACTAGCTCTGAAAACAGTAGCACAAGAAGCCTACAGCTTGAGACAATGTTCCTCCCCACAATCCCATGCCAGGAACAGAGTCCAACATTAACATAAAGTTCCAAATCAAGAAAGAGGGTGGAAAAATGGGCAAACAACAACAACCAAAAATCCAGAAACAAACAAACAACAAAAACCAAACCTGACCACAAAAAGCTACTATCGTCACAGGGAAGATGAAAACACAAACTCAGAAGAAGACAATGAAGTCAAAATGTGACAAGCAAAGCCTCAAAGGAAAAAATGTGAATTGGACACAAGCCCAACAAAAATTCCTGAAACACCTAAAAAGTGATTTCAAAAATCAAAAAAGAGAATAGAGGAAAAATTAAGAAATGAAAACAAAGGAAGAAAATTATAAAAAGGCCATTAACAGCTTGGTAAAAGAGGCACAAAAAAAACTGAAGAAAATAACATCTTAAAAAACAGAACTGACCAAATGGAAAAATAAGTACAAAAATTCACTCACGAACATAACTCCTTAAAAAGGAGACTTGGCCAAATGGAAAAAGAGGTACAAAAGCTCACTGAAGAAAATAATTCCTTAAAAATGAGAATTGGCTAATGCAACTAGAAAATAAGATGCACAGGCAATGGGGCATAGAGATTTATCTTGCCCTACAAGAAAGTAAGGGAAAGGGTGATGGGAGGGGAATGGGGGGACGGAGGGGAGGGCAGACCGGGGAACAGGGCAACCAGAGTGTACGCCATCTTGGAGTGGGGGGGGTGGAAATGGGGAGAAAATCTGTAATTCAAATGCATATGAAAATCAATGCTGAAAACTAAACATATTAAAAATAAATTAAAAAATGAGCTTGAAAAAAAAATGAGAATTGGGCAAGTAGAAGCAAATAACTCCATAAGACATCAAGAAACAATAAAACAAAGTCAAAAGAATGAAAAAATATGAGAAAATGTGAGATAACAACTGACCTGGAAAATAGATCAAGGGGAAATAATTTAAGAAATATTAGATTATCTGAAAGCCATGATCAAAGAAAGAGCCTAGATATCATATTTCAAGAAATTATCAAGGAAAACTGCCCCAATATCTTAGATTTATAGGGTAAAATAGAAATTGAAAGAATCTACTAATTACCACCTGAAAGAAGCTCCAAAATGAAAACTCTCAGGAATATTATAGCCAAATTCCAGAGCTCCTGGGCTAAGGAGAAAATGTTAAAGCAGAAAGAAAGAAGCAATTCAAATATTGGAGCCATAGTAAGGATCACACAAGATTTAGTGGTTTCCATGTTGAAGGGCTGGATGGCTTAGAATATGATATTCTGAAAGGCAAAAGAGCTAGATTTACAACCAAGAATAACCTACCCAGCAAAACTGAATATAATCCTTCCAGGGGGAAAAATGTATGTTTTATGAAATAGACTACTTTCAAGCACTCCTCATGAAAAGACCAGAGCTGAATAGAAAATCTGACTTTTAAATACAACACTCAAGAGAAGTATAAATGGTAAACATGAATGGGAAATCATAAGGGACTCAATAAGATTAAATTGTTTACATTCCCATATGGTAAGATGATACATGTCACCCCTATTATTATTAGGACAATTAGAAAGATTCTCCTTAGACAGACAGCATAGGAGGGAGTCAACTATGCTGGGATGGTGTATACAAACAAACAAAAAGAAGGATAAGTGAGAGAAATGGATGCCCTGGGAAAAGGGGGAACTGAGAGGGAGAAGGGGGGAAATTACCTCATGCAAAAGAAGTGTGCAAGAAAGAGCTTTTACAGTGGAGGGGGAACTGGCATTGGGGAGATTAGGCAATGCTTGAACCTCACTCACATCTAAATTGTTTCAGAGGGAAAACATATATACATGCTCAATTGGTAACAGGAATCTATCTTACTCAAAAGGGAAGAAGGGGGCAAGAGAATGAGGTGATAAAAGGGAGGGCAGATAAAAGAAGGAAGTGGGCAGAAACAAAACAGACTTTAAAGAAGAAACAGGATAAAGAGAGAGAGTGAGAAGGATCAATAGAAGAAAACAGGATGGAGGAAAATGCACAGTTAGTAATCATAAATGGGAATGGGAATGGGATGAACTCACTCATAAAATGGAAGCATATAGCAGAATGGATTAGAAACCAGAATCCAACAATATGTTATTTATAAGAAACACACTTGAAACACAGAGACACGTATAAAGTTAAAATAAGAAGCTGGAGAAGAATCTATTCTTCATCAGCTGAAGTAAAAAAAGAAAAGGCAGGAGATCTCAGACAAATCAAAAGCAAAGTAGACCTAATTAGAAGGTGTAAACAGGGAAACTCTATCTTGCTAAAAGGAGCCACAGACAATGAAATAATGTCAATACTAAATATATATGTGCCAATGACATAACATCCAAATACTTAAATGAAAAGTTAAATGAATTACAGGAGGAAATAAGCAGTAAAACTATATTAGTGGGGGACCTCAACTTTCCCCTATCAAAGCTAGAAAAATCTAACCATAAAAATAAATAAGAAAGAAGTCAAGAAAATGAATATAATCTTAGAAAAGTTAGATATGACAGACTGGAGAAAACTGAATGGGAATAGAAAGGAATATAGCTTTTTCTCGGCTGTATGTGACACCTTCACAAAAACTGACCATGTTTTAGGGCATTAAAAACCTCACATAAAAACAGAAATATTAAATGTACCCTATCAGACCATGATGCAATAAAAATACATTTAATAAAGGGCTATAGACGAATAGATTAAAAGTTAATTGGAAATTGGACAACCTAATCCTAAAGAATGAATGGGTCAAAGAACAAATCAAACAATCAATAAATAATTTCATTAAAGAGAATGACAGTTTTCCAATCACTTATAAATATTCATCTAACTTGGCACCATAAATCTGAGATCCTTGATCAATTAACAAGTCAGCAAGCTAGTAGAGGAATGGAAACATGTTACTATTGACCATCCTTGCTATCAATGAAATGAGAATAATTAAGTTGCAGCTAAATAGAAGAATGACTCAGATTCTGGAGAATATTCCTTCAAGAGGCAAAGAAAAGAGTTGGTTTTACAGTGCTACCAAAGACCACAGGAAACATCACTTCATTTGGTTCATTTGGTTTGGTTCAGTTTGGTTGGTGGGTATTTGGTTATCTAACCTTGGAAGTGATCATGATGAAAATAAAAAAGGGACCACAATGAAACTAACTACAGGCTAAAATCCAAATCTAAAATCTGTTTCAAAGAATAAGGAAAGACTGAAATTCTACAAAGATCTCAGTGAGATCCTCTAACCTAAGTCAACAGAAAGCTAAATACTTGGTGATTTCAATGAACAGATGATGCAAAGGGACAGATAGCTGATTCACACATCAGTATAATACATTAATTGGTAACTAGTGGTTTATTTTTTAAGATATAATTTGTTTTATTTCTGTGACGTTATTTAGTCTTTTCCATCTATAATGCTTTCAAATATCTTCTTGAAGCATAAAGTGTCCCCTATATGAAGGCATAACTTCTGCATAGTCTAAAAGCTTTTGGCCATTTTCATTTTGTAAACTAAGTTATATTTTCCAAAATATTTTTTTGCAACGCTCCCAAGTCTCTGAAAAATCAAAATCTGGGGTGACACAATGGAATTTAAATGGGTAGAAGAACCTAGGTACAAAAGTTAAAGAACTTAAAGAAGATGGATTCAGATGGTCAATTTCTATCTATTGGCTCCTCCTCCCCTTTCTTCCAACACACGTGTCTAGATCTCTTTCATCTTAAAAAAGAAAACTTCAAACCATCATCCTACATTTCTTCTCTCACTACCAAACTCTTAGAAAAAGCTCTCTACATTCATTGACTCCATTTCCTTCACTCTTACTCATTTACAAAAGATCTGACTTTTGATCCCACAACTCAAATTTAACTGCTTTTTCAAAGATCATCAACAACCTCCCTACTTAAATCCAATACTCATTTTAGTTCTCATCTTTCTCGACCTCTCTGAAACTTTTAACACTGCTGACTTACCCCAAACCCATTGACACTTTCTCCTCCTTAAATTTTCCTGACATTACACTTTCCTGTTTCTCTCCCACTTGGCCTACTCTTGGCCCACTTCTCAGTTTTCTTTGCTAGATCAACAACATCCTTTGCCTGCTTTGCATGAGTATACCCCAGACTCTGTCCCAACCTCTTTTCTGTCTCTACCTTCTATTTTTCAGTGATCTGATCAGTTCCCAAGGGTTCCAACTACCATCTCAATACAGATGATAGACTGCTTTGAATTACATCATCCCATTTCTGAACTCAAAGACATCTGAGAAAGAAGCAAACTTTCTGCTTAGAAACATAGCCTTTTATAATGCAGTGTGGTGAAACACGGAAGTTCTGAAAATGTGGTCCATGAACCTTTGGAGGGGTCAACACCCTTTCAGGTGGTCCATGAGGTTAAAACTATTTTTATAATAGTAAGAAGCTATTTGCCTATTAAGATATTCCTCCCTTTTCCAACTACATTTCTACATGAATCTGAATTTTCTTCATATACTTTAACCAAAACAATAAATCACAAAGATTGAATGCAGAAACATATATGAGAATCCAGACTTTTTCTCTTAAGCCAGACATTAAAGAGATTTACAAAACTATGTAAAATAATGCCCTTCTTTTCACCATTATTTTTGTTTTGGAAAATATAGTCATTTTTTCATAAAAATGTTATTTATACGAACATGTAATTGCTTTATTATCATGTTAATTAATGAATAAATATTTTTAAATTTGATGAATTTTAATTTCTAATATGAGATATGCTGAAAGATATAACCCACATAAACAAAAGCTCTTTTGGGTCCTCAATAATTTTTTAAAGTACAAAGGAATCCTAAAAGTTTGAAAACTGCTGATATAGTAGAATAATTCCTGGATCAGAAGGGATCCGAATCTTGACATTACTACATACTGCTTGTGCAGCCTTGGGCAAGTCATACTTAACTTCTCTGGGCATTATGTTCCCCATTAGTAAAATAAGGGACTAAAATAATGGCCAAGGTTTCATTGAGCTCTAAATCACATTATTCTATTATAAATCCTAAAGCTGGAGTTAAAATACTTTATCTTTTTTACTTATAAGCTAGGCCAAAAGGCAATTAACCAGAGATATTATCCAGAGCCCAATATTACAATAGTGCTTAAGAAGAGCTGAAGTGACCATGGTGGATAGAGGGTAGAATGGGGCCACATATCACTAACACACAATAAGGACAGAAAAATCATTTGCTTTAGTCATTCATGTAATATATTTTCCTGATGAAATATAAGATTTAGCTTGGCTATTTAGCTTTAAAAGGGATAAATCCGAGAATTTTAAATCACCTTATTAATTATTTTATAAAAAATATGATAATGCATCATTATATTTAGGTACCATTTACTCTTGCAAATGAACTTTTAATTGTCCAGTTTGTTCCCTTCTTTTTAAATACTCTTTGTCTGAGCTTTACAACGAATTATCATTTTAAAATTATGGAATATTTAAAGTGAAAAATCCATTAAAATAAAAAGAATCTCACTTTTGTCTAATTCAAAAACAGCTGAAAAATAAACCTTTATACATGACTAATACAATGCATATGGTTGATGTTCACTGAGGTCTACCATTACTAAAAACGGCGGGGGTGGGGGGCAATGAAAGAGGCCTCTATCAATAAAATCATGCCAAAATCTCCCTAGCTTCCCACTTCCTTCCAAGAAAAAATGAGAGAGATCAGGGTGTATAGCCAATTACACATTCATTTAGATGCCAATATTATTTTAGGATCTCATCCTTCGGCACAAAATTTTGGAGCATGTTATCAAAATTTAAAATATATAACATATTACTGATTTTAAAAACAGCAAAGAAATTTAAATTTTTGCCACAGACTCAATCAGACACTGGAATATTCTATATTAAGGAACTAAAAATGGCTTGAGATGGGGCATTTACATCTAATATGCACATCCTGATCCTTGGAAATGTATTCTGTAAGTACATTTTGCAGATCTTCAGTAACCTTCTCCTGTCCTAAAAGTGATCTGCTTCCTACTTTGTATACTTTTTGAACCCATCAGAGCAACAAGCAAACTCTATTCTCTTTCCATCAGATAGGAAAAAAGAAACAACTTGTCAAGTGTTTAAATAAGGTTATTCCTCTACAACTGCAAAACACAAAATGGCCTGGTCATTTTCTGACCTAGGCTGGGTGCAAAGAAAGCAAACTAAAAGAGAGATTGAGTATGTGTGTGGGTTTAAGTATATGCAACAACAGAAGAGGAACCAAGAGAGCCATTAAAAATAAATTTAGTGACTGGGTAAGGGATAAGCAGGAGGAGGGGCCAGGAATGTCTCAGGAGGAACAGCTAAGTGTGTTTACTATGATTCTTTTGTGTGTTAAGTGGGGGAGGTGGAGATCAAAGGTCAAGGAATGGAAGGTACCAAGAAACTCAGGAATAATGAGTAATGCATTTCTTTTTTTCTTTTCTTTTTTTTTTTTTGCTTTGTGTGCCCAATATTTTATTTCTTGCCTTTATCTTGGTTTAAAAAAAAATAGGATTCAGTTCTATCCTACTCACAGAACTTGTCTTTCACTGTTACCTAACAAACCCTACAGGTCAGACTTACTTCCAACTCCCACCTCTCAATCTCACAAATACTATATTCATTCTCCCAGTCAACTGAAATGTCTTCTTGGCGGATGAAGGACAAACAACTGACATGCACTTATTAAGCAACTAGCATGTGCCAGGCATAGTGCAAGGTGCTAAAGATACAAAGATTAAAGTGAAGCAGTCCCTATCCTCAAGGAGCTCATACTCTACTGAAACAATATAATATGTAATATAACATAATCTATTGGTATATGCAAAACTGATGCAAAGTAACTAGCATTATGGGAGAAATGCACTAACAACTGGAGGACCAGGAAAGGCCTCCACTCAAACAACCTCTTTAACTGGATTCCTGGCTTTCACTCCTTCTTCTTTCTACTCCATCCTCTGCAGTTACCAAAATCATCTTCCTATAGAACAAGACAATTTTAATCTCTTGCTCAAGAATTTTAAGTGGCTTCTTACTGACTCCTGTATGAAATAGAAATTTTTCGGCTTAGCATTGAAAGCCCTTCTTTAAATTATAGCCTGTCTTTCTAGACTTTTGTTATTTTTTTTTCCTTTCACACACTATCTATGTTCCAGACAAATAGGCCTATTTGCTATTCTCCATACATGACTCCATATTCTGCCTTCATTCCTTTACACAGGCTGTTTCCCATGCTTAGAATGCTCTCCATCCTCACTTGTGGTTCTTAGATTAGTTAGCTTCCTTTAAGCCTTCGCTCACAGGCTTTTTTTTTTTCCAAGAAGTTTTTCCTAATGCCTATGCCCATTAGTATTCTCTACTTCCCCAAGTAATCATGTATTTATTTATGTATTCAAGCATTCATTTGTGTAGCTCCAGTGCAATGTAAACTCCTTGAGGAAAAGGGAATGTTTTTTCATTTGGTCTTGTGCTTAATAAAGCACTTTGCACATAGTGGACACTTAATAAGTATCTGTTGGGTTGATTTAGCCAGCACTACTCTTCGGCCTGGGTTACTTCTTACAGAGTCCTCCCCTGGTGCCACAGACACTCAAGCATCTTCTCTTTTCCCTTCATGGGCAGAGGACAGGGGCCCAGAAAGAAAATGAAAGGGACCACAAGGTACACCTTCATAAAAGGGAAAAGAAGTAACAATCCTAGCTCTTAGTCTTTTGGTTCAACAACCTATGAAGTTGGCTAATGTTAAATGTTTTTGTATCTGTTAATAGACTACTATGGTATGGCTAATAGACTACTATGGTATGACTACCTAGTCAATGCATGAAGTGTCCTCAACTCAGTAATGTGTCTTTGTGAAACCAGAGTTTTCATCTGAATCCTTCTCTCAGAATAGTTCTGGCAGAGGGGTCATTGTCTAAAGTAGAGCACAGGCCTATGTGCTCCCCATAGAGACGAAAAGGGAATTATCATAGACCCATAAGTAAGTACACAAGTGTATATTTTTTAAACTTGACTGCAGACACTCTTAATTTTAAAAAAATTGGTCCAGATGTATTAGCATGATACCTCTTTCACGTCATTTTGAGAAAACGATGAGATGAAAAATGTCATTCACAATGTTTCTAACATTCATCTTTGTGTTTTTTAATATTACTTCTGGGCTTGGGGACTTGAAGAATGAGGATTTATAGGATGATACATAAAAGATGAAAGGGTGAATTGCATATATAATTATGAATTTATAACAGCATTACAAAATGAATGCTATTTACACTGTTTAACAAGAAAATGCAGTTTCTGTTTACTTAGAGTTATGTTTATTATTACAAACATCTGGGCCAACACATTTGGTTTTCACTGTCCTGTTCAGGGGATATACTTCAAACATTTCAAATTGCATGCTGAAGGAACACTCTGATCTAAACCATAAACTTGGAAAACTTGTTACGCTACATAGCACAGCTATCTGTCCAGTGCAGGCTTTCCTATTAAAACAGAGCAAGTCATGTGTCAAGTACATCAAAGATATTTTCATCATCAAAGAACACAACTGCTTCCCTCAAAGTAAAGACAACTTACTGGATTAATCTGTTCATTTTGTACTTTTCCTGAGATGTGGCAGGAGGATGCAAGGGATTTCTACTGTGGAAAACTAGGTTTCTGCTCTGGCCTCATAGGCATTTGTGTTTTCTCACTATCTTAGAATCATAAGATTTAGAGGTAATCTAGGTCAATCTTCTCCTTTTCCAGATGAGGAAATAGGCCCAAAGAAACTGTAACTTGTCCTTACTCATACAGCTAATAAGACACAGAGTCAACACTCAAATCCAGGCCTTCTGACCTCCCATCTGTGGCTCTTCCTTGTACTTCTGGAGGCTGGGGGCAATAGAGACACTAGTGATAGTGGGTGTAATGTGACCTGAATGTGCTCTTCCATTCAGTCAAGCATTCATTAAGTGTAGATTCCTGTACCAGGCAGCAGGCATGATGCCTAAGACTATCTTTGCCTCCAAGGGGCCTTACAATTATCAGCTCTGCAGATAACTCCCACAATCTTCATATTCAGCCCTAGTATCTCTCATGAGCTCAATTCCCATATCGCCAACTGCCTATTGGACAATTTGAAATGGTTGTGCTCTAAGCATCTCAAATTTAACATGTCCAAAACAGAACTTACTATCTTTCCCTCACCCAAACCACTTCTCTCCTGACCTTCCAAATTTGTGTCAAAGGTAACACCTTTCCAGTCACAGGGTCTTACAATCACAGTCAGTGAACTAAATTCCTCCTTCCCCCTTACCCTAAATCTATTGCCAAGAGTCATCAATTCTACTTCCACACCTTTCTTATTGTTCTTCTTCCTTCCCTTTATATGGATGCCACCAGGTCTTCATCACCTCTCACCCGTTAAAGTACTGGGAAAAGTGTTGGACATCCAACTTGAGATGCAGCTTGATCAGTTCAGAATTGCATGGTCTGGTGGTATCTGCCTTTACTGAGGTACTACCATTAATGCAGCTGAAGACCTGTTTAATATGAATGGCTGCCAAGTCCCCATTCTGTACTTTCAAACTTTAAATGCAGGACTTTATATAATGTGTCTTGTTTTTTTCAGTCTATCATTTGAATCTCCCGAATTATATCCAAACGACATCCAGTTTGGAGGTCTTTTGCAAATTTGCTCAGTGTGCTTTCAATGAATTTATTCAAATTGTTGATTAAAACATAGGCAAGATAGAGCCCTGGGACATATCACTACTAATTTCCCTTCAGGATGACTTGAATTTGAAAGAGGTACAATTTCATAAGTGTGGTCACTTCCTCCACTGATGCACATTGCTACTCTTCAATTCCATGTGGTTCTTGTTAATATTTTTTCATAAATCCCCCCAAAGAAGATCTACCTAAAGGACTAGAGCACTTCCTCTGATCATCTGAGTGTCTCAAGCCTACCAATGTACTACTCAGGTTATCGATCTGTTGCTTTTCCCAACACTCATAACCAACGACCTCCATTAGGGGTCACAAATATCTGCAATGATGTCTCTTATTCCCACCTTTAACATTCAAGTTTTCATGGTATACAGAACATATATGACCACCACGCATGCATGCTTTGTCTTTAAGGTTGTTTATAATTTTAATTCTTCTGAGATAATCATGTTACTTGATTTATAGCCACACACAGCATCACCGGAAGAATGTTGGCATTCAGGAGGAGTTTTTTTCCATTGGTCTTTTTCACTGACTAACTCCTCATGCCTGGAATGAACTCACTCCTATGCTATGCCTTCTGACTTCCTTCAAGATTTCAGTCAAATCTCACAATAAGGTGGCACAGTGGAGTGAGGAGGACCTGAGTTCAAATCTGTCGTCACACATTTATTAGTTATGTGAACAAGTCAACAACCTTTGTCTGTCTCAATCTTCCCAAATGTAAAAAGAAGGATAATAACAGTGCCTATATCTCAGGGTTGTTGTAAGGGTAAAATGAGATAATATTTGTAGAGTATGCTTAGCCTGGCACATGGTAGGGGTTTAATAGATGCTTGCCACCTACCTAACTTCTGCAGGAGGCTTCTCCTGTCCCTCCAAGACCCTGCTAGTGCTTTGTCTCTGATATTCCCTTCCATTTATCAAATATATGTGTGTGTGTACTCACATACAGACATATATATGCACATATACATGATGTATATATATATATATGTGTGTGTGTGTGTGTGTGCATACACACACATACATCATATGCTTGATTTTTTGCATATTGCCTCTGCTATTAAAATGTGAGCTCCTTGAGGGTAATGATTCTGTTTTTGCCTTTTTTGTGTCCCCTAAACTTATCATAGTACTTGGTACATTACATACTGAAAGCAATGTGAAATTTACCGAAAGCAATCCACCATGATCTTCTGTTCCAACCCAAGTACAAGCTCACCTTACTCATATACATTTCTTTATCACATACTTTCTGAAAGACTACTTTGGTTGGCCTGTCCATTTAGGTACATAGTATAATAGATCAATCTGTGTGCTTTTATCTATTTTTTCTCCCAAATAAGAATGGTTAGTTCAATCTCTTACATTACTGTAGATTTCCTTGAGGACTGCCTTTGTAGTGTTCTAAGGCTTGATGAAATTTGTACTGTAAAATGGGGCTATCTGTGTAGTATTTGCCTCTCAGAGTTGGTATGAGGATCACATGAGATAACGAATGTAGAGTACTTTGTAAATCTTAAAGCATTTCATAACTAGTAGGATTAGTATTGTGTCATCTGTAAATAGGAGCATTTGGAGAACTTTGCCATCATTTTTGCTTTCTGGCTATGTATTATACATAATATCTCCCATGACGCTGCCGAACACTCTTGACAAACATCATCTTGCTTGATGTCAATATTGAATTCATCACTGAATGAACTAATCTATGTAATGGCTTTTTTTCAAGGACCTTTATCTGAGTTTGATGGGTGCATGATAGATATCCTCATCATCACAGTCAACTGGCTACCAGGTGATTATTTGTTTATATTTTTTGCAACAATAGAACACAGAAAACTTTTATAATGGCCCTCAGTTCTGCCTAGCTTTGTGATTCTGTAGTGAAAATGGGGTGGCAAAAAAGTAGGTAGAGAGCTCTAAGACTTACAGTTTGGATTTTCTACAAACATTCACTTAATTATGGTACTAAACATGTGAGACCCTTGTCCAATCTCCAATGAGTCAACATACTACTGGAGGTACTAAATCACATCAATAATATCAACACTGAAATTCTTGCTATCAGTGAACCCAGAAGACATGAAGAAGCTGAAGCTAAATGGAAGATTCTCCTTGAAGAGGTAAATAAGGGAGCTAGAGGAGCTGGTTATATTGTGCGTCCAATGGCCATAAGAAACAGCATTTCAGAGTGTACAGCCTGCCTTTGAGTATTCACATTGAGCATAAAGAAAAGAAAATCTCCACCATGAAGAGCATAGCAGACTACGTACTAATATCTGTTGTAGATGATAAGGACGTAGAGAAAATCTATAAAGAAAATAATATGACTCTTCAAATTAAGTTAAGATTTACTTCAATATTTGGTGACTTCAAAGCAAAAGTGAGCAAAGAATGGTGGAAAATATGTTGAAATATATTGGAATAGGAGGTAGTGTTTGACTTAAGCTCTGAAGAAAGCTAAGGGTTCAAAGAGGTGGAAGGGAAGAAAGATTATATTCCAGGCATAAAGAATAGCCTAGGTGAAATCCTGGAGATAGGAGATAGAATGGCATGAAGAGGAAGAAGAAATGGTATTAAAGTCCCTCATGCCTGGAATGCTCTACCCTACCTCTGCCCTCTGGTATTCATAGCTTCAAGGCTTGGGTCAAATCTTTGGTCCCCTGGGCCATGAAAGCCCTTCCCTCCAAGGTTACCCCATGTTTGATTCATATGTGTCTTGTATATACATATAAAGGTACAAATTCTCCCTTCTATTAAAATGTAAGCTCCTTGAGCAGGGATTGTTTTGCTTTTCTCCATATATACTCTTAGGACAACATTTGGTACATAGGAGGTACTTAATAAATGTGGATTCAATGATATGTGATGAAAAAAGGAGATGGGACATTCATCTAGTAAAAATGAGGGAAAATAGGTTGCCTTCATTCTGCAAGGGTACTCATGTAATATTATGAAACTACTGTAGAAAAAGACTTCTCCCAGTACACTGGGTCAGAAGCTTCTCACAATTTTGTGGATGATTTATGGGAGGACAAAAAGAGGAATCACACAGTATAAGAAGGCACAGATAAGTCGTGAGTCGCACTGTTAGAAAAACAGAGTCATGTCAACAAAATCACAAATCTAGTGAATTATTTACAAGATTGAAAAGATGTCGTTCATTTAGAAAATTGCCTATGAAAAATATTTGTTCCCTTCTTGATTTTTCCACTGAGGATATCTTCAACAGGTACATCCATTATTTCCACAGATATTTTTATAATGATAAGAAAATAGGCATATACAATGTTGATAATCACCAATGTCTCTTGGTAACGTTACATACTTTTTTGGTAAACATATCACTTATTACCTTTTCCATTATTATGAAACCTTCCTCTCCTTGAGATAGTTTAAGAAATGATCCCTGATCACTTTAAATTTTTAGTTCAATTCTTATGAATCTCTGCTTCTGAAAGGGACAATTACTAGGTGGCTTATGGAGAGGATGTATGTACATAGATCATAGGATAACAGATCTAGAACTGGAAGACATCTGTCTAGTTCAGATGATAGAAACTGACTTGCTTATTAGGCGCACTATTTAGACATAGAGCCTAAACATTTAAACTCTGACTGACACAATTCCAGATAATGAAGCATGTTACCCATTTCCTAACAGAGAAGTGATGGACTCAGGGTATAGAATGAAACATATTTTTTGGACAAAGCTAATATAGGAATTAGTTGTAAATGGCTATTCATATTTGTTCAAAGACTTTGTTTTTTTTTTCTTTTCAATGGGGAGAGGGGCAAGGGGAAGGAGAGAAAAATATATTTTAATTTTTAAAAATCAACTTTAATTTTAAAAAGACATGTATCCTAGTTTCTAGATTAAAAAAGAAGCCAAAGGACCAAAGAGAAGAATAATTACCAACAGTATAAATGAGATCTGAAAACACCTGTCAAAACAACCTTTGTCAATTCTAATATTATAACTGATAATTTCTTATAAACAAATATATATAAATATTTACATATAATTTTATAAAGTATCGAATCCAGTTTGTTTCAACTGGAGATGAGGCCTACATTAAATAACAACTACTTTGTTATAAGTAGTTTACTCATAATGAAGACAAGAAAAACCAACAGGTCACTGGAATAATGAGCAGGAGAAGTCAGTGTTATGTGATATAACTATTATCGTGTGGGAGTATCCGAGAAACACCTATTTATAACAGTTGTTCAAGAGCCATCTTTCTGACAATATTTCACTCTTTCTCCTTTTGTCAAGCATTTGATATGGTTTTAGAGATTCTTATATTTCTTTTTCTAGCACTAATCTATCATGAAAAGCAAATGTATCTGAACATTTACTGTGACAATATTCAATGAACAGAACTCTTTAGTTTTTTAACTACAAAGGAAAAGAGCTGCTATCTCTCTTACATTTTAAATAAATGTTTATTGATATAATTTGTTTTTATTACCTTCAATTCTGAATACATCCTTTCCTTCTCCCCTACCAACAAAGACAAACCTCGGAATAGAAAAACTGGAGGAAAAAACAGTTCAACAAAACCAAACTACATATCAACAAAGACTGACCAAACACATGATCATCCACACTAATAGACCCTATCTTTGCAAAGAATAAAGGATAATAACTTTTTTCAACTTTTCTACAAAGGCCCTCTTTGATCATTCTAATTACACAGCACTCTGGGTCTCTCTGCCCCCATTCTTTCCACTTATATTATTTAGTCATTGTGTACCTTATTTTCTTGTTCTACTTATTACACTCTGCATCAGATCAGATGTCTTTCCACACTTCTCTGAATTCTTCATATGCATTGCTTCGCTCATGTCTTTAATGAAAATTTCTAGTGTTTCCCCATTACAAATAATGCTAACTTTGCATTTTAAACGTATGCTTTTTACCATATTAAAAATAGCTATTCAAAATAAGATAAATAAAAGTATTTCATCTATGCTTATGCTTTGCAGGATTTTTGTCATAAATGAGTGTCATACTTTGAAAAAGGATCTTCTAAATTTAATAATATAATCACATGGTTTGGGGTATTTTTGCTTTTCAGATGATTATCTTAACTATTTTCCTAATGTTAAATCATTTTTAGACAGATAATAGAGAGAGAAAAATGAATTGGGCGCAGAATTGAACAAGAAGAGGTGAGTGGGCTGGACTGCCTTGGGGAAACTGAAAAACTACTTTAATGACCCTAAACATCTAAAGAAAACAAGTTCATCTTTTCAATAGCTACATTCTACCAGTGTTGCTATATGGCTGTTGTTTGTCCTTCATTCTTAAAGAGGACCATGACATCAGGAAGATATCATGACTTGCAAGTGAATTGATTTAAGCAAGGCACGGCTGTGCAAAGTCATTAGCCCCACTCTTTCCTCTGGAGCCATCATAGAATACAACATATGGCTATTGAGAGCTGGTAACTTTGAGCATGTTGCCACATATAACCAATGAAGAATTTCAAAGAACAGAAATAAAAGGTGTCATCAATAACATACATGATAGGAAGCTAGGATGGTCACATGATAAGGATGAGGGATGATAGGTGAATATATAGAGTGGTACCCTACCAATGCCAGGAGAAATTAAGGAAAACCTAAACCATGTTGGATGAAACCACTGTGGTAAACTTAGGAGAAAATATTGATAAGACTTGCAGAGAATGGGTCAGCATGGATAGGTCACAAATATGTTATCATTGGAAGGAGTTTCCAAATCAACAAGAATACAGAACCACTTGAGTAATACTGATGCACTTCTAACTCAGATTTTGTTTAAAACTTTCATATAGATATTCATTAGTGATGCTGATTCATAGTTTTCTTTTTTGCTTTATCCTTCCCTAGTTTAGACTTTAGGAATATAGTTGATTTATAAAAAGGGATTAGTATAGAACTTTTTTTTTTAGATTAATTTTTATAGTATAGGTATTCATTGTTCTTTCTATATCTGAGAGAGTTCTCTGGCAAATGTACTTGAACTTTGGTTTTCTCTATCCCCAACTCCCCATTCCTACCTTTGGCAGTTCTATTATGGCTACTTCAATTACATTTTCTGAGATTCAGATGTCTAAGATTTCTATTTCATATTATGTTAATTTGGGTATTTTACATTTGTGTAAGTAATTATTCCCTATAAATTCTCAGTTTTGTTAGCAAATAATCTATACAGTAGATTATGATAATTATTTTCATTTCTTATGTCTTTACCTTGTTCATTTTTTTTATTTTGGTAATTTGGTGTTCCTACCTCTTCTTTTGATTAGGTCGAGCAAAGGTTTATGAACTTTGATAGTCTATTTTTTTATTTTCTTTTAACAATTGGATAATCTTTTTTGTTTTCTATTTTATCTATTTCTCCTCTGATTTATAAAAATGTCCTTATTTGATATTTTTACATTTTCATTTATATATTCATCTTGTTAATTTTTTTCTATTTATACATGTTCAGAAATAACATTTTTCTTCTGAGTAATTCTTTAGCTGCAAACCAGAAATTTTGGTATGTTGTCTCATCATTAGAATGCTCTTTCACATACTTATTAATTATTTCTGTGATTTGTACTTTGACCCATTAATTATTCAGGATACCATTACTAAGTCTCTATTTAGTAAAAGTTCCAGCTTAGTACAGAGCTTATTCTTTTGAGATAGAGAGGTGGCATAGTAGATAGAACGTAGGATTTGTAATTAGAGAAGCCTGAATACAAATCCTGCCTCACATACTTAATAGCTAGCTCTGCCAGCCTGGGCAAATCACCCAAATTCTCTGTGTCTCTGTTTCCTCATACATAAAATAAGGATAATAATGCACTTACCCCTCAGCGTTCTTTTGATGATTAAATGAGAGAACACATGTAAAGCACTTTGCAAACATTAAAACACCATATAAAGGCTATTATTTCTTGTTGCTATTATTATTGCTTTATTGTTGTTGTTGTACTCTACTTGTATAGTCTTTCTAGAACCCAGAGTCACTTCCAATCCATATTAAAACATCAGAATAGGACTTCAGTGGAGAATTCATCTTATATTATCAAATTTTAAAAACAGGTCTAAATAGACATCAAGAGTTCTTCTATAAAAAATAGGCATTTACAAAATTAAATCAGATGATAATCTAATGATAATATGGCTTGAAATTCTAAATTTTTTTTATTTATCAGTAATAATATAGGGTGTTCCTAAAGTCTGGACACATAGGCAAAAATGCATATTTTCAAGAAATGAAATGAATGAAATTTTCAGTAACATTTTATTTAATTTAAATATTAACAAATAACATCTTCAATATGATTTCCATCATTTGTGGTGCAAAGGTTGATGCGCTTTGCAAGATTCACATGAACTTGACTCAATAACTCCACATTGCCATCAATTTTGGCACATTCACTCTTTATGGGTTCAATCAAGTGTTTCATCTGTGATTTTCATTGAGTACACCTTCTCCTTTAGCATACCCCAGGAAAAAAAGGTACTCAACAACATAGAGTCTTTGGTGAAATGCTTAATGAGATGTTAATGAGATTTCCTATGTGTCCAGACTTTAGGGACACCCTGTACAGAGGCATAGAAAATTCTTCACGAGGGCTTATAAAAGGATGCTTGATCTATTTGGGAGAAGTATGGAATTACAATCAGGAAGCTACAGTTCTACCAACGTATACTCTCTTAACCTATTGCAAAACTTCAAATAGCTAATAAGAACAGCAGTAGGGGATGTTACTCAAAAAATAAGGAGTTAAAGTGATACCTACAAAGTGCTTTGACTGCTATGGATAACATGGACAGATGACATTATGGGGATCATTTCCATTAAACAGTCTGTAACCACTGCCTTGTTAGTGAAAAGATTAAAATCAGCATAAACTTGGATTAAAAATAAGATACAATGTGCAATTAAAATAACTCCAACCTTTTTTTATTTAAAAAAGCTACTGTTTATTCTCTCCAAATGGGAAATGGATGGAAGAATAAGCATTAACACAGACTGACTCCATTTCCTAAAGATATTTAATCAATGTAAGTTAATTTTCACGATAAAGAAACAAAAAGAATCCAGAAATGGCCTTGCCTAGCACGTGCCTGGTCTACTTGCAAGGCAGAGAGATGTGATAGCTAAGAACAATAGCAATTTAGCATATATACTCATTTGTAAGATCTTACTAAGGAAAATGGTGGAAGATAATAGAAAATAGAAAAATAGTATTGTCTCATAAAGCAGCAAGAAGTAAGGGGAAAACAAGGTTATAGAAAACTTAGTCAAAAACCCAATTAAGTTCCAAAGGAATCATGACAAAAAAAAAACAATCCTTTCTACTTCCAGAGAGAGAACTGATAGATGTGGAATGCAGATTGAAGTATATTTTTCCTCTTTATTTTTCTTGCTTTTTCCAGAACATGACTAATGTGGAAATATGTTTTGCAGGACTTAATAATTATAATGGATATCGTACTTCTTGCCTTCTCAATGGGTAGGGGAAGAGGTGGAGGGTGGGAGATAACTTGGAACTGACAATAAAAACTAATATTTTTAAATTAAAAGAAAAAAGAAATTAAGCCAGATTATCCTTAGAGCATTTAGGAATTGAACTGGAAGGACAAGAGACAAAAAAAATTAGAACAATTCATTCACGATTCCTCTATTCTTATCAGTGTCATTGGGGACTGTGATTCTAGAGTGCAAATGTGGCAACTCTACTGCCAGCCCTCCTTCCAAAACTACCTTGTATTTAACTATTTTGTATATGCTTATATTTATTCACTGTATATTCATATTATATATATTTGCATATATACTGGCTGTCTCCTCCATTAAAATGCAAGGTCCTTGCAATTACAGATTGTCTAATTCTTTTCACAGTTTCTGGAACATAGTAGGAGCTTAATAAAACTTTGTTGATTGATACAGACTCTTTAAAGAAAGAACTTCATTCAATGACCCTCTGATTACAAATAGCAAGAAAGGAATAAAATAGGGAGATATATGCCCACCAAAGGTATTTGCCACTGTCAGAGATGATGTCTAGTGTGGGATTCAAATGGTAGAGGGATTTCTTGTAGATGGTAAGAGCTTCTAAATACTCCTGTTTGCAAATGACACTGTATCAAGCCACAGAATACTGCAAAGCTTCCTAAAGGAGATTATTGTCCTTCAAAGGAGTTTGACTTATTTAGCCATACCAGCAAAACCAAGAGGATGAGGGCAGTGGAGCCAAGATGGCAACTTGGAAACAGAGACTCACTTAAGCTCTCCCCCAAATCCCTCCAAACACTGGTAAAAAAAATGACTCTAAACAAATTCTAGAGCTACAGAACCCACGAAATAACAGAGGGAAACAATCTTCAGCCCAAGACAACCTGGATGGTGGCTGGAAAGGGTCTATTGCAATGTGCTGGAAGCAGAGCACAGCCCAACGTGGGCCATGCCAGGACCAACCAGGTGCGGAGTAGACCAGGCGCAGCAAGCCATAGGGCCCTGAATCACTGAACTGTGGCAGCTACCATACTTCTCAAACCACAAATACCAAAGACAATGGAGCAAGTCAGTGGGAAAATTATTGGATCTAGGTGAGGCAAATGTGTGGTCTGGCCCAAACACTGGGGTGGCAGAGGTGGCTGTCACTGCAGCAGCAGCAGCAGCAGCAGCAGCAGCAGCGACTGCTTCTGGAGCCCCTGGCCCACAAGGTGGGAGGAATAGAGAGGCTGATCAGAGTGGGAGTACAGAGATAGCTTTGCTGGCACTGAGTCAAGGTTCTCTTGCTTTGCCTTGCTTGGATCTGGGTTGCGATCCTGGTTGGAGATTCTTGATGGGGGGGAGGAATGCTGGTGGGTCAGAGCTTTGTTGTTTCTGTAGAGTGGGAGTCCTCCTGGTGGTTACATGGTAGAAAGGAGTGCCTACACTCACAGATGAGAGCACAGACCAGGAGAGGAGCATCATACTACCTCAGAATAGACATAGTTCTGAAAACAGTAGTGCAAAACCCCTTAAACTTGGCACACTCTGAAAGTAGTCATATCTTGACAAAAAGTTCAAAAGTGAAGTAATTGGCTGGGAAAATAAGCAAGAACCATAAAGGACTCAGACTATAGAATCTTTCTTTGATGACAAAGAAGATCAAAACATACAGCCAGAACAAGTCAACAAAGTCAAAGAGCCTACATCGAAAGCTTGCAAGAAAAATATGAATTTGTCTCAAGCCATGGAAGAGCTCAAAAAGATTTGGAAAAACAAGTGAAATTAGTAGAGGAAAAATTGGGAAGAGAAATTAGAGTGATGCAAGAAAATCATGAAAAACAAGTCAATGACTTGCTAAAGGAGACTCAAAAAAACACTAAAGAAAATAATATCTTTAAAAATAGACTAGCCCAAATGGCAAAAGAGCTCCAAAAAGCCAATGAGGAGAAGAATGCCTTAAAAGGAAGAATTAGCCAAATGGAAAAGGAGGTCCAAAAAATCACTGAAGAAAATACTGCCTTAAAAATTAGAATGGAGAAGTGGAAGCTAGTGACTTTATGAGAAATCAAGAAATTATAAAACAGAACCAAAAGAATGAAAAAATGGAAGACAATGTGAAATATCTCACTAGAAAAACCACTGACCTGGAGAATAAATCCAGGAGAGATAATTCTAAAATTATTGGACTACCTGAAAGCCATGATCAAAAAAAGAGTATAGACATCATCTTTCAAGAAATTATCAAGGAAAACTTCCCTGATATTCTAGAACCGGAAGGTAAAATAGAAATTGAAAGAATCCACTGATCGCCTCCTGAAAAAGATTCCAAAAAGAAAACTCCTAGGAATATTGTAGCTAAATTCCAGAGTTCTCAGGTCAAGGAGAAAATATTACAAGCAGCCAGAAATAAAAAATTCAAATATTGTGGAAACACAATTAGGATAACACAAGATCTAGCAGCTTCTACATTAAGGAATTAGGATAACACAAGATCTAGCAGCTTCTACATTAAGGGATCGAAGGGCTTGGAATATAAGGAGCTAGGATCAAAACCAAGAACCCCCTACCCAGCAAAAGTGAGTATAATGCTCCAAGGCAAAATATGGATTTTCAACAAAATACAGGACTTTTTTCACAACATGAATATTATGGAAGTGTTTTGCATAACAATACATGTGTGGCCTATATTGAATTGCTTGCCTTCCTAGGTGGGGAGGGAGGAAGGGAGAAAATTTGGAACTCAAAGTTCTAAAAACAAATGTTTTTTAAAAAAGTTGTTTTTACATGCAACTGGGAAACAAGATATACAGGCAACGGGTTATAGAAATCTATCTTGCCCTACAAGAAAGTAAGGTGGGTGGAGGAGTGGGGTTATAGAAGGAAAGGCAGACTGAGGAAAGGGGCAATCAGAATTTATGCCATCTTATGGTGGGGGGAGGATAGAAATGGGGAGAAAATTTGTAACCCAAAATCTTGCGGAAATCAATGTTTAAAAAAAAGTTACATAAATAAATAAACCAAGAGGATGCCTATTGTCTATGATATGCAGGTATATGGGCAGCCCAGAGAAGTAGGCACTTCAGGTGGATAGGAAACCAGGCCCAGAATTGACAAGAAGGACAGCAGGTTGAACTGCGTTTCAGAAACTTCACAATGTTTTTAGTGACCCCAGGGCTTCTCCCTGAAACAAAGATCCATAATTTTTTACAACAATATTCTTCTGATGATGCTATAAGAAGTACACAATTCCTTTATCCAAAGAATTAAAATTGCAGATCACAAAAAGAGCCAATGAGACCTACAAGCTGAACTTTACTAAATATAGCATTTTACAAATGAAGAACTATTTAGGGCAAGTGATGTTAAACATATTATTAAAGAAATGAGTGACTGAAGAATGGAGTGGAGCCAGTCATGTAGTAAGAGCCGGGGTAACTGTGCTCCAGTGGGACCCACATAATATCAAGAGATGTAAATAAAGGCCAAAATAGTTGGTGAACTTCGTGAGCAGGATTTATGGGGGGCCATGGACAAGACCCAGATAGAATAGAAGGGTCTGGAAAAGTTGCTATCTGTACTATCGGAGGGAGTATCTTCATCAGTGAAAGTACACATTAATAAAAGAAATCAAAGGAAACATATAAGAAAATGAAAACTTCCTGGTCTTTATCATGTACTCCCATTTACTTCACTTTAAGAACACAGAATCACTCAGCAATGCTCCTGAAAGAATCAGAGCCAAAGAGTTTAAAAATATCACAGTCTATTTTCATTTTCTAGTAAACACGCCTCTTTCCATCAACATTAAAATATCAAATGGAATAGAATATAATTCAAGGGCTATTCTTCAAATTTAATCACTGTGACTAAAGGAGAAAATATAAAGATAATAACAATTATTATCATTATCATTTTTTAACCAAACAAGAGAAATCATTAATTTTGGGGAATTCCCAATGAGGAAATTCCTTCTACCAATTAAGATGGAAAGCTGCTTTGCAATTTATAGTCTCCTTTTCCAGTGTCCCTGAAAGGATAAGAGAATGGCACAGGGCCATACAGCCAGTTTATGGCAGAATTAGGACCTGAACAAGGTCTTTATGATGCCAAGGCTATCGCTTTATCCCCTATGAAACACTGTTTCTCCTTATTAAAATATTATACATGAAAAATTATTTAGTAAACACTTTTAAAACTAGCAATTCCTACTGATCTATAAATATTCACATGCAAAATTTTAAATTTCCTCCCGAGTTCATAAATGATTAAAATAGTTTTTACTTCTTTCTTTGCCTATGTTTGAAAAATGAAAAGAAACCATCACATGAGCACCAATTTTGTCTTCCTTCAGAAACCATTTTTTTTCCAAATTTAACTGTCATTTAAATACAAAAAGCTGTTATCTCATTGGAACAATATCATTAGAGCAATTAAGAAGCAATTTACTGAATGTATAAACATTCAAAAATGTAGGGAGTTTTTCTCATAATTCACTTAATTATCTTATCACTAATATTCAGTCCTGTTACAAGAGTACAAAGCTTTGCCACGTGCCTGTCCATTTGTAAGGGGAAAAAACATACGGATGAGTTTTAATAGAAGTTGTATTTTAAAAAGTACTTGCAAAGGCCCCAGAGATATCTGAGTCACCCATAGATAGGTATAGCTATATTTAAATCCAAAAACAATCCAGAGATCTGGTTTGTTTTTTCAGTTGGGAAAATAGACTTTGCTCAAAATAATTCTGGTATGTACTGCAAAAAAAAAAAAGCAAGGCAGTATGCATACTTTCAAATTGAATATACTTTCAATGTGCCAGAGACTGAGCTGCATTATAGAGCAGAAAACTCAATAAACAATTTATCTGCCAGAAAATGTAATTATATTAATCACTACTGATAGTTTAGTAAACCAAGCATACAGTCACGATTATAATAACAGCTGAAATTTATAAGATGCTTTAAAGTTCACAATAATTTGGTCTAGTCTCTGATGAAGAGGTAGCATTTCTTTACCATGGCCAGACCTTCTACATATATGCTCGAACCTATCCCCTCCCATCTTCTCCAGATGACTGTCTCTTTGGTCAACCCTTCTCTCACCTTTAGCTTCTTCTCTGATAACTTTGTAAGGGCAGGATTATATCACATCCTCAATTAATCGATCAACCAAGTAAATAAGCTGGGTATTAAGGAATTTTTCTATTACGATATCACAGGTTTTGGACAAACCCTTATTCAATTTGAAAAAACTTTTTGCTTTTGGATGAAAGGCAGATGAACTCATGAGAAACCTCTGGTGAATACATGACATCAATTCCACCTATTGGATGATGTATAAAAAGAATCTTTAGTCCACTGATAGACTCCAGGATTGGCACGAGTGAAAGGATGATTATTGACACAATCGTTTACAGAAAGATAGCCACCTACAGCTCCACAAGGCTTGCCTTGCCTGGGTCTCCCTCCTGAAGCAGCCATTCCAATATATTCCCAGGACTATAGGCACCCTCTCTGGCCACATCCAACTCCACAAAGCTAGCTTTGCCCCAGCCTGGGAACCCTTCAATACTGCACTTTGCCCTCAACCTTCCTCATACCACTCCAGCCACACACAGCCCAGTCCCTTGGATAGCTCTACTGGAGACCACAATGGCAATTTACTTAAATTCAATCCTCAATGATTAACATATTTCTTCCCCAGCATACGCATCCCATTCTAGTAATTCTGAACCCTTGACTGCCACTGTTTAAACTCCATTGTCCATCACCCACTGATAGCTCCCTTATTCCCATTCTCTTGATCCCACCAAAAAAATCTCCCAGTATAAACTAATCAATCAACCTTTCCACAGTGCTTTTTGTAATGTCTACTCCATAAATAACAAATTAGCTTTTATCTTCAATTGTTTTCTTTTCTGCTTCTTCTATCATAATAAATTTGACACCTCTGCTTTGGAGCATAACGCAGCTGGAGGTCCTAAGTGTCAGAACGCTTACTTGAATTCACCTTTCCGTTTGACAGGTTACTGCTCTTTCTATACTATAATACATTCAAAGATTTGCTTATAAAAAAGAAATTTCTAGATTTAAGATATTTCGAGGTTTGCCTATTTATTCAAAGTATTAAAGGAACTTTTCAAGTCCCCCTTTATTCTTGTGACCCTGAGCAAATCATTTAACATTTCAATGTCCCAGGCAACTTCCTAATATGATAAGTTGAAAATTAGTTGCTGATTTACATAGGTAGAGGGAGTTTCCTCACCAGGAAGGAGCCAACGGATAAAATCACAAATCTGAACAAAAAAAGAAAAAACAAAAAAACCCACAAATTTAAAGTGTTACTTTAGGTAGATGTTTGGTCCAAACCAGGAATGTAGAACCTTTTCCTATTGCTAAGATTCGCAAAAGTAAAAAATGAGGGCCATTGAGAGAAAACAATTTAATTTGGATAGTGTTTTTTCTTGGATAAACATAAAATGGTAATTCACTTTTTTAAACTGAGAACACATAAAATTTAATAAACTATAATGAAGAAAAGGAAAAAGGATGGAGAAAAAAGAGGAAAGAGAAAAGAAAAGAAACAATGGAGATGGGAGAAATACATCAAAAAGAAAACGAATAAAAAGACAAGGGGAAAGAGGAAGAGAGATACACCAAGAGATACAAGAGAGAAGCTGGTAGTATAAATTTTAAGTTATTAGACTACCACATTTTGTTTTTTAATTTGGGCTGTGGGGATCAAAATATTATTACTTAATATCTGCTGCCTTTGACATGTAAAATAACTTATTAACTATATTTCCAGCTGTTTAACTGTTTAACTATTAACTAAACCAGCTGTTTAACTATTCTTTATAGTTTTAAGGAATTCTCTCTAAGTTGGATAACCAGGGAGGAAATGATCCCCTGATTTGCCCAAGGGCTCCTAGTATCCAATGACTAGATAAAGTCAAACTAAGGAAAAAATCTGGCCCCTGAGAAACAGGTTTTGTCTAGTAACAAAATATTGAACATAAGCTAGCTAATTAATATTAGAGTTAATTGAGCTATGTTGCTTATGCTAGTGCTCAGGAATGCTAAATGTGCTAGAATTTCCCTATTCAATTTATAAAAAAAAAACAAAGAATGGGATTAGTACTTTCTGGAGTACAAACTAGTTACTATTTGGAGGGATAGTAATTCAGGTCAAAGAAAACCATTTACTGTGCTAGAATAATAGTTTTCAATAAATAAAACCCTGATGGTGTGAGAGAATCAATGCATTTATTCATCTGATAGTAACTGGTTAGACTGAATTCAAACAATCTATGGTATAAATACTTATCCCTAAATTATGTATTATATATGAAGAACCACCTTTCTGCAGGTAATTTTTAAAGTGACCCAGACCTCTTGCTAGAACTAAGTTACTCAATTAAAACATTAATTGTATAACAGTATGGTTACTTATATTCTTTTTTCCTAGCTACTATTGAGGGTAGATGCTTAAAGACTCCCTAACAAGTCAGGAGAAGTTGCAAACCGAAACTGAGGAGTGAATTGGTGCTTCCATGAATAAAAGTGAGCATATCAGCCATTTCATGAGCTCATAGCAACATACACACACACCCACACACACATACACCCACACACACACACACACACACCAACACAAATACCAAAAGCAAATTTACACTACCTTTTGTCCTTCCCAGAATACTGGGTTTGGCCATATATGGATAGGACAGGTCAGAGAGAATAATGAAAGACTGAGAAAGAGAAAGATGATGATAGAATCTTTTGCCTTAAGACATTCACCTTTTTAGGAGCTGATAATATGAAAAGAAAAACAGAAGTGGGAGAGGGTTCATGGAAGAAAACTGAATTTATAGAAAAGGGCCAAACAACAGAAAGGAGGGGAAATTGACGGCTGGAGATGCCCAGTATAAGAATCAATGGCCAGAATGGTTTCCTTTCAGAGGTACTCTGTATGTGAGAAGATAGTGAGGTAAAGGCGTCTGAAGATTAGCTATGACTGAAGGTAGATAGCAATGGAAAGAGAGGAAAAAGGTAAATTCTGAGCAGAAGAAATGTTTCTAATGTCAGCAAAGTTTGTTCATAGAAGGAAAATAGATAAAGCAAAGCCATAGTGGAAAGAGCTCTTGATTTTACAGTTCAAAGCCTTTAAAGGCTTAAGCCCCTGAGTATCCTTGGGCAAGACACTTCATCTTTCTAGCCTCAGTTTCTTCACTGGCAAAATGAAGAATTCAGATTAAATGATGTGAATGGTACCATTGAGTTCTAAAGTTTATAGATAAAATCCTGTGAGAAAAGAAGCATACCAAATACCTAAAACTCTAAGAATGATCAGGAAAGTGGGGAAGGGAGTGATGAAATACCAAATACAGAAGGGTTTTTTTCCAGCTTTTTAATTCCCTTTGAATTGTTTTCCAATTGTTTAAGCAAGTTTTCACTATAAGTCTTCCCTTTTTCCCTGGTAGAACAAAATGAAACTCATAGGTAGATATATCTTTATTATGGAGTCAAGTCCATTTAATATTTCACTTTCAGGAATCTGATTTGTTTCAATTTTTACTGAGTAATACTGACTATTAGAGAACTTCCAAAAAACTTCCCTATTATATAGCCTAATCAAACAATGCATTTTGAGGGTAGTTGCTAACTGAAGAGCACACCATAATAGGTACTTGACTAAGAACAAATGTTATGCCTTATATTTTTCTCTTTACTTGTTAAAATTTATACTGATAGCATTTTTTCTATCACCTTCATTTCTGAATATATCCTTCCCCTACGTAAGTTATGCCTTATAACAAAGAATCCTTCCCCCCAAAAAGGAATTCTTTATACTTATTAAAGATAAAGAGAGTAAAAACCAAAGTATCTAAGGTAATATTGTAAACTGACATTTGCCCTGCATCTAAAAATTCATTCTCAATGGGTAAGCATTTTAGGTTACAACAATCCAGAATATTTGCTGTTACAGTTCCCGGTATAAGGTAGTTTTTCCTTATTCAACTACTGTCAGTGGACTTACTGAAAGGTCAGCTGCAGTCCAGAAAATGTGAATGAGAGGCAAGGGCCTCATCTAACTGGACTGTTGCTATGCCATTTGATCCTGTGTTGAGCCGGCAGTGTATATATCATTCACTTTGGACTCCATATCCATTCTTGGTAAGATTTTGTGACCTGCCAAGCATAATAGAAACTTCTGGGAAGTTCCTACAGCATCTATTGACCAGGTCTCTGTATCATCCCTCAGACTGTGTTTCTGGGCAGCCCTTCCATTAACTTGTTGCCAGTCATGCTTCTGGTAGCAGCTAGACCTCTATGTAACTGCTGATGACTTCTTATCCAACAAAACTGTTCTCAAGCAAACATACTAAGATTTTGGAGTTATTTGTATTATTTTCCCATTTATGCCACAGGCAAGTTAATCAAATTCAAATTACTGCTCTTTGCATTATTTATCCCATTGAATTGAATTGAATATCCCATTATTTATCCCATGAACCAAAAAAATGGAAGATAGTTCAATTATCCACCTTGAAAGACTACTACTATATTGATGTGGTTACGAAATTATAAGTAATATGAGCTGAGAGTTTAGGCCTTTCATTTTAAAAGTGTCTAAAATTTGAATAAGAAGTAGATAGAAATTTTAGCCATTCCACTTATGTCATCTCCCTTGTCTTTTTAGACTGTATATATGACTTTAATACATTTTAAAATGAATAGCCAACCATTTAAGGTCCCAGTTACACAGCTTCATTTTTAAAGCATCCAGAAAGGGGGCTGTTGCTATGACAACATAATACCAATGCCTTAGACGCTTCCTTGTTACCTATCTGAAGAAACTAATAATTACACATTTTAGATTTTTTTTTACTAATTAGATAGAAAAGATTAAAAATTAATGGTCCCTTATAGTTTTTATTTACACAGGGAAACTAAAAAGTAAATGTGACAAGTCTTTAAAAATAATTCAATAGTAGCAGCTGTAATCCCAAGCTACAAAACTAATTAGGACCTGATTCAGAAGGACTAAAGCTCCACCATTTAATCACTTTATCATTTGCTTTATTCCTTGAAGTCTGTGCCGTTAGTTTAAAAAAAAAAGCTTTTTGAAAATTGAGACAAGCTACCTAATAATCTGTCTCAGTTTTTGCAAATTTCAACATACTCTTGGTTTAGTAACATTAATCTTAATTTATTCAATAATATAATCCATATGCCTCCCCATTCAAAAAATAATTCAATATGATCCATATGCCCCTATACTAAAAAAAAAGAAGCAGCAGTCTCTGCATGTATGGAATTCACTTGCTAAAATGACAAAATTAGATGGCAGCAAAGAAGAAATAGTCTGGGGACAGGCTAGAAATAAGTGCATTAAATAAACATCTGAGCATCAAACATGTGCATAGCACTGTTTCAGGCTTAATAGGAGGATAATACTAAAAAGTATAAGACATAGTTCTTGCCATCTAGGAACATACAACTAGTTGTGAAATTTTTTTTTAAAAAAGGAAAAAAAGAAAAAAAATGACAAGATAATTATCGCCAGCATATTCTGGGAAGTTACCCTTTCAACTGTGGTTTGAAAACAGCCCTGAAACCATAATGAAGTAGGTCATATGTTTAAATCTCTTCTAGAGGATTTCAAGCTTTCATAAGGAGAAAACCAGAATTGAACAAAAAATCTGATCTCCAATATCAAGACCCAAGAGAAGTCTAAAAAGGGAAAAGAAAACATAAGGTATTCAACGGAGCTGAACTGTTTACATCCCTACATGGGAAGATGATACTCGTTACTCTTAAAAATTGTACAGCTAGAAGGAATATACATAGACTGAGGGTATGGGTATAAAGTAAACTTGAGGGAATTACATTAAAAAAAGAACTAATAATGAGAAAGAGTAGTACACTGGGTGCAGAAGGAGGGGAAAAGTAGAATGGGATAAGTTATTTCAGATGAAGAGGAGTGAAAATCTATTACAGTGGAGGGGAAAATGGGAGGGTGGGCAATGGGCATCACTTGAACCTTCCTCTCATCAGTATTGGCTCTAAGAGAAAATAATATACAGAATCAGTTGAATATAGAAATCTGTCTTCCTGATAGAGAAGTAGGAAAGGAGATTAGGGAAAAGGTGGGGATGAGGATTGACATTAGAGAGGGCAGACTAGGGGAGGTGATAGAGAGAAGCGAAACACTGCTAAGGAAGGAAAGAGTGAAAAGTGAGAGAGGACAAACAGGAGGAAAAATATGATGGAGGGAAACACACAGTAATCATAACTGTGAATGTAAGTGGGATGAACTGTCTCATAAGAGAGAAACAGATAGCAGAGTAGATCAAAACCCATAATCTTACAATATGCTGATTACAAGAAACACACTTGAAGCAGAAAGACACACACAGAGTGAAGGTAAGGGGCTGGAGCAGAATCTATTATGCTTCAGCTGAAGTAAAAAAAGCAGATGTAGTAATCCTGACTTCAGACAAAGTAAAAGCAAAAACAGACCTAAGTGAAAGAGATAAGGAAGGAAACTACATCTTGCTAAAAGGTACCACAGACAATGAAATAATATCATTACTAAACATAAATGCACCAAGTGGAAGAGCATCCAAATTCCTAAAGGAGAAGTTAGGTGAGTTACAAACTCCAAACAAGAAATAGAGTGCATTATTAAATGTAAAATAGATAATTTTGGTTATATTAAATTTAAAAACTTTTGCACAAACAAAACCAGTGCAACCTAGATTAGAAGGAAAGTAGAGAGCTGGGAAACAATCTTTACAGCAAGTTTCTCTGATAAAAGCCTCATGTCTCAAATATATAGAGAACTGAATCTATAAGAATATAAGCCATTCCCTTAAGTGATAAATGGTCAAAGGATATGAACAGGCAGTTTTCAGATGAAGAAATCAAAACTATCTATAGGCATATGAAGAAGTACCCTAAATCACTTTTGATTAGAAAAATGCAAATTAAAACAACTCTGAAGTACCACCTCACACCTATCAGATTGGCTAATATGACAAAAAAGGAAAATGATAAATGTTGGGGAGGATGTGGGAAAATTGGGACACTAATGCACTATTGGTGGAGATGAGAACTAATTCAACAATTCTGGAGAACAATTTGGAAATATACCCAAAGGGCAACCAAAGTCTGCATACCCTTTGATACAGCAATACCACTACTAGGTCTGTATCCCAAAGAGATCATAAAAAAGGGAAAAGGTCCTACATATGCAAAAATATTTCTAGCAGCCCTTTTCATGGTGGCAAAATGTTGGAAATTGAGGGGATGCTCATCAATCAAGGAATGGCTGAACAAGCTGTGATATGTGAATATAATGGAATACTATTGTGCAATAAGAAATGATGAAAAGGCAGATTTCAGAAAAACCTCCAAAGATTTACATGAACTGATGTAAAGTAAAATGAACAGAACCAGAAAAACATTGTACACAGCATCAGCAACACTGTGTGATGCTCAACTATGAATGAATCAGCTCCTCTCAGCAGCACAATGAGCCAAGACAAATACACAGGAGTCACAAGGGAAAATGCTATCCGTATCCAGTTAAAGAACTGAAGGACTCTAAATGAAGATTAAAGCATACTTTTTCACTTGTTCTTTTTTTTTGGGGGGGGGAGGTTCCTTTTGATCTGTTTCTTCTTTCACAACTGTGACTAATATGGGAATATGCTCTATATGATAGCACATGTATAACCTATGTCAAATTGCCTACCATTTTAAGAAGAGGGAAGGGAGACAAAGTTGGAACTCAAAATCTTGTAAAAATGAATGCCAAAAATTGTCTTGACATGTAATTGGGGAAAAAAATACTATTAAAACAAAAAAGGAAAAAATAAATCTCTTCTAAGTCTTTCATTCTATGATCTTCAAACACTGTTTCCTCTTTCTCCCAATACAAGATGTTGAAAGCTTGGAAAAAATATCTAATATAGGCATATAAAAAGATTTGCCTATCTTGGGTCCTACAAAAATACCATGTAATTCCAATAATAATGGAAAGAAAACAAGGCCTAGATCAAAAAAAAAAAAAGCAGCCAAGTATATACAGACAGATATACTCTCCTGCCCCCAACACTTTACTGGGCTCTTCAAAGGTACTGTACTTGAGCAGTATGAGCTTATGACAATATTAAAGGTAATGCATCCCTGTTGGATTCATTCAGCATTTATTGAGCACCGACTTGGGATCATAATGTAAGATCACAGATTTAAAGACAAGCATAAGCTTGTGAATCTTTTGTGAAACTCTGTATTTTTCAGATATGGAAACTGAGGCCCAGAAAAGTGAATTAAGTTGCCCAGGGATTCACAGCTAATAAGTAGCAGAGGTCAAATCTGATCCAGATCTTTTATTCCAAATCCAGTGTTTATCTCACTGCTATACTAGGCGCTGAGGAAAATACAAAATTAATAGAAAACACAGTCTCCAAGAACTCAAAGAGTCTGTCATATAGTTGAGGACTCTATTTTTAGGGCCAAACAAGTTACCTTAATTGCCTCCAATCAACAGAAGGCAATTTCCATCAACTTCTATCACCCCTGAAGTACTCACTTGAAACACAGCCCAAACTCTGTCTCTCCTTCTCCCTATCACTGCACTATCAATCCTACTTGTTTCTTTCAAGGCAGTCTTATGGCCAGATCTCTTTTATAAAAAGAGATGTGTATGTGAATGTTCAAAATCACACAATACTTACAATTTTACAACTCCATCTAAGTGCTTAGAACAATGCTGCTGGTTAATCTTGTCTTGCTTCTGTTGATGCTGTCCCAGTTGAACAAATCTACAGATTGCAATGGATAGCACAAGTAAGAGAAATAATAACTTGCAATATCAGTAAGTCAAGAGAAATGAGGTTTTCTTTAGGATGATAGTAACACAGTTGCTTCAGGAAAGCACACCAAGTATTGGCCATTTCATATAAAATAATCGTAAGCTATTCTCCCATTTTAGAGTGGGCTGTGGAAGTTCAGGGGTGAGGGTGAGGAAGAGTGAGAGAGATAAGGAAAGAGATTGTTTAAAAATGTAAGTTTTATCCACAGATTTCAGCTAAGGCAGGAAAAATGGAGTAAGGCTTTCTTCACTATGTAGCATGATTTGTGTGTTTTCACATCAAACGTAGGTCTCATTATACAATTTTATGATTATGGGTCTTAGAGATGAAGGGAATTGAGAAATAACTTAGTCTAACCCTTTCATTTAAGTGACTTGTCCAAGTTCAAGAAAATAAAGAACAAAGATAGAATTCAAACTCTGGCCCTCAGAATTCAAATCCAGTTTCACTATATTGTATTCAAATGACTTAAAAAGCAGAAAAGGTAAAGCGAAAACTTGGCTGATTAGTTGTTTTGGACTTGAGTCATTATTATTTTGAATTTCCATTCTTTATTTAAGTTTGTTTGGGTTTTTCCCACCAGTTCCCCCAACTCCATACACATAGTACTCCAGGTAATAATAATATTTAATATTCATATAGCAGTTTCAAAGTATTATAATAATTATCACATTTTTACGTCAAAAAAACCACTAATGAATGTATATCTATTTTAAAGTCAAGGAAGGCACTGATTTGCCTCATTCACAAAATAAACAAGTGAATAAGTGACAGAACTCAGCCTTTTGTTCTTTGTGCTAAACCATCCTGTCTTTCTTACTTATTTTTATAAAATTTTGAATAAGAGGACTGCCCAGGACTTTTAGCTCCCCTAGGAAAGTCTGCCACCTCTGTGGATTGAAATGGTCCTCCATGAAGTAAGTTGGAGGTTAGAGGAGGCAATTCTGTCACCATTCCTGGGCTATATGACTCTTAGCCATGCATACTTCTCTCAACCTTTCAGTACTTGAGAGAGCCAAGGTAATGACTTCACCATAGCAAGCCAACGCTGAGGACACCGGATATTGCCCCAATATCTCTACGCCCTGGCTCACTTTGAAGAATCTTTGTTTCCAGAGCCTTTGTTAACAGAGATGTCATTATATTTATACTTTAGTATAAAGTCCAGAGTTATATACTAGAAATGTAAGCACTTTATATTTTTCTACTATTGGGGTATACAGTTCTGTGCAAGAGATTGTTTTAATGCAGAGATCTAAGCAAATGTTTCGTGGTTGGCATTGTATTTCACAAAGCAGAGGTTTTTTACATGCTTTCTCTTGTGTCTTTAACTCGAACCTAAATGTTTCTAACAGAGGGCTCATCATTAATATCCTGATCATTATTGTTAGGTTGAAGTCCCTTCCAGCTCTAAATCCGACAGTATGATCTTTATTAAGAAAATTATATCAGATTCAAAGTTATGGGTGAAATGAGTTGAACTAGAACATGAAGCAAATAGCACCAGGAGAACAATTTATATAGTACTAACAACATCGTAAAGACACACAACTTTGAAAGACTTAAGAACTCTGATCAACACGATGACCAACCATGATTCTAGAAAGAGAGGGGTAAATTAAATTAAAACATATTTTTGGACACGGCCAAAATGAGAATTTATTTCACTTGCCTATACATGTTTGTTACAAGAGTTTTATTTTTCTCTCTTTTTCAATGTGTCGAAGTAGAAAGGATAAGAAGAGAAAAAATATTTTTTAATTGAAAAAAATGTTTCAATTGTTAAAAAAATAGCCATCAGAATGTAGGTTTTTCAGTCTCTGTTTAAGTTGCCTTCTCTCCTGTCTGTGGCAATCAAGCTAATCACTTCTGATTTCTGGAATGTACTTCCTCTACATTGCTGCTTATTAATATATTTCATTTCTCTCAAGACTCAAGAGTTACCTCCTCCATGGAGACTTCAATGTACTTGTGAACACTCTGGCTCCACATTTCATAGCACTTCATGCCTATTCTTTCGGCCTCATTTTGGGTAAATGGACCTGCGATCCAGGATAGGCAGTATAAAGTTGGACTGGAACTCCAACTGGAGTTGGAGGCAAGAAGACTTGGGTTCAAATGCCATCTAAGAAACTTATTACTGTATGACCCTGAGCAATTCACATAACTTCTCTGGGCCTCAGTTTCCTAAGGAGGGTTGAATTCCACGGTCTCTAAGGGTTCTTTCACCTCTAAATCAATGATCCTATGAAATATGATTTCGTTTGCAAGGGAATGCCTTTAATGCAAATCAACAACTACTGGGTAACCTAGAGTGGTACGCTGGGTGGTTAAATGACCTGCTCAGGGTCACAAAGACAATATGCGTCCAAGGTGGGACTGGTCCCACGTCCCCCTGCCCCAGAGCCTCTCAAGTCTGCCTTATAGAATCTTGATTTGTGTTCATAGCTTCCCCATTCCTCTGATTTTAAGCTTTTGGGTGACAAAGATTACACTCTCATAACTCGAGCACCTGACACAGTGTCTAACATAGTCACTGAATTGGTGAATTACTTTACCTTGTGTAAACAGAGAGATCTTCTTCCGAAGGGACATCTGAGAGGTTAATCCCATAAACATCTTTCATAGGTTGCACTAAATTCTGGGGTTGTGGAGAAGAAAAAAGATATCAATGAGTCTTTCTTTTTAGAATTTCAGGACTCTAATAATTTCCAAAGGTAAAGACTAGAGTTATACATGAATCTGTGGCAGAAAGTGAAAATTTTCACAAAAGCATGCTTGTAGTACTACTTTTATTTGTTCACACAACTTATCAGCTGAAGACAACAGAATGAGATTTCCCTACATTTTTACCAAGAGAAAAAAAAAGGCACTAATTAAGATAAATTATTTCTGCTAGTTGACATGGGGAAAAGTCTGTGGATCAACTCTTTTTTTATTATTATTATTTTCTTTTTGGAGAGGGGAAGGCAGGACAATTGGGGTTAAATGGCTTGCCCAAGGTCACGCAGCTAGTAAGTGTGTCAAGTGTCTGAGGCCGGATTTGAGGGATCAACTCTTCTCATTTCTTTTGGCCTAATTCTCCACAGTTCCACTCCTGTGCCTCGCTATGGTGTACAAATGACCTATATCCTTAAAGGCTGCATAAACATAAGCACTGCTTCAAGTACAGGCTTCAAGCACAGTTCTAGCAAGAGGCTGTTTGTGGGAGCACCAGCCCAACTACAATCAGAGAGGCTCATCACCAGAAAGCTGGATTCCAGGGGGCTGAATTTTTCTGACCGAAGATACTGTCTAGTAAGGACTGAGAATGGTTGTGATCTGTTGGTGGAGAGAATACCTACTACAATGATGAAATCACACATATTTTGAAGTACTAAAGTAAGCTGGTACAAGAATTTAATGTTTAATTCTTCAATTACAAAAAAATGGTCAAAAAGTATCTTAGAGCCCATTAATTAATATTTTTCTGAACTCATGCTACAAAAATGAAAAGTTGTCTTAATTTAGCAAGTAACATTTGTTCTATATCTTTTCCCTTGTGCAATAAAAATCTTGGTTTTATAATCATAGAATTTTAATATTGTAATGCTTATTTGCAAAAAAACAGAAAAATTCAAGTACTCAAGAGTTACCAACCAAGCTTTCTGTTTATTTTAAAATTAGAACCACATAAATTGCCTACAAACAACACTATGCTGTACTAGACAGAGAACTAGTCTTTCAGTCAAAGGCCATAGATTTGAGTTCCAGTTTTGACTCTTAATAGCCATGGGCAAGTAAAATCAATTTGATGAACCTCAATTTCAAAATGCGAGTAATAATACTTGTGCAGCCTACCTCATAGGGTGGTAATTAAAGTGTTTGTAAACCTTAAAGTGCTATGACAATGCAATCTATTATTGGTAATAATACCAGCAAACTTTTGTTTTGTCAAGAACATATTTTATTAAAATCTAGGATAAAAATCAATAAAATATTTATTCTAGACATTGTTGCAAGCTTGAGCAGAGAGAAGCATCAATTGGCACATAAAAAAAATTATGTCTCTATAGGCCAATCAGATTCTGAATATAATCCACTTCCCACAAGTACATATACAGAAAACACTGGCCTTGAGAACAATTTGTTATGGTTCAGGAGAAGGAAGAGGGACTTTCTAATCTGCTACCTTGTCGTTGACTTCTGAGACAGCTAGGTAGATGCTGTTTTTGGTTGGTTTTTCAGAAGAACACACAGAGTAAATGTGACTGTCCACTTAACGGTGCAATGGAGACTTATTCTAAAATGGAATTAGATCGAGAAGGGGAAAAATATAATGTGCCTTATCACCACACTATTCAAATATAAGATTCATATGGATTAGATTCATAATTGCAGAGAAATGGGGGGCAGGTCATAATTTAGTAATTTAGTAATTTAGTAGGGGTGGTATAATCAACAGAACATCAGGTTTGGACTTGTAAGTAGGACCTGGCCTTTCTCTGATATTTCTGAGACATGCTTTTCACTCTGGGCACAACACAACCTTACTAATCACAGGCAACTCCCCAGAACTCACCTAATAATTCATAAGCTGGTTAGAATTACATTGGTGGAGGGAGTTTTTATACAGACAAATAACACAAAAATACAAATTTAAAGAATTCAGCAAAGGAAAAATAATGGTGGTTTTTCTTACTACCATACCTGAACCAACAGCTAAAAGGAACAATTAATACATCAATCTGAAAAGTTGTACTTTATCACTGATACATATATAAAGTTTAAAGTGATTTCAATCTATTCCGATGCAAAGTATACATAAGGTACATAATATTCTTGTTCAATAAGAATCTAAAGTAGACTATATGCAGATGGCTTACAGTGAATATTTTAAAAAGCAATTACCATAATTTTATATTTAACACTATTTCCATTAATGATTCTGATCATTTTCTATGGATTAACTTTCCCTTAGCTTTAAATAGCCCTTCATATGGGTTAACATACATAGAATGACCAGTGGAGTATGACAAAGAAATGTGCCTGAGGCAGCTAGGTGGCACAGTGAGTAGAGCACAGGCACTGGAGTCAGGAGGACCTGAGTTCAAATCCAGCCTCAGACACTTGACACACTTACTAGCTGTGTGGCCTTGGGCAAGTCACTTAACCGCAATTGCCCTGCCTTCCCACTCCAAAAGAAAAGAAAACAAAGAAATGTGACTTATTTTTTTTTTTAACAAACAAGCCTATCCCCAAAAGAATAAAATTTGCTACCCCTTTTAAGTTATTTTTAAAAGAGTTCCAATCGAATATAATCCTCTTGAGGACAAGGACTATTTTTTTTTTCTTTTTAAGCCCCAGTATCTAGTACAGTGCCTGACACATACTAAGTGTTTAATATATGTTGGTTGAATTGGAGATTTTTTAACATGTTGGGAAAAAGGTTAGGCACTGGAATAAGTATAGCCTCTCAAGGTAACTACTTCAAAGGTAACCACACTCACCTGAAAGTATAAGTTTGGATATGTTAAAAAACTAGTTATATCATCTTATGAAAAAAAGGGAACAATCTATTTCAAAATGCCACCTACTTTCAATCATCTCTATATTAACATTCAAACTACAAAATGTCTCATAAATTGCCAATTAAAGGGGTTTGAGTCACTCAGTTCAAAGTTTTCTTGATCTTAGTGGTATGCCAAAAGAGAGAATTTTTATTGCCATCCTCCTCCGAATTGTCAGCCTTGGATTAAATATGCTGCTCTCCTTCCTTACCTCCGTCACTTTGGTACTGTCACCTGCATCTGTCATCTTGACTGGTGTGGAGCGCTGAGAAACAGAGCCCTCGTCTTCTCTGTCTGTTCCGGAATCATCCTCAGAACTACTTGAAACAGCTTCTTCATTTGGAGGTGGAGGGGCACTAGCCGCCGTTTTTCTTTGTAGTACAGTTTCTTCCCTATTGCTTTTATTTCTTTTTTTTTAAATAGAGAAATGGGAGAGAGAGAAAATAGATCAGTTCTAATGAATATGAATGTATACAGTACCTTCCAACTCAATCATCTACACAGAATAAGGCCTGACTCTGTGCTACATCCTCAGACATAGGGACAGAGAATAATGATGCCATGAGAAATAAGTCAGCAGCTTAGAGGGGCTTTAAAATGAAAAATGCTGTATTTCACTATTTGTACTTGACATTCTTATATGAACTTTAATCCTTTTGGTTAAGTTTTAAAATACTCAGAGGGTAATGAAAATATTTCCTCACTTAGCTATGTTCATTTCTCATAGCAACTTAGAATTATAGAGGAGCCTGCCTGGGGAGGCTGAGGCTGGTGTATCATTAGCGCTCAGAAGTTCTGAGATGCAGCAAGTTAAGCTGATGGGATGTCCACACTAAATCCAACACCCATACAATGATCCCCCAGGAGCAGGAAGTCACAAAACTGCTTAAGGAGGGTTAAATTGGCCCAGGTTGGGAACAGAGCAAAATAAAAAACTCCCATGCCAATCAATACTGAGACTAGATGAGGTAGGAAAACTCAGGTCCAAAAATTGAAAAAAAATGGGGGGGGGGGGAAATCAGTAAAATTCATCTATAATTGTTCATTGCTTTTTATCACATAAGCCTTTAAAAATTATCCAACTATAGGATGAGATAATAATAGCACCCCCTCACAGGGTTGTCATGAGGTTCAAATGAGACAATACATGTGTTGCACTTTATGAACGTTAAAGTGCACATAAATGCTGCCTATTATTGTTGTTATTATCATAATTATTATGACAAAAAGATTCATTCTCCACCGTATAGAAGTAGATATAAAAACACATCCAAGTAATTTGATTATTTGTAACAAAATGATGAAAATGATATAACAAAATGAGTAAAAAATCAAAACGTAGATCTGGTCTTGAATATAAAACACTGACAAACATCTTCAAATGTAACTGAGGTCATTTCTAAAAGCATAAAGACCATTTGATAATCCATGGGTAGATTAATCCAGGTAATCCCATCTCCTAAGGGAAGGGGTTGGTCCTATAGACAGGGTGGAGTTGTGATTAGGGTTAGGTACAGAACAAATACATCAAAATGAATTACACTGTCTTCCAAAATCATATATACTTGACTTTTGAATAGTCCCTAATATATACGTATGTATATACATGTGTGTATACATACATATACATATGTGTTCGTATTTGTGTATATACACACATATATACTTATGTTAAAGATCATTCAAAGTCATGTATATTTTATTTTGGAATATTGTTCATTTTGACACATTTATTCTATGTAAAATCCTAACCCTAATGTATGCATGTATGCACACACACATATATGCATACATACACAGATATATATACATATCCTGTGTGTATATGTTTATGAATATACATACCCAAGATATGCCAAAAAGAGTTATAGCGCATTTTAAAGTTTCAATAACTACTATTTAAACCAGGGGTGGAGAACCTGCAGCCTTGAGGCCACATGTGGCCTTCTAGGTCCTTGGGTATGGCCTTTTGACTGCATTCAAGTTTTATGGAACAAATCCTTTTATTAAGGGGATTTGTTCTGTGAGGTTTGGATTCAGTCAAAGGGCCATGCTTAAGGACCTAGAGGACCACATGTGGCTTTGAAGCCCAGGGTCCCCACTATTACTGACTAAAATTGCCATAAGACTTTCAGAACACCCCATATGTATGTGTGTATACATATAATTATAGCCATTAGCCATGCCTCTTTATTATTCCCATTTGCTTGGATAGATAACATTAGCCTAAAGTGTTTTTTTTTCCTTTTTTAAGTATCCTGGGATAAAAAACAAAAGAATGAAAAATGGCAATGAGAATGGGAAGGTGAACTCCTAACCACTGCTAAGTTATAGGCGAAGAAAGCATATCCAAAACTTTTGCAATTAAGTACAAAAAACTGACCCTTTCTAGCTGTGTGATCACAAGCAAGTTATTTAAACCTTCTCTGAGTGAGTCATCATGTCTTTATCTGCAAAATGTGCTATCCCACTCATCTGACTTTTTGTCAAAAATACTTGGTATACCTTAAAGTACTTTGTAAATAAAAACTATTATAATTAAATTTAATTTTAAAATTTAATTTTTTTTCAAATTTAATTTTAAATTTTAAAAATTGTCCAACTGGCTACTTACTCCATAGGTTAGAAGACAAATGAAGATCTTCTTTAAAGAGTGGAAAGAGGAAATTGTTATTCCCCCTCTGAGGTGTCCATTTGCAACTTCCCTCAGAGTCCTGAAGGACACTGTGGGCCATCATAAATGTTTCCCTTTTGCTACATTATAAGGAAATTAGATTCCTTCTCTAAGGAAGTGAAGATAAAGGCAGGCATAGCACAGCAGACACAAATTAGTTGAACCATTTTGCATTCATAATGTTAATGCTATGTGAGCTATGAATGAAGCATAGATGGAACAGAGAAGAGGATGAGGAAAAAATTACTCTTTTTATGTTTAGCCCTAGAGAAAAACTGAGAGAAAATTTTCTTTAAGATGTCCCTCAATCCTCCATTGAGATATTATGTGTGTGTGTGTGTGTGTGTGTGTGTGTGTGTGTGTGTGTGTGTATAAAATATCTCTATAAAGACACAATGACTTAAGTTTTGCCCCAAGTAGGATATATGGGAAGGGCATGAATTTCTAATACCAAAAAAATTTAGCCAATGGCTGTTTCTACTCATTGATTATTTTCTTAAATGTTTCATTATAAATTCAACAAGGAATATTGATAAGAACTAATTAAACTTGCTTAGTACAATATTTAATTTCTTCAATCAGCCCAAATGACTATAAAAATTCATTTTGTCTATCATTTTTTTCCTTTACATTGTTTTACAAAGGTCTTTGCCAATTTCTTTATGTTCCTCCTACCTGAAAGTCTTAATTGCAGTATGCCTTTACAATAGTGTACAATCATTTATTTAACCAGTACTGTAGTGTTGGAGATTTCAGGGTATACTCCAAATAATGGAATTATTGGGTCAAAAAAAATAATAATTTTAGTGACTTTTACTGTATACTGCCAGATTAATCTCCCAAAAGATTCTACAAATTTTTTTATTTCACACAAAACAATCAGTACCGTGTTTCTACAAATCCCACTATCATTGAATTTCCTTTCTTCTAAATCTTTTTGCTAATGTAATGGGTATAATATGATAACAATGCTGTTTTAATTTGCATCTCTGATATTTAGTGAAATCTAAGTTTTTGCTTTTTTCCAAGAGAGTACCAATTTGCCGAAATCCTTCAGTTCATGTTTTTAATCACTTATCACTTGAAACCTAGGAATTACCTTTGTAAATTTTAAACAGTCCTTTACATATTTTAAATATTACATTTTAGCTGTCATATTTCCAAATGTATTATTTTTATTTTAGTTATAATGTTTGTTATTCATAGATGTTTAATTTGAATACAGCTAAATATCTATCTTGTTCCTAATAATTTTCTATTTGTTTCATAAGAAAAAGAAGGCATCTTCTCTCCAAAATGGAAGAAATACATTTCATTTTCTTCCACCTTTTTAAATAGCTCCATTCTTAATGTTTAAGTCTATCATCCAGCTGAAAATGAAGAATATATGGCAAGCTCTCTCTCTAAATCAATCTCCTGTCAAATTGCCAACCAATTTTCCCAAGTACATTTGCTAAATGATAAGCCCTTTTGCCATTTTTTATTTTCCACAGATTTATTAAACATTAATTTTTATATACATTAGATGTGATGTCTGGTATATCTAGCTAATCCATGGATCTCTCCGTTTAGACTATTAGCAGTTATTTTTTTTTATATTTTTATTTAAAGTTTTGAGTTCCAAATTCTATCCCTTCTTCCCTTTTTTCGATCCTCCTTCAGACAGTAAGCAATCAGATATAGGTTACACATGTGCAATTATGTAAAACATTTCCATATTAGTCATTTTGTACAAGAAAACTTTAATAAAAGAAAAAACTGAAAGAAAGTGAAAAATGGTATGCTTCAGTCTGTATTCAAACAATATCAATTCTTTCTCTGGAGGCAGATAATATACTTCATCATTAGTCCTTTGGTATTGTCTTGGATCATTGTATTGCTGAGAATAGTTATTCACAATTTTTCATCAAACAAACAGTTAACATAATATTGGGATTGTTATTTAAATGTTTAGTAGAAATCACTTGTGAATCCATCTGGTCCTAGAGATTTTTTCTTAGGAAGTTCATTGATGGCTTGTTCAATTTCTTTTTCTGAGATTGGGTTATTTAGGTATTTTATTTCTTCTATTAATCTGGGTAATTTATATTTTTATAGGCATTCATCCATTTTACTTGGATTGTCAAATTTATTGGTATATATTTGAGCAAAATAGTTCCTAACAACTGTCTTCTTCATTGGTGGTGAATTCACCCCTTTCACTTTTAATACTAGTAATTTGGTTTTCTTCTTTCCTTTTTTTAAATCAAATTAACTAATGATTTATCTATTTCACTGGTTTTTTTCATAAACCAGCTTCTAATTTTATTTATTAGTTCAGTGGTTTTCTTACTTTCAATTTTATTCACCTCTCCTTTGGTTTTCAGGATTTTTAATTTGTTCTTTTTCTAGGTTTTTTAGTTGCATGCCCAATTCATTGATCTGCTTTTTCTCTATTTCACTGACAGAAGCAATTAGAGATAGAAATTTTCTGCTTTGGCTGCATAACCCATAAATTTTGATATGTTGTTTCATTGTCATTTTCTTTAATGAAATTATCGATTGTTTCTATAATTTGTTATTTGACCCACTTATCTTTTAAGATTGTTTAATTTCAAAATAAGTTTTAATCTCTCTTTCCATTGTCCATTATTGAATATAATTTTTATTGCATTATGATCTGAAAAGGAGGAAGTGACTATTTCTGCTTTTCTGCATTTGGTTGTGAGGATACCCATCAATTGGGGAATAGCTGAACAAGTTGTGGTATATGAATGTGATAGAATTCTATTATTCCATTAGAAAAGATGAGCAGGTGGACTTCAGAAAAACCTAGAAAGACTTACATGAACTGATGCTAAGTGAAGTGAGCAGAACCAGGAGAACAAACATTGTACACAATAACAGCAACATTTTATGATGACAAAGTTTGATAGACTTAGCTCTTCTCAGCAATGCAAGGATCTAAGACAACTCCAAAATACTCATGATGCTATTCACATTCAGAGAAAGAACTAGGGAGTGCAAATGCAGATCGAAGCATACTATTTGCTTTCTTTTTTGTTGCTGTTTCTTCTTTCCTGTGGTTTCTCCCATTGGTTCTAATTCTTCTTCACAATATGACTAATGTTAAAATATGTTTAATATGAAAAAGATAAGTATAAAAAGGGCTATTTTTCAATATAAGAAAAATCACACAACTAAAAATAAAAATAAAAGCTAGCAATATTTGCAACAAAAAAAAAGCAAAGAGGTTGGTGTCACTGGATCAAATTACCATGAACATGGTTGGGTTTTATAAAAGGCTTTTCCTATATCTATTGCTATAATCATACTTTGAGGGATTTTTAATTTCAGGTTTTATTCAATTAATAGTTTTTCAGTGTTGAACCAGTACCTGACACTTCTTATACCTGTAATTTATATCTGGTATAAACCCTGGTCTTTTTAAATATTTTACTTTATTCTATTTAGTATTTCATAGTTGACTAAGTATGGAATTTGTGGATGACAATGTAATGTCCTGCTAAAAAACTAAAGGAAAGTACAAACTGTATTCTGTACTGGCCAAACTACTAGAATACCCATGTTCAATTTTAGGGGCCACATAGAAAGCAGAGTGCATAGAGGGCAGTAGCCAGGGTTAAAAGACGTAAAAGTTATGTTTTATATAGTAAAGCTATTGGAACTGAGTATGTTTATCCTACTGAAGACAGGACTAAGGCCAGACACAAATGCAAAGCCATTTAAAGACTACGTAGAAGAACAAATATTTGACATTGCTCCATAGGGCAAAACTAGGACCAATGAAAGGAAGTTACATGGAGAACATTTGTGGCATAATACAAAGAAAGAGTTTTCAAGTAATTGAACATCCAACATTGAAACATATCTCTAGAAAAGGAGCATGCCCCCATTACTACTAAAAGTATTCTCACAGAGGATGCTGCGAAATAATTACTACATTAGTTTGGAGGTTGAACCAAGTGACTTCAAAGGAGCCTTGCTAATTCTATGAACTGTTACCTTCTTTCCTTCTCTCAAAACAATTATTTGGCATATTAACACATACCTAATTAGTATTGGGAAGCTTTTCAAGTTTTTGTATTAGCAAAGAGTATAATCAATTTCAGTTTTCTTTCTTACAAGATAAGGTTACATCACTTAGTAACAAGCACAATTACACAAAATAATTCAGGAAGGTCTGAGGCTTGAAGACACAAACACAGGTTCCCTGCCCTTCCCCCTCCTCAGAACACTGCCAGAAATAGAGAAATGTGACCATGACAAAAAGGAAAAAATCTATTAAATTCTTTAAATATATTTGCCTTTGGGCTTCATCAGGATGTAAATAAAACTTACTAGACTACATGATTGTATTCTTTAAAACTAGGTCTATTCCTTAGGAAATAAAGATAGGTTTACTTTTATAGAATGTCAAAATGTCAAGGACCTATGATTTCATGGGTATGATTTTATAAGATATTCCACATGAACACCCTCTACTTCTTCTGCTGCCAATTTCATTTCTTTTCCATTTAAAATAATGAAATGCCCTGTTATAGAAAGCCTCACAAAGCACAGTTTTCTGTTATTCACTTCAATCACCGGATTGCTAGTAACTATTCAGACAGACACAGGTAAATATGCTATGGTCATAACACATAATTAAATGATCTATTTTCCTATTTTCTGTATTAAAATTACACTAAAGGCCACCTGCTCCATTCCTTTTATTTTTTTTCAAAGAACTTCAATACTAAATCATTCCATTGTTTTCCATTGTCTATTCAGGTGCAGAGAAGCAGCATGGCACAGCCGATAGAGAATTGGCTTCCAAAACAGAAAGACCTAGGTTCAAGTCCTACCTTGGACACATCCTGGCTCTGTGGGCTCAAGTAAGTAATTTAATATCTTAGTGACCCCTCAACCGTAAGACTACAGTTCTGGGAGAAGTTATAGAACTGCATTGGTAGAAAGAGTGTGCTCATTAGGATTTCTCCACACCAATGAAATCATAGGTTCTTTCCAGAAACAAACAAACACAGAAACACAGTTCTTACCCCAGCACTGATTTTCCAGTCTCATCAGGTTTACGCACAGTAAATGGACTTGGATCAATGCCAACGTTCTTTGGCATAAAGTCTCTGAAGGAAGGGAACAAGCAAAAATAGGCTATTTATCAATGTCTCCCAGGAGAATATTCTATTGCACTTGAATATATACCTGCATAACATCCTCCCCCTCCTGTGGAGCTGCATAATTACTAAACCAAGGGCACAAAGCAGGTGTTAGAGGCCAGGGAGCTGCCCAGAAAAATGGCACCAAGCACTTCTAGTTGCTGGTTATTAAAACCATTTATGTGTATGGAGCTGAATAGGATATTGTATTAGAATTTGAATTCAAAATGGAGCGTGCTAGCAAGAAGCATTTCAGAGATTTATTGCCAGTTTGGTGTAGTTTTTAAAAAAAAAGTTCATAAGACCAGAAGTCACAAAATCACAATGTTAAATGGAACTTCAGACTTTACCTAGACTAGGGGTAGGGAACCTGTGGCCTCGAGGCCCCATGTGGCCCTCTAGGTCCTCAAGTGCAGCCCTTTGACTGAATCCAAAATTCCTAGAACAAATCCCCATAATAAAAGGACTTGTTCTGTAAAATTTGGACTCACTCAAAAGGCCACACCCAAGGATGTAGAAGGCCTCAAGGTCACAGGTTCCCCACCCCTGACCTAGTCCAACCTGTACTTGAACTGAATTCTCTTTTTTCAAATTTATTTTATATTTAATTTATGGAATAAAACAGGCATTTCCATAACATAGTATAATTTTTAAAAAGATGATTGCACACAAAACTGCAAATCTACTACATATAACTTGCTATTCCTTTTAAATATGCAATAAAGTTATTATCTAAATTCTGTTTTAAGACCTCCAAAGACACAATCCCACTACATGCTGAGACAGCCAGTTCAGTCAAGTCAGTTGGTCAATTAGTCAGTTGATTGGTCTGTCAGTCAGTCACTTGATCAACCAGAAAATTGGAAAGCTCTAGTTACTAGGAAAATTTTCCCTCTTTTGGCAACTTTTACCCACTGTATTTAGTTCTTCCCCATAACATCAAGTAGTACAAGGCAGATCCTCTTTCTGTATGACAACCAAATAGTAGGTTAATTACCATGTCCCAAGTCACAGAATTATAGAATCTCAGAAGTGAAAGGGCCCATCCTGTTTAACTGCTTTTCCTCTACAGCATACATGACAAGTAGTCATCTAACTTTTGCATACAAACTTCCATCAAGGGAGAATTCAGCACCTTCCAAGGAAGTCCATCCCATTTTTTGAATGGTTCAAATTGTTAGTAAGTATGCCCTAATCTCAAACCTAAATTTCCACCCATTTCTACTGTTTCTCTCAGGTGCCAAGTGGAACAAGTGTATTCCAAGTGAGAGTCCTTTAAATGCTTGAAGATAGTTATCATGTCCTCTTATATCTTTTCTTCTCCAGACTAAGCAAGGCCCTTCATTATCTTGGTTGCTGTCTTCTGGACACTCTACACCTTATCAATGTTTTTCCTAAAAATATGACTCTCTAGAGAACAGAATTCAAGACTCTAGATGTGTCTGACCAGGACAGAGTACAACAGGACAATCACCTCTTGAAGTTTAGACTCTGCCTCTCTGAAACTTGAAAATACCAATGAATTTTAGCAACTAAGAGCTCAGTTTGGGACTGAGGGTGTGTGGGACAGTGGAAAGAGCACTGAACTGGGACTCATTTGCTACCAATATAACCTAAATGGGCAAGTCACTTAGTCATGGTTGGCTTCTGTTTCTTTATCTGTGAAAAGAAAGGTTAGATCAGATGACCTCTGTGATCCCTTCCAATTCTGAAACTATGACCTTATGATCTTTAAGAAGGATTTGAGTGAGGAGTCTTTAAGACCATTTAGTGGAGCCCCACCCTCCAAGTAACCCAGCAGGCCTGGTGGAAATCTTCATCTAATTAGACAATATATGTACTGGAAGGAGGGGTGAGCATGGATTTCAAAGGTGTGTCGGGGATGCAACTGGAGGCCAGGAAACAATGCCAGGCTTCCTAGCGGTAGTAGTATGGGGTTTACCAGAGCCTCCTAGTTTGGTAGTGCTGGAACTGTGATGGGAGGATGTGATGTGAGTATGCCAGAAGGCTGGAGAGCCAGTTAGGCAGAGACTTCAATTAAGTCCAGCGCATGGCACGCTTCCAACAGAGGGCTAGGACCTGATGACGAAGGCATTTATTAAGCACTTACTACATGCCAGGCAGTGTGCTGTGTGCTAGGGATATAAAGAAAGGCAAAAATAGCCCTGTTCTCATGGAGTTCTCGGTTTAATGGGAAAGACAAAATGTAAATAACTATGTATGCACAAACAATATTCAGAGTAGACTGAAGGTAATTTCATAGGGAAGGAAGTGGAGAAAGATGGACTGAGAAAGGCCCCTCATCTTTGAGTGAGATTAGAACTGAGTCTGGGAGGAATCAGAAGCTGAGAAGCTAAGATGAGTTAGTAGAGCATTCCAAGCATGGGGGACCACCAGTGTAAAGGAACAGAGTTAGAAAAGTCTTATGCATGAGGAACAAGAAGTAGGCCAGGGGAGATGCATCGCAAAGTTCATGGAATAGAGGAATAAAGTGTAAGAAAAATGAAAAGATAAGATAGCAAGCAAGGGACTTTATAATTGATTTTGGATGTAATAGGTAGGCAAAAGAGTACATTGAGCAGGAGAGTAACAAAGTCAGACCTACATATTAAGAAATTTACTTTGGCAGTTAAGTCAAGGAAGGATTGGAGTAGAGAGAAATTTAAGGCATGGAGACCAATTAGAAAGTTATCACAATAGTCTAGATGATGGGCGAAAAGAACTTGTATTAAGGTGGTGGCTGCTTGAGTGGAGTGAAGGGGATGTGTATAAGACATGGTGTGAAAGTAGAAAACGGTAAGATTTGACAATAGATTAAAAATGGGGGGTGAGAGGAACCAAAAGGATGACATGAACTTAAGTAACTTAGAGGATGATGGTACCGTTGACAAGTAATGGAGAAGAGAGATCATTTGGAGAGTAAAGATTATGATTGTTTTGGACACGTTGAATCTGAGATACCTACAGGACAATCCAGTTTGAGATGTTCAGAAGGCAACTGATAATACAGGAACTAGAGCTCAGGAGAAAGATTAGATTGGGGATGCACTGGCATGGGAATAATTTGCATAGATATAATAATTGAACCTATCCAAGCTTATAAGGTCAATGCTACAGAAGAAAAAGAGGATGCAAGAGAATGCCTTGGGGAACTCGCAGTTAGTGGGCATCGTATGGAGAAGGATCTAGTAAAGGAGAATGAGGAGGAATCAGATAGGTAGGAGGAGAACCAAGAAAGAACGAAAACTTAGCAAAGAAAAAATATTCAGGAGATAGTGACTGACAGTTTCAAAGGCTACTGCAGAGATGTCAAGAAGGATAAGGATTAAGAAGATGACGATTTTAGAGAGAGCAGCTTTAGTTGAATTATGTGGTCAGAAGGTAAGAGAGTTTAAAAGTGAGTTAGAGGAAAGGAAGTGGAGATACCAGAGAGGAAGCTTTCTCAAAGATTTTGGAAGAGAATGCAAGGAGAGATACTGGATAATAAGGATGATAAGATTAGATCAAGTAACTCAGCCTCTCTAACCCTAATTTTATCATTCGTAAAACAGGGATAATAGTCCTGTAGTATCTACTGTACGAGATGATTGTGAAGAAAAGAACTCATTATCCTAATAATGTTATATAACTGTGTTATTTCAGTAAATACATACAGAGTTGTATGTCAAGAGTAGTTGCCAGTTTAAAATACACACACTCACACACATACACACATCATAAAACCCAGTGACACAGTCCTAAGATGTTCCGTTGTATAATATACATTTTCTAAAGTCTTAGCCTGAGTCACTCAGAGAAGTTAACTTAATTACAAAAGGCACAGTTCACAGTGCTAACTGAAAAGTCACTATTTACCTCATTACACAGAAGTTAGCTCACTGAGATACTGTAGGAACTCTTACTGTTAAAAGAGGAAAATGTTATGATTTATGATTTACTTTGATAAACTAAAGGCAACACTTTCCCGTCTTACCAAGGGTTAATTTTTTTTCTACTGAAATGAAACCTAAAGTTTCTAGATCAGGTGCAAGAAAGTATTTCCAAGAAAACAATTCCTTGGGCTAGGCATTTTAAAACATTTAAATCAAGATAATAGAAAGCAAGAAGATAATAGCAAGATAATAGCAAGAAGATAATGTTACATGGGTCCAAGTGAATACTATGTTTTTGATTTGCAAAAGATAGGAACTCTGGAATCAGTTTTTGCTCATTTAAATTTTAACTATTTTATTATTTATTATTTTTATAACAATCTAGTAGTACGCCCAAATTGTGTCACTTTCAGTACAGCCAGCCAGTGTTTATTCTTGCCCTACTTTAGCTGCCCTTCCTAAATTTGTTTTCCTTAGTACCATTTCTACTACCTCTTGAAGGAGGAATTGTGATATCAGAGTCCAAATGGGATTGCTCCACCATCACTAATGAAGAAAAAAAAGAGTTTTTTACAGAAATCTTGACAGATGTTTTCCACTTTGTCTTTGTGGAGTCCTTCTTAAGGCTTTATTTTAAATGCCCTTGTGCTGATTTAGATTAACTTTTTATTAATTTGTTTTCCCTCCACTGTTTTTCTATGGTTTCTTGAGGCCATACTGCTCACGATCTTCCATCACCTTCCTTCCTAAGATTTTTCAGACAATTTATACTTGAAATTGGTGTTGCTCTTGGCTGCTATATCTCTCTGTTTGGTAATGACTCCTCTACTGAAATAAATGGTTTTTGTGTGTCAAAATCAGACAGCAGAAGTAATTATGTACAATGATTCTGATTAGCATCAAGTGAAGCAAAAAACAACAATAGGGAGGACTCTGTTCACCAAAGGGGTTTGCCACTGAGGAATGTCCAAGACAGAATTCAAGTGGAAAAAGGATTCCTTGTATCGAGATGCTCCTGTTTGCAGATGACATCATGCTAATTTCATCAAATCCTACAATAGTGCGAAGCCTCCTAAAGGATATGCATAATCACTGAAGAGTTCAATCTAACTTTCCAGATAAGAAGTACCAAGTGGTTGAAAAAATGGCTATTGTCTAGCTATGATATGAAGGTAGATTGATATTTATCATGTATAACTTGGACATAAACACTAGAAGGGTAATAAACATGGTAGAGAACTGAACAGAAAGGGAATGGGTTGGATTGACTGCGAAATTGTGTAATGCTTTTAATGAACCTGAGCTTCACCCTAAAATAAAATCACCAATATATTTCCAATAATATTGTAAGGATGAGTCGTAGAATACCATAGTCTCCAAAGAATTAAAACAGCAATAGAGAGGCACGGAGGCATTTGTAGGCTAAAAGATATTACTAACAATGACTCATAAGAAGGAGAGACACAAATTCACTTCGAATCAACAAATATGCATATATTAAGAACCTACTGTGCCAGGCAGTATGCTAAATATACAAAGCCAAAATAAAGCAGTCCTTGTACTCAAAGAGCTTACATTGTATTGAAAGTAAACAACATATGTAGATATAAGTAAAAAGATATGTAAAATAATTTTGGGATGGGAAGGAGGAAGGCTAAAGGCTTAATATGAGCAACAGAGCATATTCTGTACTGGTACTATGTCACATCTAGGGTAGTTTGGCGAATCACAAATTGTTGGTACTCCCTCTATCAGAATAGGTCTCAACCACCTATTCTTTCTTATACTTTATGATTCTTGTTCATACATGGTGCTACATCCAATTGTAGATGCCTTTTAATGGAGGCATCACTAAACAGGTTAAATCTAGACTGAGGATGGCAAGCAGGAGGGTGAAAGGTCTAGAAATGCAGTTCAACATTTATTAAGTACATATTATGTAGAAGACACAGCAACATGAAATTGTTGAAGGAATTGGGTGGGAAAGGTCATCCTGTAGAAAAGACAGAACAGAGACATGATAACTGCCTTCAAATATTGGAAGAGGTTATAAGGTTACTTTGTGTTATAGATAGGGTAGAACTATGAATAATCATCATGAGGTTCTGATTTTGCTTATTATAAAGCAAAACATTCTAACAACCTAAGCTCCCAAATAATGGAAGAAATTGCCCTGTGAGATAATGAGCTCTCTTGATCATAGAAAATATTCAAACAGAGGCTGGAAATCAACCTGTGAGAGATATTGTAGAAAGAATTTCTGTAGGGATATATGGTTGGATTAGATGACCTCTCAGGATCCTCACAACTTTAAGATTCTACAATTTTGTGACTTACATACAGCATAGCAAGAACCTGCAATATACAAAATGAAGCCATAAAACTCAACTATTTCACCTACCTTGCTGAACTTGTCATGGCCAAGCAAAAGGTGTCATCGAAACTACTTAATTCATAAGGTCGAAAGAACTCACTATGGATATCAATTTCTTCTTCATACTTGTGAAATTTCTTCACTATCAACTTCTTTCTGTTTTCCACGCAGGTTACTACAAAGGATATTTTCTATTATTCTTTTATAAGTAATAAACCTTTAGAAATAAAATTATATCATTTCCTTGCATTCCTTATATCTAAGAGGCTATCTGGTGGGGCGGGGGGCGGGGGGGACGACTTGGATTTGATGTCAAAGGATGTTAGCTTTAATCCCAATTCTGCTACTTCTGACCTTGGACAAAAATGTTTTTTCAAATGTCTCACAAGAGAGACAACATGCTATAGTGGATAGAGAGCCAGCCTTGCAGTTAGGAAGACCTGGATTTAAGTCCTGTCTCTGACACATACTGGCTGTGTGACCATGACCAAGTCATTTAACTCCTCAGTGCCCCTAGGAAACTCTAAAGACTGTTAGTTTTGGATGAGTTGCTTCTCTGCATCAGTAGAACAAGTTTCCATACTGATTTAAACCAACTAAATCACAGGTGTTGGTCCAAAAAAAAAAACCACACATATTAAAAATATAAAATGCTTCAAATGTACTACCATATTCCTAATACCTTTTAAGGGAAAAGAAAACTAAAGCACCTACCTTCATCATAAGGCAGTGGCAAATGATTTATTACCCCTGGAGTTAACCAGTCCGTATAGCTATAAAAGCGAAAAAAGATAATTTATGGCCCAATTGTAAACACTAGCTTTGCACAATTAGTGGGTAGAAGGGATTTCCTATAATTGCCAAGTCCACTTACTTTGCTGGTTAATTTTTAGGTCCCTTATATTATTTTGTGCTCAGGCCAAAAAGGTGCAAACAAAGTTGCCTCCAACCTGTCCCTGGAGGATGTCTCATACAACTGTGAATTAGAAAGTTGTGATCTTTATTGTCCCTTTGTAGTTTTGGGCTGGGGAGTCAGGATATTTGTTCTTAGTTCTAGTTCTACCACGAATTCATTGTGTGATCTGAGGTCATCTATGTTCCCTCTCTGTACCAGTTTCCTCACAGCACTACTGTAACTAAAAAGAGATGAAAGTACTTTTCAAAGTGCCACACAAATGAAAGATACTTTTCTCAAAAAATTTAAGGTCATGTTAATTTAATTATATGCTCTCCTTTTATCTCTTTAATTTTTGAGTACACTCTTATGCATGGGAAAATCAGCTACGGGCACATACAAATGAAATTGTAATTTTAGAGGAGAAAGGTAAAGTTGTTAGTCAACTAGCTAAATTGTTAGTCAAGTTCAAAGGCAGATTATCTTAACTACATCCCATTTTTAAGCATTATTAAATGCTCAAGGTAGATTATGAAATGCTATTCTGATACATCAAGTCAATTGTTCAAAATACAATAAACATTTTGAGTTTTTGCAGTTGACTAAGAGGGGGAAAAAATACCTTCTTCTTGTCTGTGAAAGTCTCATGGTGTTCTTATGATGTAAGTAAAAATCTGTTGGGAGCTCCCAGAGATGAGGTTTGCCTTCAGTGGGATGGAATACTCCCAGAAACAAATTAATGGAATCTTGTCGATCAGCATCTAAAAAGCAAAAATATGTATTTTAAGAAATCGATCACTATTGACATAACATGGACACGTTTTTACAAATAAAATGAATATAGAGAGAGTATGTGTGGATACAACTGTGTGTCCATGCAACTTCCAGCTCAAAAGAATAATTAAACTTCAAAAGTTGATAAACAAACATAAAAAAACCTTCACAAAAACAGCCAGCAGGTGTTTGATCAAAACAGAAATCTTATTCAGAAATATTGCTTCCCTCCTACCTCTCTACATCCATCTCTCAGAAGATCCTAAAGAAAAAAATGGAGTTTCATTTCCAAACAGGCTTAATAAGGGAACATATTTGAGACTGTTGAATCAGGTCAGAGTTTTCTGATTTATACCCATTAGAAGAAAACATGAAAAAATTATTGATCGTGTTTTTCATGGAATTGTAAAGAGCAATTTCCCAAAAATCTCTAACTCTAGAGACTAAGTACCTCAAGGGCAAGTGACGAAAATATCTTGAAAATCTTAAAACACTGCATCAATGTGCACTGGCAGCACAGCACTGTCAATAGAAAGCCCACCTCGGAGTCAGAAATACCTGGGTTGAAGTCCTCACAGACACATACTGACTGTGTGAACCAACCCAGATCACTTAATTCTTGAGTGCCCTCATCAACTTTCTAAGTTTGTAAGTTGCAAAGAAGGTTAGTGGTGACCCAAATTGGAAGAGAGAGTTTTCTTCACTGAAAGTTTCCTAAACGAATGAAAGCATAGATCTGTTTGTTTTTTTTTTTGGGGGGGGGGGTAGTATTTGTTTATTTTTAATGAAACGCAGTGTAATGGATATAGTAATGGATGGAGAACTTGGCCTAAAGCCAGGAAGACCAGTGGTCAAGTCCTACCCAAACCTAAACAGGAGGCTTAAATCCTCAGTGTCCATGGCAGCTCTCTAAAGATAAGGAAACGGGAATCTCCTCACCTCAGAGTTACCCATATTATTAAACTACAGTTCTAAGTCTTGTCACCCTCACCAGAATCATTATTGTTATTATAGGACAAAGTAAAAATTGTCATAAAAATGAATTTTCACCTTGCCTCAAATAAGCCAAGGGAAGAATTCACTGGACTGAAAAAAAAAAAGCTAAATGATCTCTCTTCTAAATCTGACAGTTACTTGCCCTGCAAACTTAAGCTTGTCAGATTTTTTTTCTGTTTCTGTCTTACAATTTTTGAAATGATAACAATCACTTGTTTCACCAAGGAGATATTTATACCATATTCTGTTCTTCCTAAGGGGTGGGAGACATCTCCTGATTTTTTGTCATATTAGAGACAGGGCAGGTGTACAGACATGCACACTTTTTTAGGGTATGCATCCAGGGAATCTGAAAACTCAATCACAAAGGATAATGTTTTTATTCTATAAACTAAAAAAATTAACTACACTTAATTTAAAAAAATACATGACTAACCATTTTTAATAGGAATTTTGCAAAGGGGCTCCTTTTATTCAAACAAATTGGCCTACCTTAAAATTACAGAACAATTTAAGTCCTATCTTTTCGGCTAAAAAAAAAGGATCTTTCCAACTCCAAAGTTACAAGTGACCTCTTAATTACCTAATCCAATGGACTTTTCTCAATACCTATCCTTCTTGGCCTCTCTGCAGCCTTTGACATTGTCAATCACTCCCACTTTCTGGATGTTTTCTCCAGGTTTTTGTGACAATGCTCTCTCCTGGTTCTCTTCCTACTGGTTTAACTACTCCTCCCCAGTCTCCTTTGTTGCATCTTCATCTAAGACAACTGTTGGTATCCCTTCAGGCTCCACCCTGGTCCTTCTGCTCTTCTCCCTCTATGTACAATCTTGCTTTGTTCCAGATCTCATCAACTCCCGTGGGCTCAGCTATCATCTCAGTGTGGATGACTCCCTGATCTATATACCCAGCCCTCATTTCCTGACCTCCAATCCCAAATCACCAACTCCATTTTGGACATCTCAAACTGGAGGTCCCACAGGCATCACAAACTCAACTTCAGAACTCATTATCTTTCTCTCCAGATTCTCCTCTCTTCCAAAGTTCCCTATAACTGTTGAGAGCACCACTATCCTCCTAGTCAAGCATACTCCCAACTTCAGTATCACCCTCAACTCCACTCTTATACCCACTCCACATATCCAATCTGTTATCAAATCCTATTGTTGCTACCTTCACAGCATCTCTCATAGACATCCCCTTTCTCTCCAGTCAAACAGCCACCACCCTAGTACGGGTCCCTCATCACTTCTCATCTAGACTAACTGCAATAGGTCTCTAATTCGTCTCCCTGACTCAAGCCTCTCTCCATCTGAACTCTACTCAGCAGCCGAATGAATTTTCTAAAGTGTGGGTCTAATACCTGTCACTTCCCCTGCTTACTGGGCTATTGCTTTCAGGATAAAATAAAAAGTTCAGCATTTAATGCTCTTTATAACTTGACCCCTTGTTACCTTTGCAGTATTCCTACACTACCCCCCTCCTACTCAAGCTATAATGCAGCTATCCGCATACAACATTCTGTCTCCTTTCTCCTAATTTTTCACCTAAAATGCTCTGCCTCCTCACCTCCATCTTTTGGTGTCCTTCAGTTTCTGCAGGAGTGCTCAAATCTTACCTTTTGCAGAAGGTCTTTCTAATTCCCCTTCCCATCACCCCTAGTGGAATTCCTCTGAAATGACCTTCCATCTACTCTGCATGTAGTTTGTTTATACATCCTAGTTATTTACATATTGTCTTTCTCATTAGACTGTAAGCTCCTTGAGAGAAGGGCCTATTTTGCCTTTCCATGTATCCCTAGCATATAGTACACTCTGGTACATATTAAGTGCTTAATAAATGTATGCTAAGTGATTGACTGAATAGTACTGCCTTCATCATTAGGCCAGTATCTATTCCCCCACATCAAGAAACCTGCCCTGGTGTACACCTAGCATTAAAGCCACAGCATGAAGTACCCTTATTATCTACAAAAATGAATAAAATTGCCACAAAGGTTGATAATCCCCTAACAATGGGCTTCCATTCTCCATCAAAACATTTTTCCACTCAAGGGCAGTCCCTCCCAAATTCCCAAGAGAGCGCAAAGTTTCTTCCAGATTTCCCTTAAAAAATGGGCAGGGATATGGCCACTATACCTACAGGGTGAAGGGAAAAAACATCCTAGCAACCAAGTCAAGACGCAGACTCTGACCAAGACAAACACTCTTGCATTAACCACAGGGAGAAAAGAGATCCAAGACAATCTCCAACCTCTCCCTCATTGGTCTCACACTTAAACATACGGCTCACCACAACCGCTAACTATACTATCATGCTCTAGCACTGTCTGCACCCAGACTGGCTCCACAACCCTCAAATTTTACCACATACAGCAATAACCTGCCTGGTTCGTGATGTCCTTAATTACCCTCCAGGAGTATGTTGGAGCCAGCCCTAATCAACTGTTATATTTTCAGTGTGAGAATTAATACCTTGGAAATTGGAGAATTCTACAAATGAGGGCTTCATTTATTGTTTCATTCATTGTTTGGACTTAAGAAAGTGATGGAGAAAATGTTAATAATGCAAAGAAAACTTGTAAGTGTGTCTTTTTTCCCCCAAGAGCTACTTGTTAAACATCTATGAGCTCATCTCTGATATAGCTCCTCTCCACTCCTCCCCCTGGACTGTCCCCAATCACCACCTAGGAGCAACCAGAGCTGTGTAGGAAATCTTCCTGTGGGAAGAGCAGCATCTCTGCTTCTCTTCCCCTCCCAGCTCTCCCACTCTCCCTATTCATTTTACAAAGTAGGAAACTGAAGCCCAAAGAAGGGAGTGACTTGTCCAGGGTCACAGGATTAATTAATGATAGAACCAGAATTTGCAGTCAGTGTTCCTTTCTTTTCCTTTGCTCTTTTCCTTTCACTACTCCTCTCAATTCTTTTAGTTGAGGGGAGAGGACAGGGAAAGGAGAAGAGAGAGTGAGTATGAAAAGACAGTTTAAGAAAACAAGTACAAAAAACAATGACAGTTGAAAGGAACCAAAAAAAAGGTTAAGGGAGAGAGAGAGAGAGAGAGAGAGAGAGAGAGAGAGAGAGAGAGAGTCCTGCTTATAAAAGCTGACATCTCTCTTCTTCGCTGTTAACTTGGGACCTTGTAACCTTGCACAGCAGGTAGAGACATGCCAAATAGATTTTTTCAAAGATATCATATGTACGTGTACAGCAACACATCGTTTAAGCACTGGTTGGAACACATCAGGAAATTAGGCAGTATTTTTATTGAATTAAGCTTTAGCCTAGTGTGCCCAGGCTCAGCTTCCAAGTGGGCTCTTGTAAAAAAACTTGTAAATCATGACATTTGGCCCAGGGGAAATGGTAAGACCCCTGGATCTCAGAAAGCTCCATAATTAGTTTACTTTCATTCTTATTAAAAGACAGTTGAGTATATACAGTCCTGTTTGGCAATAAACAGATTACTTCAGACTCCAGACAATTAAACACACATACACACATACAAACATACACACACACACTATAACATAAAGACCAAATCTGTAGCTTAGCATTAGGACTTATGTATATAAAAAAAAATCAAAACACTTAGAGTACCTACCTTTTTTCTCTAACAATTAAGGAAGTACTGTAAAACATAAACCCTTATTGTCAATTAGGGAGAGCGTACGTTTCCCTTTTCAAGTGAAATATCCCTGACCAGATAACTGCAAGAGTAAGCAGTTTGCCTATTATAAGTACGTCAACTAACCACAATATTTTCTTATCTTCAGGGTTTGACCAAGCATATATTCTAGGTTGAATATTTTTTTTGTTTCAATTTATAAATGTTTCCTTATAAAACATTGGTTTTTAATAAGACCACTTAAGAACACAAAGGGCTAGCCACCCAGCTTTTATTAACATGTCACTTTACTCAAATAGTCACCTTCCCAGTTTCTTAGGAGTTGGCAAAATGAACCCAATCAACGCTGGAACATTCAATGTTGTACTCAATGCTGTCACGTTTGTCCTTTGTTTTCGAAGAGGACCATGACATCAGGGAAATGATGACACGACTTGCAGTTGACTTTGATTTGAGTGAGGGAGAGCTGTGCAAGGTCACCAGCCTCACTTTCTCCTCCAGAGCCATCTGGATCCAGTGGCCAAATATTCATCAGGAGGGCTGGAGATGGCCTAGGACGCAGTGGGAGACTCTGGCCCTTTTGGACTTAGGCCTGTTCAGGTTCTCACTTTGGGCGAGGTAACGTCCATTCACTGAATAGGCCTCTTTATGAAGTGAGTCAGATGGCCCCTTTAACTCAATGCTGATGATGTATGGAAAGGATTAAAACTGTGATAGGACAGAGAATGCTCTTGCAGGTATTTTCCATTTCTGGTTATTACAGACGCAGGATTGAGAAGAAAGGCAAGTCATCCATTACCATAAGAAATACGATCTAATAGATGAATGACTTAAACCACTGATCTTCAAATGATAAGGTAACAGAGGGAAGGGAAATAAAATAATTTTTGTTACATCTCCTAGAAAAAGAAATCAGAGCAATTCCTTCCCATAGCTATTACGACTAAGAAAAAAAGAATTATATTCATACTCTAGACCTTTGTTTGCTGTTATAGCCCTTAATAAACTGACCCCTTCTCACCTTTCCAGTCTTCTTATGCCTTAATGTCCCCCACATAATCTATCATCCAATGCTGTTCCTCTCATACAACACTCCATTTCCTGATTCCAGGGACCTTCACTGGCTGTGCTCTATGCCTGGAATCCTCTCCCTCCTCATCTTTATCTCCGTCTCCTGGCTTCCTGTAATGGCAAGCAGGGTGGGACTTTTTGCTGGTTTTTTTTGTTTGTTTGTTTTGAAGTGCTTCTCAGCACTAGACAATCAAGTGCCTTTGAGTCTTGCCTTTATTTCAATCAAGAGTCTTTGACTGAATCAGGAATCTGTGATGACCTGCTTAGGTCGCAGGAAGGCCTAGGTCACATGGGTTTGAGTCACATGGTCGTGACGCCTTCTGACCCTGAAGAAGTGTGTGTATATATATGTGTATAAATATATACGTATATATATACACACACACACAAACACACA